>JAVJGI010000063.1:13930986-14010165 GCA_035590275.1 Ibycter americanus
GAGCAGCTGTGGATGCCCCATCCCTGGAAGTGTTCAAGGCCAGGCTGGATGGGGCTTTGAGCAACCTGGTCTAGTGGGAGGTGTGCCTGCCCGTGGCAGGGGGGGTTGGAACTAGATGGTCTTTCAGGTCCCTTCCGACCCAAACCATTCTATGATTCTATGAAGAGAAAATATATTTAAAATTAAGAGAAAACTGTAAGCCTAACTGTTCAAGTTCAGTCTATGCCTAATAAAAACTTTAAACCCTTTTTAATTATAAAAGATTGGGTTGCTGTCTCATGTAATATTTGCAAAGCTTTGTAAACTGCTCTGAAGTACTTACGGAAGTGTTCACAAAGTTAGCGTAGTATCTTTGGATAGTACGTTTTTATAGAGATTTTTTCAGAAGTCATTAATTTGGCTTTTGAATAGCCTGGAAAAGTTGAGCACTGGCAAGTAGATTTTTGTTGTTGTTTTTAGTTTAGGGGTTTTTTGCCTTTGTACTTCCTCAGCAAGTTCTGACAGACAAGAGACAACATATCTAGGGTTGTGTTTGAAATAAGTATGTAAATGTTTTGTGACAGAAAAAATCTAAACCCGAAGTCAATGCCACTATTTTTGCTTTTGCTTTCCTGCTGTTGTTGCAAGCAGGAGTTTTACCTACTCTCCTCTGCAGAATACACTGAAAAGAGTCAATACTGTGTCTTTGTGCTGAAACCTAGGTCAGTTTCTGCCAGCTACCTGTTGGGCTGTTCCTACTTAAATCTTGTTTGTAATAATCCTTTTAAAAAATAGCTAAGTGTTATGCCTGTGTTCAGGTTATATTTAACAAACATCTTTAGTGCAAAGCCCTCAATAACGTTAGCATTTCTTTAATTCTAGTCCAGGAAAGTGTCTTGTCACTCAGAATATTGATTCTCACAGTTGGTCTTTTATTCATCTTCATATGCATAGAATTCCTCTTTATATACTTCTGTACCCATTTTTTAAGTACAAACATACATATTTATAAATTTGAATATGACTATTTAGGCATAGACTATTTAGCAGATGATGATGTATTCTGTTTTTTGTCCATTCCATATAGCTTCATACTTCCAAAGTCAGGTCTTACACCATGAATGCAACCAAATGTTACTTCCTAGTGAAAAGTAATGTGTGATACATGAAGTGTCAGGCAATTCATCAGAGCTAAGGAGGAGATGGCCCTAAGGCAAACAGTTCTTTAGAATATGGTTACTTAACCCTTTAACTCATATAGCACATGTGTAAAGAACAAACTTGGGGAAGAATATTCTTCTCAAGATATTGGTGTGAACCAAACAATATAATATTAATTCACTACCTTGAAAGGTTAGTAAATGAGAACAAGCCCTTAGCCCATCAGTGTTGATATTTAAAAGCAAATAATTTAAATTGTAAAAACTGCATCTGAGTTTTTCTTGTGAATGTGAATAGTTACCTTAATTTTTGACATTAGTGACATGTTCCCCAAATGAAAAATAGTTGCAGGCATGTTAATTTTTTCTGATCAAGGTCAACACTGATTATTTTATGTTTTCAACAAGAGCTGAAATAACTATTACTTTCAGTGTAATTGCTTCCACAAATGATGGAAACCTGAAATGGATTCTTTGTAACTGTTTCAAGCAACACTGATGTTCAACTTGAATCCTAGCCCATTGGAAAGCAAATCATAAGTAGTTTTAGGAAGTACAATATTCATAAGTACATTTGTCAATAGTGCTAGCCTTGCAATACTTTCTACTGAGTCATTTTTAAGCCACACACAAACTGGAGAGGTGAACACATTTTGTGCAGGAGAGACAAATGAAATTGCCTAGTAAATACTTTCAAATTCACAAAATAAACTAGGTGAAGAATAGAGGCCCGTCTTACTCTAAGACCTGTGACCACTTGCTTGCTGTTTATATCCACAGATACTTTTACCTGCAATAGTGTACAAAGAATCTTGCATACAGTTCAAACTTACTATCTTTAAATAAAATTGATTCTGCCCTTTTATGTGAAGTGGCATGCATTAATACTGGCTGATGGCTTTTTAGCAGCTGTTTACTTACTGTTGGGTCAGTATGTGCTTTTAGGAAGCAGTATGTTTATTTTTGTTACATTTTTTTCCTTCTGTACAATATTTACAGAGGAAAATTGTTTTTAACAATGTTATTCTTTATGGGGCTTCTGTTTTCATTGTAAAGTAGCTGACTTATACCCAGACTGAACAAAGTACTTAAGCACATGTGCAACTGTAAGCCCAGGGACTATTCACAAACTTAGAAGCTGCATGCAAATTTATGTCCCTGGGGCCAGATCAGACCCAGAGAAACAGTTGCAGAGTTTACTGTACGGATTTTGGATTAGAAATCCTGTTGATTTAAGGCCTGAATGGTCTGCTTGGCTGAAGGGTAGTTAATGGGCTTTCTGAATCCGAGAAGTTAAAGCAGTGTCCTAGGTCTGAAAAAGTAAACATAAAACTGTTTTGAAATTTTTACTGTGTCATTTTAGATAAACGTGTGGGACCACAGCATGGTATGAAAGAAGGAATGTTGTACAACACTAATTCTTAACTTCTAGTTCCTGACTTTAAGGAAATACAAGGACTGATTTGCTAATTATCATTGATAGCCTGCTATCTGCCTTTTAGTTAAAGTTTTATTAAGCTGGATCAAGGGTGAGGGTTTTTTCCTCTTTCTACAAAAAAAGAAAGACCAATTACTTAATAAAGGTTCAGCACAAACACCTTAGTTACTCCTGAAGGGGTTAATACCACAAAACTCTTCAAGACATCTGGCAGAAGCTGTGGGTGTTGGGTGTGGCAGATCCCAGGGCCGTACCAGTCTCTACAAGGGAGCTGTCATCCTTGTTGATTTATCCTTCCCTAATGTCATGGGGTATGGATGTTGAAACTGTGGCTAGAATGTGAAATACGAAAAACATGAAGATTATGATTTAGTGTCTGGGGAGGCTCATTGCTGGCCTCTGTTCACAAGTTGTAAGCATCGGAGGTAGCTTGACACAAGTTACAAAATCTGGTATGTAGCACGAAAAAAAAGGCAAGAATATTTTGGCGTTTGGAACTCCTACATGTGTTAGTGAACAAAAGTGAATGATGGCAACAATTAAATCAAAGACTGCGCTGATGATGTATTACATTGGAGGCACATCGAAGGTGCTTGCAAATAACATTTAAATAAATGCACTTTCTGGTCCTTCATTTGCAAATAAATATAATGGCTACAGTAGATGAAGAAAGCAAGGCATTAACTGTTTTTACTAAAGAGTTTGGATAATTAACTGATAGGTTAACAGAGCTCAAATGTAAGCATATTTTGTTCATGGTTTGGCATCTTTGAATCTGACATTTATAGGAAGTTAAGTTTTAGCTTTAGTGGGTTTTTTGGTAATAAAATTTACTTTTTTCTTTACTTTCTTCTATGCTGGCACAGTTAAATATTCAATAATTACAGTAGTTGGATCAGAATGAGTACTGTGGATTTTTGTCAAAATATGATCTTATAATAAATATTAACTAAGTGAAGTAAGTTGGTTGTTTCTTTGACAGGATGGGTTAAATTATTTTTGTCTCTTGAAGCAATATTTGCTATTCTTATTGGAAGCAACTCACTAAACATTGTTGCTTTTCCCAGTATTCTTAATTTTCTCTCAGGAAATAAGTTAAAGCATAACCCCAACTTCTAGAACTTTAGTGCAAAACCAGTGGTTCCATTTATAGCATAAAATTGCTTTTCCTGCTTCGCTTTCTTTAAGCATAATAATAAATGTGATGGTGCTTTCATGATGGTAGAATACAGATGTAGTCCTAGAAGCTGTTAATGCCTAAGTATCAACATCTTATCTAGTATCTTAAAAAAATTCTGATATAGTATGATGCACATAAAGTCTTATGGGTGAAGTTCTATTCTTTTGGACATATATATATATTATTTGGATAGTAATTCCATTATTTTCAATAAAAGTCATGTCTTTTCAAAGTGAATTAAACTGTTCTCTGCAATTCTAAAATACTGCTTGCTTTAAAAATGTCATAAGAGCTCAGAGCTCAATGTGATATCTATGCTTGAATAAGTTCTGACTTATCCAGTTGATGCTGAAATTGGAGCCTGATTCATAATAAATAAGTTCCAAACTGGAAAAGGCATTGTGGTGGATTCAGTTATGAATGACATTCCTAGGCATAAAGGGTATTTGCACTGAAGTCAGGGATGTTATTTTTTTTTTATTTGTATTAGGATAAATCTTATAACACAACCTGAAGAACCAGTCCTGCTTTCCTTATCATTATAGTAAAACTCATATTGACTGTGGAGCAAGAGCAGTGCTAAATCCTTATTGAGGAAAAAACCACAATTAGTTTTTTAAAATGTTATTTTTAATATATAAAGCAATACGTTTAAGCCCATATTTAGATTATTTTTTCCAGGTTTTTTATGATCTGATTTGTTGAGCTTGCAATTTTTTTTTAAAGGAAAAAAGTAGTGCTGTGCTGTTATTGAGGTATTTTAAACTGGTAATTTTTTTTGCCAGACACGGTTACTCACACTGACAGCCGGGTACTTCTTTTCATCTTAACACACCCGGATGTATGATAAAAATGCTACAAATCAGTTTATACACTCAGCAACATCTGTGAAACTACTGTTTTTAGAGATGCTTTGTCAAATGTGTTTTGAAATCTGCAGTAATTTCTGAGATTTAAGGTGGGATTGTGTTTTGAAACGTTGCTGACATTATCACGTTCTCTAAAATGTTCTGCAGCTAGAATTGTATTGGGATTCCACATTAACCTGCTTCAAAGCAGTGAAGTAGCTGCTTTTCTGGTGCACTGAAATCTGTGTTGGCATGGCTTTATATTAACTTTGCACAGGTCTAGGTGATATACCTGATGCAATAGAAGCTAAAGAGCAATGAAGACTTAGGTATCAAATATGTGTTACTCAGTGGATTATCTTTCTGATTATCTTTGCAGTCTGAATCTTGTTTGGATTACCAGGTCATTTGATTTCAGTTATATTTGTTGGGATCTCTGTATAATCTTATCTTTGCCTTCTTGTGTTCTCATATAGTACAGCCTGAGCTGTAACTGTCTGAAGTAGTCTGAAATAGTGGAATATGGAGCCAATAAGACTGTATTAAAACAACACACCAGCAGTAAAAATGAAAAGAAAAAACAAAAAACCAAAAAAACCACCAACCCAACCCCAAAACTAAAAAAAGAGGATCACAATATCATAGGTATTTTCTCTCAAAATTATGTAGATTTGGACTGGTCAGGACATCTGGAGGGAGCCTGAAGCCAGAGAAAATGGCTCCGCTGTACAAGGCCAAATTTAATAATAATAAAAAAAGCAGCTACATAGATTCATTAGGTATGCATAAAACAGGAAATGAACAAAGTGATGAAGTGTAAGATCACACAATGATGTGCTAATAAATAATGTCAACCTACCCAGCATCTTTCATAAACATGTTAGGTTTATAAAAACATAAAAATCAGCATTTTTCATAAACAAAAGCATTACTTTTGTTATCCTGCCACCCTGCTGTATGCGTGAAAATAAATGGTTTGAGAAAGCATGTACCAGCAGAGTTCTCCTGCTTCCTTTGGTGCCTTCACAGTTGCGTGTGTGACTAGAAATACCATGCGTTACTATGCTTACGAATTATGCTGCTCATGTCTTGTCATGATCAGGCAGTGGCCCTTTTTAATGTCCAAAGAGTAAGTATAGGTATGGCTGTCTAACAACCAGGCTACTCTGCTGTTTTGCATCACACCTACCTGCAAAAATGAGGTCAGCTTCTTTTCCATTTATGGATGCCTTCATTTAGGAGATATGTTGGAACAAGCTAAAAGTTGTCATAGAGAGAAGGATCATTCCTACTAGCTACAGAAGGCCTATGGGCTCGTGGTTTGAAAGGCCCTTATAATTATAGAAAAGGATCTAGGCACACACATACATTCAAACATGTTGGAAGCTGGTTTTCCAAAAATCTTTGAATCTTTCCAAAATCACATCTTTCCAAAGCGCATGCAGCACTTAAGGAAGTTTACTGAATTTGTTTAAGAGCTCTGTTCCAGATAATTAGAACAAACAATTAGAAATACACTTTTGCACCATCTTCCACTGGGTTGTTTTTGTTCACTTAGTCTACTCTCTACCTTACAAAATGAAAATGAAGAATCTAGAGACCTAAACTGAGGGTGTATTAATTATTATATGTGTCTTTTTAAAACAGACACAGTATGGAAAATTCTGTAGGATACAAGCAGGAAAAAGGTTTTCAGTGGCAAAACTATTACACGCTTTTCTGAATCTTGCTCTACATAGCAAAGCAGCTTTGTTTGTGCAAGAAAAGTTAAAGCTTTTTAAAACACACATTTGTCTTAAGCAAATGCCATTTTTGCTAGCCCTGAATAGGCTTTCGATCATTGGAGTCTTAATAATTTAATCCTGTTTGGTTTATTCATCCTTTATAAAGAGACTACTTGAATCACATGCTTAATTTGGAACATCCAGTTATTATTTTTTTTCATAATGATGCTAAAAACAACTTGTTTTGTTGTTGTTTAGATTATGTCTGTGGGAAAATATACAGGAAAGCATAGTATATAGCCTACTTCAAGTCTAAACACGATTGCTAACGTATATACAATTAAATGAAACACCTTCAAGATTTGAATCTCACCTGTCAGTTGGTTGCCACATTACAGTAACTTAAAATCCATAGTCCCTCCTTGGGCCAGTTACTATTAATAATCCAGAATTTGGTGTGAATTTAAGCTTAGCACATTATCTTTGCGGTTCATTTTTTGTATTTTAAGATGCAAGTTCATCATAATACAGAATTCCATGTATTTTAAGGAATAACATTTCTATCTTAAGTGCAGGCTTTTGGGAACTTCTGGTGAGCCATGACATTCTTGACCACTGAGATAAATAAGATTCAGGTTGGAAACTACTTACTCAAACTGGAACTGTTCCTCCATTAAATCAGTGAAATTATTCCTTTGAGTAGCTGTTCAGCAGTGTGGATAAGAGATTCACAATCTGTCTGAAAAACCACATGCATATTTTCTGAGTGTTATACATTAGCTTCTGTTAGGTCAAGCAGTTGTTTCTATGTAGCCAAATCCTCTTCAGTTTAAAGTAAATATGATATTCTTTGTATTCCATCCTAAATATTACGTAGGAGTTCTGTCTGCTGTTAAATAGCTTCCATTCTCCGCCCAGATGTAGCTGTATTTCAATGAAGAGTGAAATGAACCTTGTATATCTCTTTCCTCACTTGCCACAGAGGCAGATGGGGAGGGAGTTTTAATGAATTGGTTGTAAAGGAGTTTGCAGTGCTTACATGAAGCACACTGCTATGGAAGTTTGAAGTTATTTACTTTCAAGATGAATAGTTCTTTAAGAGATGTTTTAAACAGTCTGGCTAATATACAAGACATTAAGTCTCTAAAAAGTCATTGTACATATCATTTGAAACAGCATAACCCCTCCCTCCATCTTAAGTTTATAGCAATAATAAGCTTTGCAGATGCTTTTCCTGGGAATTAAGGACCAGCTGGGGTAAACAGACCTCAAACTATCCTCTTAGCCAGTCATTAATCTTCAGGGAAAGCCTGTGCTTTGATCATTATTGTTAAAATACGCCTAGTGCAGCCTGGTCTTACATGTCAGTAAAAGCAAAATAGTATTTTGCCAAAACATGAATATTCTTTTGTTTTTCAAGTAGCCCTGTGTCTTGGGCTTATTTTTCATGTGTGTAAGCACGCTTGTGTATATGTGCGCACATACAAACAGACATGAGGGTATGAGTTTACAAGCTGAATTATTCATTCTGCATTTATACCACTGTAAATTAAGTGGGGTTTCTGACTCAACACTGTTGTATTGATCAACCTTTTAGTTAGCTTTGGTTCTTCTCAAAACTTGAGAAAACGCTTGAATCAAGTATCTTTACTTTTGAAGATGGGTAAGAAATATTTTGTTCATTTATGAACTTACGGACACCTACTTGAAATTATGCCAGTGGGTCTCACTGAGGACCAAAAAGAATCAGCTGTGCAACACATTCCACCCCAGTCCGGCCTTTCCTGGTGCAACTAGTTGACTGAGAAGTATGTGCTGGTGATGTTGGTGCTCCAAGTTAAAAAACTGACAGATTTCCCAAAGAATTTTTTTCTTACATTTTTGGAAGGGACTTGTTGCTGCATACTGTATCTATTAAATTATCACAGGTTTTACAAGTCAGATGTAGTACAGTATTTCTGCATATACATCACAGAGCTGAAAGTCCAGCAAGCAGTATTCCTGAACTACCAGGCTTTAGTTTTCCTAAAGTGTTGCAAATACAGAACTCTGCAGGATTGGAGGTCCCATGAATCACTGTGCTTCCCCAATTAGCTTGCCATGTGTTGTGTTAGACAGTGAGTGTCTTCTGTTGAAGAACTAACAAGAAACCAATGTGTACTTCAGATGTTTGCTGCTTTTTGCAGGATTAAAGATCACCTGTATTACTAAGGAAGGTATTCAATGTTTGTATTGTTAAAATGGTTGTTTAACTAGAGACAGCAATTCTTCGTGAATTTCTACAAACATCCCTGAATCTGAGACAATATTGGTACTTCTTGAAGTAAGAAAATTTCCCTAATTGCCTTTTGTAGGAACTCTCTATTTACTGAGGGGGAGGGATTACTTTTTATTTTCTTCTGTGTTGTCAGAAGTTGAGGTCGTGCAGTGCCTGGTTGTGTGAGACATCAGGCACTGTAGCAACGTAAAAAGAAGATGCAGTCAGGTACATGGCGTTTACAATTGAATTGTATTGAATAGATCCAGAAGAAGAGAGCTGTTTCACAACTTGTGTCCTTTGCCCTAAAAGAGACTTTCGGATCTTCCCCGCTACCACCAGTGTTGATTTTCTTTGTTCTGTGTCCCCTAAGGGGAATCATCAAAGTAGCAAGAGAAGGAAATCATTCCTATATCTTCTTGCCAACAGCATTTTCCCTATTTTACTATAAATGAGCACCATGGAGGAAGTGGAGAGGGGGAAAAATCCTGCAGATTCTTAAACACCCTGAGCAAAATCTCTGCTGTTGCAGAGTGTGAAGCTTATGGTTGCCTTTGAGCCCTGATGGACCTTCTTGCAAGAGTTGGGCAGCTGGAATGAAGAGGCTCCTGCTGGTAATGGGCTGGCTATAATCAATTACTGTATGTTGTGATCAAAGATAAAAGTACATTATGTACAGAATATATAAAGGGAACTTGGAATCATTTTTTACATGTTTAAATCACCTATTTTAAATGGCAAGAATTCACCACTGTGATGTATTGCTGTTAGCTTCAATGGGCAGAATCCAGTTGCACTTCATTTGCTACCAAGTGCAGCTGCCCGTGTGACTTTTCATTATTGTATGAGAGGAATATTTCAGAAAACAGCTGCCTAGATACAGTTGCTTGATCTTGTGTCTTGGTATCAGATATATATATATATATATATGTTTTATTATTATTTATTTTTTACAACCCTCCCTCCCCCAAAAGTGCAAAGCAATGAATAGCTAGGCTCAGTGCTCTGTAAAAATAGGCTTTTGACCTTTCAGTTTATTGGTATACCTTTAACCTTGCAGGTTCCTGAGTCTTTCTGCTTGGCGCTGTTTTTCTCTGTGTAAGAGAAACTGCTGCTAAAGTGTGGCAGCAATGCACTGTTGGGTTATTTTCTAAGCAGTTCTTCAACTGTTTCTCATGTATTATGGGAGTCTTTAACTGAAATTATCAGTTCCAGTTGATCTTTTTATATTTCAGCTCAGGCTGACTACTTACCATCTAAAAACTCGTTTCTAATGTGCAGTGATACTGTGCAGGCTATTGGTGTTTAACTTCTGTGCCTCTACAGAAACTTCACCTAGAGTAGGTAAGTAAATCAAGGTGTCCAATTTAAATTCATTACAAAAGCTGCATCATTATTGTTTAGCCCATTCCCATCATCCCCTTGCAGTTACTTTGGTTTCCTTATTAGTAGACATCCCTGGATGTCTCTGGCCTGGAAAGTCATTTGAAAATTCCTGTCTGTTTCCCGTGCTGCAGGAAAACCGCCTGCATGTTCCCCAGTCCCACAGAACCATTGCCAGCATTTTTCTTTTGCTCCCTAGCAACTGCCAATTTGGCAAAAATGAATGTGTGGGACCTGGAACTTTCTAAGCGGCAAAAGATGCAGAAACAAGGGTCTGTTTGTATTGCATGGATGTGTTTTATAGTTGTTTCAATAGCAAAGAGGTGTCAGTGTCACCAGCCTGCCAGCATGAGAGATCAAGGAATAAATTTTCAGGGTAAAAGATATCCCTCCTGTGTAAGAAGTGTTTGTAGACGAGCGCAAAGACAGTGTGAAGAAACCACTACTATGCAATACGTGGTACCATTTCTCTGTTTAACTAATGGTCTCCAGCCTTGGACACTATGCCCATACTGCAGTCAGGAGTGTGAACGCAAATTTAACTGGGATGGTTTTAAAGAGCTGTCTTATTCAGATACACTGTTTTCAGCAAACAGCTCACGGCAAGATAATAATCTCAGTATAAAACTGACTGTTCACTAGAATTTTGCAGCCCACACTTAGCTTTATGGATCTTCCATTAGATTATTTTTGGTTTAAACTTAGTCTGAGGCATGTCAACACTAGCTGCCAATACCACAGACTACAGTGTGCACGTGTAGTAACTGTCACACTTCTGGCTCATCCCTCACTCAAGTGAGGGAAGCCTACATTGTCTATGTGGTCTTTGCCCTGCTTTTCACTTTTAAAAAAGGTGATTTGTTCCTCCCTCCTAAAATTACATAGGTCTCTGTCTCTTTTTGATCTAGCTAGTCCCAGTTACAAAACTGCTTGGTGCTTGTTTAAAAACAAAAAACCAAAAAACAAACCAAAAAACATTTGGGATTTTGTTTTCCTGATTCCTCCTCACTACTTGCATAATTTGCAGTCATGCTTCTGCATAGTATTTCTGATAGGAACCAGGAAGCAACTTGCTTTGCACTGAAAATTCATAATTAAATGTTCTTTTTTTTTTTAATGTTTTGTCTCTTCAAGCAGATTTAAATTCTAACATTTGAAGCACCTAATTCATTTTTTTTTTTCAGAATGTTGGAAACAAGTTATCCCCTGGCTGAGGTCTTGTAGAAAACATTTCAGCCTGCAGCAAGCTTTTCTTTTTAATCTGGAGTTTTAGTAAACCCTCAAAAAATTGGGTTTGTAATTGAAGTGACAGCACAACCCTAATTGTAGCACAACTGGCACACCTCCATAACCAGAAGCATACGTTGCTGCAATTTTTAAGAACAAAATTAATCCCAAGTATGCTAGACAGTGGACTTTATGCTCTCTGCAGTTTTCTAAATTTGTTATGTTTTCATAAAAATCTGAAAATTATAATTTGTGGCATTGAGGATGGACTAGCTATCTCTCCAGTTGGCATAAATCAGTGTCATTCAACTGGAGGCAGTGATATTGTGCAGGTTAGCCTGAGGTGATAGTGGCATAATAAATTTTTCAAGTGTGGGTTTGTAACATGTAGGGAGTTTGTGTTTTCTCAGGTGGAATAGCTGGGTACATTTGATTAGGGTTTTTTTGTGTACAATAATACTGACAGCAGCTGAAATTTCTAAGTCCCATTCGTACTAGGAAACGGCTCTTTAGTAAAGAAAATGGGGCATCTTCCTTAGCCACACTCTATGAAAAACTTAATCTTTTTTGTAAGTTGTTGAATTCAAGAAAAATAAACCTGCTTTTTAAGAATCTGGATCATGATCTTACATCAGACCTAAGTGGCCTGAGCTGCTGGGTGGTCCTGAGGACACTGTAACCTGCCAGTCAGAATTTATGTTGTATAGTGAGAGACATAGGGAAGAAAAATAGACCGGTGTCATCTTCTCTTCTCATGCATGTCTCGTGATACTTGTTAGCATATGAATACATAACTCTTTATATACTCACCTGTAATTCTCTATGGTGTAACACATCTAGCCTTGGGACTCCAGGTCTTTGGCAGGAACGTAATTGCATATTAGATACTGCTTGTTATTTTCAGTTGTCAGGAGTGACGAGTGGAGCAGAGTATCACAAGAGTCATACTCTAACAAGTGGCAGTGGGCGGAGGTGGGGGGAAGGTATTTTGAAATGGCTTGTATTCAGCTCGACAGCCAGAAGTCACCGTCATGAGGGCAGTTTAGGGATATATATTAACAGTTCTCAATTAGCTGATAGTCTAACCAGGCAAGAAGAAAAGGGCAATCTTTCACACGTTGCCAGGACTACTGACATTTGCCTCAGGACTTCTGTCACTTGCTATATTCCTCCTTTACCACTGCCAGCAAAGCTTCTGCTGCCGCCGCTTCCAGTGCAAGGAACAACTCAGGCTTGACACTACATGAAGCCAGCACAGGTCTAGCAGAGCTTTTTCATTTGGCCTGTACATGCGTGACAGAAGGTGCCCACTTGCACGCTTACTGGAATTTGCTGATCTGCATGCCATGCCTTGTCCCTCCATCCTGTTTTCTAGAGATGTGCCAAGGGCACAAAGCCACAATACCTTGGTAGCAGCTGGATACCCCTTCTTTCTGTGACAGAAGGGAAACTGAAGGGTGAGTTTTCATAGAAGATGAATGGTGGCCCTGTCTTGGAAGGGTCTCTTCTGGCCTGTTCTGAGATTACTCTGTGCAGAGAGAAACAAACTGCAGGTACTACTGTTTGTCCTGCCTTTGTTGTATGGACTGATAAACGTTTTGTCATTTGATGTATGTTAATCTAAGACACCTCACAAGTATCCCCTTAAAAGGGCACATAAATGACAGTATAAATTAATGTGCTTAGCACTTGAGTCAAACCTGTATGTATTTAATAGTTTAACTACACAGTTATGAATTCAATATTGCATTGCTGAATGTTCCTTGATAGCTGTTGCTTCAGTGAGTCCTGCCCCCCAGATCAAACAGCTCCATGCTTTCACCGTAGTCTCTATGGGGAGTTGTTCAAATTGTATTTGATTCTCCCTTGAAGAGTAAATGGGGGAGGCACATGACAGAAATCACTGTAAACATACCAGTCTGCATCACTTCCACCAGCAGTTCTCACTGGTGTTATCTCTGACACTCAGACTAACTTTTTGTAACCATGATGCAACGTCATGAGTAATAATCTGTTGTTAACACTCTGTCCATCAGAAATGTTTACTGACAGAGTGACAGCTAACACATCTGGACTACATACTGTGTTTGATCTGAAATACCAGACTTGCTCTACTGTAACAATGACAAAAACATGCCATGATTGTGCAGTTCAAAGCATAAAATGTAAGGACTGTATTGATGTCTGATTTATTTTAGAATATTTATATAAATATAAGTCTATTTGGTTATTATAAAATAGATATTAACGAATATTGTATAAAAGGAAGAATACAATCTGTAGCAACAGACCTCTAATATTTACTTCAGTGTCCACCTTTCCAGTGTAATTGGTACTACTTCAAAGTTAGAAAAATCATTCTTGAACTAGATTTTGTAAGTGTACTGTTTATTGAATGCACTGTACAGTAGCAGCATGAAACACATATAAAGTCTATCTTACTAATTTTAGCAAAGGTCTGTCAAACCACTCATTTTTGAAGCCAAGGTATTGCCATTGTCATCAAAGCTGTATTTTCATGCAAATCAAGAACTGGGAGTTGTGTCCCACATTTTATTGCAGAGAAGGCTTTTTGGACACGGACAATATCTTTTGCAGATGTAAAAGGGGACTCTGTAGACATCTCTCTTGCCACCTGGGAGCCTCACACAGGGCTTTTTGTGGCCCTGAGTGACCAGTGGGGGAAATACTGCACCTATCCCCTGCTGGTGAACAGCAACTTAGCCTCAGCCCACCTTAGTCCCTGGTAGAACAGCTCCAGAGGAGTTTGCTTTGCCTCTGAAAATAGTGGCTGTTACAGGCTCAGGCCAAACAGATAACATTTGCCCCCAAGCCTATTAAGGGGATAAGCAAAACCTGACCGTTTGCTCTATTCATACCCTTAATACATTCACAGTTGCAACGGTGTTTTTCTCTAGGGAAGCATTCTTTTCTTTTCTAGCCATAGCCTGTAACTTTTCCATCAGACTACCGTCATATCTACAGGACACAGGTACAATACTTGTCTGTGTATACAGAACAGAGCTTGCAAGCTAATAAAATATTTATTAGAAGAAGTTTTAACATTTAATAGAAAAATCATCATTTTGGATCAACTCATTCAATAAATTGTTAGCTAGGACGTTGGTTTTGTTTCCTTCCAAAAATATAAACCGTTTATATGCTTCGAACTGATGGTTCATGTGACTTACCCTTATTAAAACTCACAAGCTATAGGCTTTCCTTTAGGATTCCTGGTGAAGTTTTCTCTCAAGATTCCCTTTTATTTACCCAAAATTAATGTAATAATCCTCAAAAGTAGATATTTATGTTTTCAGAATGTAAGTGGCAGAAATGACAGTAGGGATAACTGGAAGGGAACAGAAGGGAAGTAATGACTTCAATCTATTTCTCTGGATCATGTTTAGTAGGATACTGTGTAATGAGTTTTTTTGTGGGGCGAAGAAGTCTGAGATGCATATGTTTCTTGTTTAAGCTGAAGAATCAAATAGTGCTGGGTAGTTCATTTAGGATAATGCTGTAAGGCAAGAGAAAGCACTCTTGTATGTCACATTAAAAAAAAATGATCAAATAGATGTTTCATGACTGGAAAAATGAGTACCAAAGGGGCTTATAAGACAGAAAAAATAATTATGCAGAGTTGTCTCTCAGTTCTACCTTTAATGATCACCCTCCTTTCTAGAGGAGCTCCACTTTTAGACAAAAATAATCATGAAAAGACTGCAAGTTCAGTGATTTTATCATTTGAAAGTACTACTGTTCAGAAGCCTGAGTGTCCTTTTGCAATAACTACTCATTCCAAGAGGTAAGGACATATGATGTTTTTTTTTTCCCCTTTGGTCTTTTACACCCCAGGGGAAGAACTTGTTTGGGGATTTTCGTAGCACTAAATGGTATACAAGGTGCACAGGAAAGATTAAGCTAAAGGAAAATGTAAAGATAATTGTGGCATCTAATAGAAATTTGAGCCTTACTCTCAAAGTGATACTGCATTATTAAATGGCATGAAGGTACTTCAAAATGAAAAAATGGTGTGTAGGTATTCCCTGGAAAGACCTGATTCATGTCATAGGCTGAAATGAGATCTTTGGAAAACTGGAGACTTGACTCTGAGCTATTTTCCCTGAAGAGGCCTATAGGAGTGTCGTGGGTTTCCTAACTGCAGTCATGACCTGCTTGCTGGCAGTAACTGTCAAGCTACCTGCCTTTTTCTGATTAGTGAATAGAAGAGATTTCTAGAGTGAAAGCAACCAGTCTTGTGGATCTTGCATCAGATGAGTGGTTGTACTCAGTTGTCTGCAGGTGAACTTTTCTAAAACCGGAGTTCTTCATGAAATGCCTTACTGTCTTGTAGCTCTCGAGCTGTAGATGACTATATGTCTTGGACTCTGTCCGGTTTCTGCAAGGGGATATCTTTGAGAAAAGCAGAAATACAGCAAGCAGTATGACCTTGAAGTTCCTGGTTCTAGATTTGCGACATCATCATGGAACACTGCCACAGCATTTTGATGACCTCTTTACTTGCTTTGTGCAAGTGATAGTGATTAAAGTAATGAGGAAGCTGAGAGATGTTATCTTTTATTTCTCTCTATAGAAGGTACTCTTCAATTTGTACTCAGTTGTTCGCTTCGTAAGTAGGTGGAACTATGTATGCATTAACGGTATAAATTTGATAAACATAGCAAAGTTAAAACTAGCATTGAGAAAACGACTGAATCCCCTGGGCTAACAAGAGTCCTCTTGTTTATGTATTCATATATTTCATTGGACAGTTTTTATTTTAAAGCCAGCTGTCACAACCTGATGTTTCACAGCCTTCACTGTTGGAACATGCGTGTGTTCTGGCATCGGTCTACGTGGAATATCTGTTTGAACAAATGTAGTTTTGGGCATGCCAGCTGTGGCCAGTTGCATTTAGTTATAGCAGTTGCTGAATGTACCTGGAAGATCAGCATTCAGCAGGGAATGAAGTCAATTTTGGCATCTCTCTAATAATACTTTGACTTCAAAATTTGTACCTCATCATAGTATATGGGGAAAAAAATGAGTTTTCTTTTGAAGCTGGGATAGCTTGCCTGGCTGCAGGAACAGCATAGCTGTGAGGACTCAGTTTACAGTTGGATTGTGAAGGACATTGCAAAGGCTTAAGTAAAATGCAAGTCTTAAACTGAAACACTGTATCCCTAAGACCACTGCAAAAAACCCAAAACCTATTACTGCTCCCTGGATTGTCCCCTCCCGCAGGTTCTTTCTAGTTACAAGAGCATTTGTAAGTAACTTTCCTGCTCCCATGAGTAACCCTAAGGTAGAAACACAGGGGGTTTTGTTGCCCGTAATCTGATTTTGTGATATTCTGTAGAAGCAGTATGTGTATAAGGATGCAAATAATTTATTAGAAATACTAGAATATATATTAGGCCTAACTGCAGCCCTGTCATTCAAAAGTATAGAAGGTTCCCCTAAAATAACCCAGTGAGGTCAGGGGAATAAATGTAGTGTATGTCCTATGCTGTAAATGGTCCTTTCTAAAACATGCAGCATGTTCATCATCATTGCAATTTTGGCTGTTTGAAGTGAAAGAATCCAATAGTCTGTACTAGACTAGTTGTACACAAATCAAGTTGTCATTAATCACACTTGGGGAGAGGGTGCACTTTTTGGAGTGAATTATTGTCGGAAAACTACAAACAGCACAGCTAGATCACTGTGTAGGAATAAAGATCTATACATAAAAAGAGTAACAAGTGAAGTATTTTGAAAATTACGAGAGTCAAGTCAGTGAATTAATGTAGGTTTGAAGAGAATATTCTAATTAATCAATTGAACCTGTAAAAAATGTTTTGTCTACAGGTAGGATAGTGAAGAGATATTAAAGAAATATGTCCTTCCACAAATGTAGGGAGGCTGATCCTGACAAATCCCACTGACCTCATATTCAAACTCAATGAAATAAGGGATCACAGTTAATTTTGGGGCCTGTCTGGTGCTGGGAACAATATGGAGAAAAGATACCTCAGGGTGGTTTTGCTGAGTGTTGTTTGAATACTGTCTGGCTTTCCTGGGGAGCACAAGTGTTGCTCCATCTTGTGTCTACTTTCATAGTTCTGGTGGGATGAAAAATGAGAGTTATTTATATCTGGTTGTAGCACTCCTCTTGGGGTGCAAGGAAGGAGCAGGAATTAGTTTGTGTCCTCTGAAGAGTGCAAGGGCTGTAAAATCTGACTGGTCCATTAATGTGACATAAAGGGCTAGAAAAAGTCCTTGTTTTCCTTCAGTTCCAAATGATAAAGGAAAAGCCAGCTGGATCTAAGCATGTTGAGTATGCTGAATCATGACCATTGTCAATCCACTGCAAGTTAAAAAAAAGCTGAAGTTTCAAAGCAGACTGGAATTGCAAACTGCAGGCACCAGTCTATAATCCAAAGATGCCAAATCTACTTAATATTCTGGCACATAGAACGGCCACTTACAGCAAAGTTACTAAATTCTGCACAGTTATATACAGATAAAATCTAAGCTTGAACACCAATATACTGCTCCTTGATATTTGGCTCTGTCTGAACCAGTTTGGGGCTGATTTGCTTTGGGGAAGTGGCATAGCTACCCTAGCTTAATCCCTTACAAGGAAGATTCAATGCAAATGTGACTTTACTGCTTCCAGGCTTGAACTGGTACCTCCAGACAGGTCTGCAGAGCTTCATGAAATCTTAGGGTGTGAGTCAGCACTCTGCCCCATGCACTGCTATGCAGTTTTGACGTGAGCCAACATTCACGGGGAGTCCATGGGCCAGGAGATATTTTGCAGGCTAGGTAAGCCCACCAGCTGTTTGTTTGGCATTCGTGCTCTAATTCCATCTTCAGAAGCAGTATTTGTACTACTTGAGTACAGACCTCCATGATGCACCTTTTGTGAGAGAAGGTTACTCATGGAAGAAAAAGTTTTGCAAGGTCAAGCCCAAAGAAAGGAGAATGTGTGGTCACATTGAATATAAGATATAAGGCGTGTATGTATTACACTGATGTTGTATTGAATAAGGTATTACACAAAGAAAGCTCTGGAAAACAGAGCAGGAAGAGAGGTTCCAACACTGGCAGCAGTCAGGTCTAGTTCTCAGTCTTTAACCTCTTTCTACATAGGTAGTCCACTGCAAGCTAGAAATACTGCTTGATATACACAGCTAGGACAGGCACTTAAAAATATTTATTTAGGATATTTCAGAGCCATCTGAAATAATTCTGAACCTGTGTACACACATCAACCTGTTTTGATTGGGACGCGAGGGGGCCAAGTTTTAAAAGATATTCCCGCCCCCGGGTAGATGGAGAGAGATATGGTTTTTTAGTGCAAAACCAGAGGATTTTGGTGGTGGACGTAGCATACATAGTGTTATAGAATGGCTTACTCCAAAGAAGCAGGAGAATGACAGCCATGATTTTTTTTTTAACATTAATATGTGTGAATTCCAAATATAAAACATTTAATGAGACTCTCTGATGGGAAAGTGGAGCACTTTATCAAATACAGATTAGATTTCTGTTCGCAGCCATGTATCTTCCTAAGTTCAGATGACAATGTTTTGTCCAAGAAGTCGTCTTTAATTTTCTATCTGACCTGAGTGATTTGCATACAAAGGATCTATGGCAAAAAAAAAGCACAAACACTTAAATGTTGGGTTTTTTATTGGTTTAAAAAGACTTGCGTCTGCACCCTTCATTTCAGAAGATCAACATCTCTCTCAAGATCTGTATATAGATAGCAATTACAGAAAGCAGTTCGCCCACACATACAGTGGCTTAACTCTTTAATAACAGTTTATTTTTGCAAAAAAGCATAAACATATCTCAATCACTTAATGCATTTTTCTTCTGCAGAATTTTTTATTTTCTTAAACTCTTCAGGAGCATGAGCTGATAGCAGTGTCACAGCAGTACCACTATTGTTCTCACTAGTGTCCACACACTTGAGGAGGGGAAAAAAGTGGTAAGCCTGTAGAGCTCTTAATTTTATTCTCTCCATGTTAGTCCCCAAAAAGAAATGAGCAATGAATGCTTCTACAGCACATAGTGCAGATTATTGATACTATCTTACAAATTAAGAATCATTTAATCTTACCCTAGCTAATACTTAGGCAGCATATATAAACCCATAAAAACAAATGCTACCATGTGAGGTTTCAGTGGCATTTAGGTAGTGCAAAGCCATGTTTTATCTTGTACTATAAGAAAACTTGACTTGATACCTACTTTTTTTTTTATGTTCTGTTGTTTCAGTGTTATCTTTTCCTTCCCATCTCTGTTTACGCTTTTGGTATCTTGCACAAGTATTGATATTGTTATTTTAGCTCCTGCGGAATCCAGTCATGCCATGGCAGTCAAAGACAAAGCCTTCAAGCACCACAGGGGGTGTCTTGAGGACCATTTCACTTCCATTCCTCTAGTAGCCACCAGTTACTCTTCCATAGGAGCTACAGCACATCCTTTACCCCTCCGAAGAACAAAAACTTTTTAGGTAGGGAGAGTAGAATTAGCAATCCTTTCACAAAAGATGCAAGAGAGAAGGAGTTGCAAAAAAAATCATAGTTATGGGACTCTGCTTTTGTCTTACTCATTTTCTTTTGAAACCACTTAACTGTTCTCTGCTATTTTTTCTTCTCACTAATGCTCCAGCACCAGAATCAAAGAATTTGCCCTGAAACCAGCCCTAAACGTGCTTTGGTGGAGCTCTAAAGCTCTGCAAATGGCAGGTGGGTGCTATTGAGGTGAAAGGGCAAATTTGCTAATGCAGATTATGGATGATGCAAAGTATTGTATAGATGACAGGCAAAAGGTATTTGGTATAAGGGCAGTTGCCAGAAATCTTTTTTGGCCCTCTATAAACTGCAGGTGAGCAGGGCAATGGAAAAACCAGGAAAGAACTAAAAATAAAAAAAGAAAACCAAAACCCAGCCCAATTAATTCAAAATCTTTTTGATCAACATAATTTAAAACATCCTTCATTATCTGGATAGGAGTAACATAAGACACTTGTGTGTGTGTGTGTATGTGTGTATTTATGTACATACTTTTTTACTTTGTTCCTGGCAGTACCATCTGTGTCTTGTATCTCTGTTGCCTCTCATCCTGTACTTAGCTTATATAGATTTTGGTCTTGCGACCTTCTTTTCATAATACATATGTATGAGTCCTAGTGCGGTTACCAGCTTAGTCCTGATTTTAGGCTACAGAAAGCCTCAGTTATTATGCCATGGTAATATTCAATGCTTATGGATGACAGAGAAATGAGGGAAGGGGGGGAACAACTTCAGATGCACAGTGAGTGTTTCCCCCTTAAGCCAGCACAGGTTTTCTTAACTCTGATCTATGGTGGTTACTAAAAGAGTTAACTTTTAAATGACCAGGTATCATTTTTTGCAAAATGGATTGCAGGATGGACTTTTCTTAAGGCAGAAGAGCCCTGCTTGTTGTTTGAACTTGAATAGTATTTGAAGTTACTTTTTTTTTTTTTTTTTTTTTTTTGGCCTCTTGGGCATAAATGGAACAGGTGTGTGTTTGCCACAGGCCACAGCTCAGGAAAGCTATGTCAAAGCACAATGAGGTCATTGTGAAACATCAGTATTCTTCCAGAGACCTGGCTATTACAGACAGGAATACTTAAGAAAGCTCTGTGAACTGGATTCCAGGTGATACACTGAAAAGACTTCAAGAAAAATCTTTACATCTGCCTAATTGTGTTTGCCCAGTGAGAACTACATCTTATCACCTCCCTCTGAACAAGCTATTTGAAACAACTGCTGTTGACAGTGAAGTGGGTTTGCACACGTCCAGTGTTGGGTTATCTTTGAGTGCTAAGGAGATCTGGTTTCTTTAAACAAATCGTTCTGCACGTGAACAAGGTGAATATTTTCATTGTAAAGTGTGCTTTGACTTTGAGTGTGTCTGGAAATACTGTACCCACTAAATGATTATTAAATGAAAAGGAGGGAGGAGTTCCCAGGCATTACGGAGCCAGCCTCTGCTGCCGAACTCCTAGCTGACACCGACAGCACTCTGCCAGGAGTGAAAGAATATGTTGTATAACTCACTGGCTCTACCAAGTACGTAGTGGTACTCTGCAAATAAACTTTCTATCCAGGTATTTTTGGACTTCTGCCTCAAACCAAGCGGATAAGGAGCATTTATGGCTCTAGCAATAAAATTCTGCAGATGTTCTTTTTTGTATGAGCAGTACTAAAAAAGAAAGCCATGCTATGCTTTTATCAGATCAACTTGAAATCAGTACAAGTGTAGCTCAGGGTTGGGATTTATGCTCTCACAGCAACATAACTTTTTACTCCGAGAAGGCTTTCAGTGTTTGTGCTTAAAGTCCCACGTTCAGCCCCCCAAAGTGACAACAATATGGTTTTCTTTGTGAGATTTGAATGTCTGGATTAGGTCACTTCACTCTTTTATAGCTTTAACCAGCTTCAACTTGTACTGTGGTGACACACATCTGCTGACTCGATGGATCAGTGCATTAAGCTTCAGGCTGACTGGTGGGCCATGCTTGAAAGACTTTTGGCATGTGCTGGTGCCTGCATTTTTCACCCTTGACTGAAAGCATATGCTTCATACAATTGAGACAGTGTTAGCATGTGGGTCTCAGGCAGCCTCCTACACATCTGGCAGAGCCTGGCCCTCCTTCCAGGTGAATCATCTCTCCTGGGAGGGTGGCTTGCAGCACTGTGGCATCTGCAGAGTGGCAGGAAGTGTCTGAATTCATCTGAGAGTGATTTTTATCTTCACATGCTTTTCCAATTTCATCAGGCCCCTCATGCTACATTCCAAGTGACATGATTAAACCTGCCAAAGACAAAGGGAGGCTGATTGATAAAAATTATCTTTGACCCTTCACAATCTGTCATAGCTTAAGATAGTAGTAATAATGGTAGTAATGATGGAATGAAATAAGTGTTATGCGAAGGAAGCTATTATTGTTTGAATAATATTCTGTAAAACAGGATTACTTCCTTGCTTTTTGTTTCCATTTTATCACCCAAATTAACTTGTCATCAGCATAATAGAAGAATGGACTGCAAAGGATTATAAACTTTACATTGACTTTAAGTGGCACTGTACTGTGATTTCCATTGTCTTGGTTTTATTTTAACATATAAGTTTGAAGGCACAGCAAAGGTGCAGACCAACAGCAAAGAATCAGTTTTCACAGAGGAGGTTAGGCATTTAGGCAGGAGTGTTTTTTAACAAGGAGTGTATGGATCTATTTTTCTCAATGTGAAAAGAAAGTCCTTGAAGGAAAGTTCTAAACATAACTGGTACTACACAGCAAATAGAATATTTTATAAGCACAGTACATAAAAATATTTTTATTCTTTAGGCTCCTGCACTAGTCCAGGCACTTGGGTTATATTTCCTCCCAACCAAGCATCTGGACTGATATAGATGATCTGCAAGAAAGGAGATTAACTCTTTGCACCCAGAGATGTGTTGCAGATCTGTTGCGTTTGCTGGCATTTCAGTAATGCCAGCAGAAAATGTTCTGATAGCAATATAGTCAGTCTCTTGCCGCCTTTAGAATCTACCCTGTATTTTGCCAAAGGAAAATGAAAAATACTTAGGCCATAAAGCATATAGATATTTCAAAGTACAAAAAGTAGCACATTGTGTAAGTTACAGTGAAAAGAGAACAGTGCAAATCTAGCTCTTGGTTACTGTAGTGTTAAGGATGGATAATTCTGTTGATTTCATTTCAGTTATTCTGAATTAATATATCTAGTGAGGGGAGAATCTGACCCACTGTGCTTTGATGTGTGCTCTGCTCTGTCAGGAGCTGCTAGGTTCTTTTGAACAGATGCCTGTATTCTACTGATACGCGGGGTCATTAAAAAGATCAAGATGACCAAGCCTGAGACATTTGGATAGCTGCAGACAGCTGTGCTTTGCCTCTGCAGTCTACATGGGGTGGATTCTCTATGAATGTTCTCTCTGAGGTTAGTTGTGTGGGGGAGCATTTTGCATACTGACCACTGCCAAGCCTCAGCCCAATGGCTGGACGTACGAATCTGGGCAAAGATTACAAGTTACGGCTCTTTCTGAGAAAGCAGTAGGTTTCCAGGTATCATGTAGGAGGAAATCCATGCAGGGCTTTTGTTAGGCAGGCTATGAGAAAGTTGCAAGGCCTTTCCCAGAGAGACAAGGCAGCAAATAAATAGTTGCTGAGTGTATTGTTTCTGTATTTACAAAGGTTTGGTGTTTAGTGTTCTGCAAGTACAGGATTTTGCAGTTTACTGCTACCACAGCAAAGCAACTGGTCACCAAGTAGCTGAGTCAATGTTAGATAGCCTGCAAGGCTTCCTTCCAGATACTTTATGGACGAGTTAAAATTGCACAGGATACTAAGATATCCTCAAATGATGGCAATGAATGCCAGCTATCAACTTAATCAGGAAATAATACTTCAAATCTTGCCAACTTGCTAAGAAGAAACTTCTTTGGTGCTCTGACAAAGAGGACAGTTATATCCTACTAAGAACCAAATGTTTAATTCTACCTGTTGTGTGTTGGTTTTGTGCTTTTTTTATCTCTTTACTGATGTTACAAGGTACTTTAATTCAGCATATGCTTTAGTAGATTGTACCAGCATGCATTTGTTCATATTGAGATATTTTTCATTTAAAGTCTATTGGAGATAAAGGGTGAATGACATTTTTGCTTACATACAAACACGTATATAAGCAGAATAGCATCATTTAGCATAGTAAATAAGGGGTTTGTTCCTCAGTGCAAATAAAGTTCTTCAGCTAAATTTAGCTCAAAACATTGAACACTTGAAATGAGAGGAGAATAAAGCTGTACTTCACTGTTAGGATAGTGAAGCATAATCTGCATTCGTTAAAAAGACTCATTACACACTTGGGATCTTTCCCAGCCGTATTTCCTGATTCAAGAAAACAGTTGGTAAAGGCAATAGGATGGGGCTCCAAAGACCAGAGCTAGTGCAGCCATCATTTGGATGTGGGCTGGCAGAGCTACTCAGCTACGACTTTTCCATGTGACCCAAGACACAAACAGTGCCTTCGGCAGTGCTGTGGGGCAGGAGGAAAGGCTGTTGCACTTTCCCTCCAGTGAATCCATTCTAGCTGAAGAGGTAAGAGCCCACGGATGAAACTGGGCCATGTTTAAAATGCTGCAGTGGAATCCTGTGAGATGGCAGCTAAACAGTCTTTCTCATTTGAACCTATGTGGTTTTCCAGAAGAGAAGGAGAAGGGCAAAGTAGACTGACATTTGATCCTTCTCTTGGAAAGCCTCTTTCATTAAGTAGCTGCTGATAGGAAGTGTCATTCAACAGCTATAAAGTCAGACAGTTGCAGATAGGTCTCTGTGAAGGCTGTAGACCAAACTGAACTTGAAGCCTACAGAACCAAAGAGGGGACGCAGGTGCAGGCGTGCTGAGGCAAAGCCTTACGGGACAGCACTCGTCAGTCAGACCGGTGTGCCTCTTGCATGTCTTGTCCACTCTGCAGCCAGGCAGGTAAAACTGTCTGATCTTTAGAAATGTTGCAGGAATGGGTATTCATGTCAATCTGTGCATCTAGTAGTCATTGCCTTTTTCCTCTCACTAGTTAAGGTTCAGGGGATTAATTTTTTTTAATGAATTCGTATTTCTTGCTATTCACCATTTAACAGCTTGTGTAAGTACGTAAAGACATACATGTACCATGCTTCTTACATTCAACAGTAATTGTAATAAAGCACAGAAATATACTGAACTGTGGCAGAATTATTCCTTACCTGTAATAACAGAAGTGGGGCTGCAAGTTTGTTTGGTTTTTTTCCCTGAAAACAAATACAGTAAGAGTTGTTCCAGAATTCTTGTTTCCAGTATTCCTGGCCCCCATTTCTTTGGTCTTATGCTCCCACTTGGAATCTCTCCATTGTTCAGTAGGGTTTTCCTTCTTCTCTTGTATGCTTTAAGATTGCCAAGATAAGGTATTTTAGATCAGGAAAAGTTAGAATATGTACAGTTGTTCATATATATTCATGTATGTAAATTTAAATGTACAACGCTACATACTCCAACAGTATGTATCCATCTCTTTCCTACTCAGTTGCACAGGCTGAGAAATCAGTGTTTGTGAAGTGTCATTGCCTGTGTAATTGTGAGCTAATGTAGTGAAATGTAACATTCTTGCTGTATTTCTTGGCACTTATATTTAATTACAACCATAACACTGTATAATGAATTGATTAATTCAATTTGCTGCGTGCAGGGACTGCACTAAAACTTACTCCCCCCCATGCCTCTGAGTGCCCTTGCAACAGTTTTTTTCCAGCTTGTGTTCTCCTTGTCTGGTAAAAAGGTCTGACAAATAGATGCTGGGTGTGTGTGTGCATGCAAGCACATGTGCATGTGTTTACTCTCATTTAGAGCCATTAAGAACTTGATTCCACATGGTTCTGAGCACTTTTATTTCCTGCTGGCTTTTCAGGGGGGAACACCTTGTAGAAGGCATTTGGCCTTGATGATACTAACCTATGCAGAAGGGGGGAGGAAAAAGAGGAGGGGGGGGCATCATCAGGGATAGGAGGAAAGGTAGGAGAGAGTGAGCAGAGGAACATGACCAAAAGCACTGAACCCATGATTCTTGCTTCTGTATGGTATGTCCAGTGTGTTTGCTGCCATTAGATTCATGAGAGCCAAGCAGTTTGGAGATAGGACTTTAAATAGGTTAATAGGTGTGCATGGCTTTTATCTGCCACTGCCCTCTACTGAATGGAATATGAGATATGATATTTCAGCTATCTGTTTGTAATAATTTCAGTCTTGAGGTATCTGAGACTCCATTAGCTCAGACAGTAGAGGGCACATACTTCTGAACATCTTTAGTTTTGTGCGGGAAGTGATATACAGCCCTCTGTCATCTAATTCAAAGGCATGGGGCTTGAAGAAAACACTAATGTTGAAATGGCAACACAGCTTAAACCCCTTATATTCCATGCTTGTAGAATGAATAGCTCTCAAATCAGTGCATGAAATGTATACTTAGCTTTAGGAAACGTATAGTCACCAACTTTTGTCACATACAAAAAGAAAAAAAAAAAGCACTAGGCAGCCTGTAAGTAGAACAAAGTTTAGTTTTCGTGTAATTTTCCTGTCTGTAAGGAATTAATTTCATAAATTAAAAAGAGCAGCAGCTGTAGCTTTTTAATTTCTTTGCTTTAGACAATTCATGGCAAAAATTGCATTTGTATTGGTTTTTAACTTCTGACATGAAACAAAATAGTGACCAAAGCTAGATATGGTCTAGGTTTCTCTCAATTACTGGGGAAAAAACTCTTTTGGGCTGTCTCACTATTTCATCAGCTTTCCCTTTAACAAAAGCAAGGGACACAGTTTCATGGTGAAACAACAGAAAGCCGTAAGAGAGCTTAACAGGGCCCTCCAGGTAACATGAAAGAGTGCCTCAGTCATCCTCTGTCTTGTTACTCTAAACACCAACTGCATTGTCTTGAGTCGTTTTCCCTTGCGGGAACACTTAGCCTTACCAAACACAGCTCAGCCTTACAGGTACATTCCCACCAATTAAAGAGGAGGGGTTCCTCACAAGTCCTGCCAATGCACCCACCTAGCTTGAGCAAAGATTGCCAAGTACAACAAACAGTGCCAAAGTGTGTGGTGGTTTTGGGCTCCGCTCCAACGGGGACCAAGATGAGACACTCAGTCACAACTTAGCCTTTACATAAAGCCAAATCTTTGTGTATTCCTTTGGATTAAACTTGGAGTCGTCCTCCTAGTGTAATGGAGCTGTACCTGGGCGGCTGCTGGCCTCTTCTGCTGGCAGAGCCCCACCCTGGGAGAGACCGGGCAGAGGTGCATGCTTCTGGCTGAGACTTAGTTTGGGGGTTGCTAGTTAGGTTGGCAAGTCTGGTTTGTGGCAATCAAAATTGAGATTCTCCTCCCAAGACTTTCAGCTGTGAAGTGTATGAATTTGATGAGGCTTTGCAAAATGCCAGCCTCTCACAAGACAGAAAATAGGTACCTTCCAGTCTTAGATCTAACAAAGAACTGAACCCAGAGGGTGGGGTTTGGATGAAGGTTCAGATCTGGATTCCCTGTTTAGTTTCAGCATTGTGGTTTTGGACCATCAGCAGTGGTAACATACAAATGATTTTTCATTCTAAAGAGCACCGTAAAATGCTATTATACTTGCTAATCTCCTTTTTTATATCTTGCCAAGTGAGGACTGTTACACTGCAGCAATATAGCTGGCATGCTGGAAGTGCCTGTGTTTTTGCCATTCTGTTCATGGTAGAATGAGGACAGTTTTCTTGTACACACTATTCTGCCCTCCCCTTAAAACTTCTGAGTCACACAGCTGTTTCCCAGTTAAATCACAGGCTCAATCTGACTATACATTAAGATGTGTTATGCAACACAGGCTGGCAAACTTGGCCAGTGATACAAACTGCACAGCAAAATCTGAAGTGGACAAAATCCCAAAAGGTGTGTTTACTTCTTTTTGTGCAGTGACACTTCCATTATAAGCTCACCCTGCCTTGGTTTGCTAAGAGTTTTGGTGATCATTATTCCTTGTGGCAGTAGGCTCTGCCAAGGACTGCTTTAAAATCTGCTTGAATCTCTGCAATAGAGCCCACAGTAAAAGATGCTTAGACCATGACACCTTGGGATGCCGTAGCTATGAACCTGCCTTGGCCAGGCTGCTTGCTCTTAGTGCTGCTGCTGCTTCATTTAGACCCCCAACAAAGAGGAAGGCTTTGGGTGCTTTCCACTGTTGCAGCCTCTCCCTGCTTTGCTGGCAGAGGCCGCGTGTCCTGGTTTACGTTGGCAGAAGCCAGCATAGCTCAAGGATGAATTTAGCCCTTGGCACTCCTTGGAGAGCTGACTCAGATGACTGCACATGAAAACTACAAGCTGGTCTCTTATTTAATTCTCCTGAATTTTCAGTATTTTATTTTTTTATTATCTTAATTTTTACTTCTTGTAGAATTATTTTTGTGTTCGGTGGGAGAGCTTTGCTGTTGGACTCCCTGGGATGTTCAGGACTTATTACAAGAATGGAGTAATAATAGTTTTCACATACACAGCACCTTATCCCAAAGGATTTCAAGTCCTTCACAAAAACTAAATTCAGTCTGATCAGTGGACCAGCTGATAGATAATGTTGTTTATGTTGTATATGAGAAAAGGAAAGTATGGAAATTTTAGGTGATGTGCCCAAAAGTGCATGGCAGATCTATTTCAGAACTAGGATAGAAGGTAAATATCACAGTTGCTTCCTCTGAAAACTGTGGGCAAAAGAATGACCTCTGGAGCCAGGATTTCTTTTCTTCTACCAGGAACTGCTGTGGATCACATTAAGGCGTAACTACATCAGTTTGTGTCTTGGACATCTTTTGAAATTGATTGATTACCTCAGAATTTCAGCTCATATTTTGAATTGAGTATCTTTCTGGTCTTCACTTTGAGGGAGCAAGCTTGAAAAATGTCGCAGAGTATAGACTGGAAACTATAGTAGCCTACACAGCAGCAATTACCTAGGCAGTAGCTCTGGGAACGTACCTACACTGCTCGGCATGCTACTGCTTGTGTCCAGTGCTGCTGGGGGCCTGATACACAAAATCCTGCAGTGGGAAGAAATGGTCGGAGTTCAGCCAACCTGTCGGAACAGATACAAGGTATCTGCTGGATATGTGTTGGTTGGGGATCTCAAGAAGGAGAAAGGAACTCCTGGTGCCAAATCTATAGCTACAAGGGAATCTCAAGTTAAGTATCAAATATTGGTGAGTTCAAGCTGGGGGAGACTGGTGCTGTTCCAAGTAGGTGACAGGGTCACATTGTATGCATATTATGGCATTTAGGAGGCTTACACATTACATGTTAGGAGGTTATCTTTTCAGCAACCAAACACTATCTGTGCCTAGGCCTTCACAGAGGCTAAGACTCCTTGCACCGTTTCTCCTGACTTGCAGTTTTGCAGCGTGCAGCACATTCCTTAGATTTTGAGGCTGAAAAATTGGAGTTTGTCTTTCATGCCGCCTGAATACTTTGGCCTTGGAGAGAGCTCTAGACAAGGACAGGAGGAAACAAAGTAGAGATTTGCTTCAGAAATAAAATTCTGCTGCCCTTGTTGCCATTTGCCCATGAAACTGCTTCCTGCCAATTCCGTGTCTGACGCACAATTTATATCGGAAGCAGAATTGGTTGGGGCAAGTTTGTGATTGTAGCTGGCATTTCTGTCATGCCTCATGCTGAATGCACAGCCTCTCCCTGCGTCCTGGGTGTCTGAACACATTAGGAACATTGCAGGGAGGAGGGCCTTGGAAGTGAATGCCAGAGGAGGAGAGCCACGGGGCAGACGACTGCACAGACTCAGCGAGCAGAGTTCACTGCCGCTGTTCTTGGGTGATCAGAAAAGGTGGAGGACAGTCTGAGAGACACCATTTGCTAATATGATCTGTGAACAAAATCTAACATGAGATTTCTGTGAAGCTAGAAAAGACTCTTTTTTTCTAAATTGTTCTAGCATGCTACATGCAAATGTATCATTAAAAAAAAACCAACAAACAACTAACAGGAAACTGAAATCACTGGATTAATTTGCAGTGGAGGGACTATATTAATTGTTCAAATAACATTTAACTGAATAATTACCCTGCTACTCAGTAGTGCTGGGTTTTGTTTCTTAATCTAATCACTTTATGACTGTACTTTAAGCCTTCTCCTTTCTTTTCTATGCTTAACATGCAATTAAAGTGAAACTTCCCTGCATTATTACTGCAAACAACATGAAAGTAAGCAAAGCACATACTTTTCAAATGTCAATGCTTTGCTCACTCCTATCAATTAAACTGTGTTGGTCTGATAATTTAGTTGGCTTCATTTGACTTACACTGGCACATAATTTGTCCCCTTACTAGTAGACTAAGTAGATGTTCAGTAATGACTAGATACAATTTTGTCTCTGATATAAAGGTGGGGTTCGCTCTTGATTTAAATAGCTGTGCAGATCTCTTACTGCATCCACTGAAGAAGACACAAATGGGCATGTGGAAGCTGCTAAGCTACAGAAATCTGTCCTTTTGGAAGTTCCCAGCTTTCTTCCGCATATCTCAATATTAAATATAATGTGTAATATAAAGGTCCAAATGAATTAGACAAAAGAAATATACTTTCAAAACAAAATATTTCATCACTTAGTTTGAATTAAGTGATTAATTCCCACTTTTCAATGAAACTTTCAAATGTCATGCTACCAAACCATTCAGTTTTGACTTAAGTTTCACTAAAACTCTTCCAGTTCATAAAGGTTTTGACACTTCTCTGAGCTACTTTAGAAACTTATTAAAAACTCTGACTGAATTCTATTGCGCCTGAAGTTTGAACAAATGACAGTAGCTGGATCCTAGGTAGACCATACTGCCAAACTGCACATATTTCTTCTCAGCCTGATAAGCCATGACTTGGACCTCAGTGGGCTTTGAATCAGACTTTTATGTATGTTAATTCAGTGCAGCGATGCCTTTGGTAACCTATGAGTGGGATTCTTTAAAGATAATTGTTACACTATGAAGCCGGCCAGATGCTGTGATTTTTGTGATGAGAGTAAATATCCAGTAGAAATTAAGGTGGATTAGTCAAACTACCTTTATATACTTGCCAAGCTCTCAAACGTAAAAGACTGCCACTAAGCCAACAAGACCCTTACCACAAGCAGCACCACGCTACTAAATGACTGCAGTGGGAGGTATCTCTTAATAACCATATTACCAGTGCAGAGCTGCTTAATGACTTCACAGGCAAATAGATAATTAAACCATTAAACACTATAGAACTGAAAATTGTGTCCCCAGCGAACTTGAAAGTTGTCAGTCTCCTTAATGGACTGTGAAACCCAAGCCTGGGTCTGAATCACTTATGATGTGAAGTGAAAAGGAGCATAGGAGAATATGGATTTAGATTTGCAGCTTGCGCCATTCTTCTGATCAGTTTTCCTGAGTTATCTACTTTGTAAACATACATGTAGATGTTTACACAAGAACAACAAAGTTCTATCAAGTCTTGAACTATAAGGGGGTTTTGTGTATATAGTGATTTTTTTAATTTTCTGTCTCATGAGAGAATAATATGGAGCTCAATAGGAAGATACCATGAGAGAGGTAATTCTAGTAGAGTTCTGCTTTTGGATTTATGGGCACAAGATTTCTAATACTGCAGAATTTTTGCAGCGTTTATGTTAGGTGCATTTGTATCCTGAGATAAGACAGAAACTATATTATGATACCGGTCCATTTCTTCACTGGAAGGGAAGAGGGGGATGTCTGTGTGTGTGTAACGCTTTAGGCTAAAATTGAGAGGTTTGATACTTTAGTGAGGTCTCCAGTACTCCATGGAACTTCAGGCATATATCTTACTTTTTCATCTTGAAAATTTAAAGAACACAAATAGCAACAAGAATGGCAAATACCTTAGATGTCAGATGGCAAGATTTGCAGTAGTAGGGTTTTTTTAAGAAAACAAGAAGCCACAGATTTTGTCAGTAAATGCTATGCCATAGGAATATGTCTATTTCTGTTCTAGTATATGCATGCATCTTTTTTTTTTTTTTTTAGGCTAAAATTAAGCATTTGATACAGAGCTAAAGCGGACTGCAGTGTTTGTAAGACTAGAAGACGAGGTCATCAGACCACAGGGCGTCTTCAGTTTCATCCTCTGAAAATAGGTGAACATATTAAAAAGCTATGGTAGGGTTTTTGTAAGTGAGTAAATCTGACTTCCGTAACAAGACTTTTATTTCTTGTCACCAGTCTGTTTTTATTAGATTTTTCAGTTTTCAAATAACATTTAAAAAAAAAAAATAAAGAAAACCCTCTGAAGAGGACCCTTGCCTGTAGCAGGAAGTATAATCTCCCTGCTTCTCTCTTTCTCTTCTTCTCTCTCTCTCTCATTATATGCTGGCATGAACACTCTGACATTGCTAATTGCCTCCACATTACACTGGCTGAATTCCAACAGTAGTGGCATAAAAATTAATGAACAAGACAGAGCTCACACATAAGGAACATATGGTGCAATAGCGGTCAATTGCATTCTAGTTTAAAATAATGTCTTGAGAGAGTCATGATCAAAGCAGTTTCACAAAATGAAAAGGGCCAGATTCTACTTGCAGTATATATCTATGCTACTTCACTGTCCTCAGTGAGAGTGCATATGTGAACAAGGATATTCCCCAAATTGTAAATAGAAAATGCCAAAAAGTTGTTTCTTTTTCAAATAAAATAGGAATTTCCTCCACCATTCTTATTGTGAAAAATACTGCTAGTTTTTTTCTCTGTGGAACAAGACTAGGGAAGAAATGTTCTCAGAAATCAAGAGAATTCTTCAAAGATTTTTATCATTGTTTCTGCTAACAGTCCCTTCATAGGGCAAGCTATGCAGTTTACAGAAAAGTGACACACAATTATTTCCCATTATCCTAAAATGTGCGATTTAAAGTTAACATGAGCTGTTTTTATCTGTGTATATGCTTCATGCAAAATCCAGATTTCAGAGCAATTAAGATAGTGTTAATACAAGGTACTCTCAAGATTATTTCAAGTTGAAAGCTTGCTTAAGATTAATGTTAAAATTTAGGTTTTATTCTCTTGCCAAAGTACATGCTAGGTAACCTCTTGTTAACATTAATGGGAGTTAAGTATTTGCACTCAGGAAAATAGACCCCAGTCATGATACAAACTATGGTTATATTATGTAATATAAATAAACATTGCTTGTTTAATAACTTTTACTGCTTTATTATGGAACAAACTGTTACAATAGTATTGCAAGGACTTATGATATGAAGTATTGATTTTTATTTTGCTGGTGATTTGCTATCATTAGAAATGTATAAATGAGGTGTTCTTTGCCTCATGAGATTTGAACACTAACTTTAACTTATAGGGGCCAAGTCCCTCAGCAGTTTAATGACCGACCCAGATAAATCACTGAATCAGTACAGTACTTCATATACAAGGAAGGGTGCTTCATATCGCTTCAGTATCTGTATCCTCAGCCAGATGAGGTACTTCAGTCCATACCCCAGGTTAGAGCAGCCTGGGTGTTGCCCAAACTGAAACGTGGCTGCAAATGGCCCCACTAGGTCATTACAGCCACTAGAGAAAGTTGGAATGCAGAAATGCTGAAGCCACATCCCCAGCATGCTTCCTGCTTCTCTGCAGGAGTTTCCTTGGGGCTAACTCACACTGGCTCACAGCCTTTTCTACTTTAACTCCTAGCAGGATGAAGAGTAGGTAGGACAGCTTGTTGGGGCAGTGAGAATGAATGGTAGACAGTTCTTTACCTATCTGGATAAGAGTCATATTTATATTTGAATTTTTCTTACCTACTTGAAGTAAGTTTTTCTCAAAGCATTACTGAAAGGATGTTTCAGTAGTAGTAATCCTGAATTAGTAAATCCTGAAGTAGTAAACGCTTCTTATCTGGATTTTCCATATATGATATAATATTGATTTCAGTTGAGCTTTTATTTACTTATTTCAAAGTTAAATAAAATACTTGCTTTTCAGTTTTGGACATAGTTTCTGGTTTTGCATAAGCCATTACAAATGTATGATTTTTCCTTTAAAATATAAACAGCTGAGAGCTGAGTTCAGTGCAGTACAGTGGCTTCAACGTAACCCTTTCCATTTACAGTGCAATTAGATGCTATTCTCCTGTAATTAATGGGCCAAATGACATTCCCAGTTATTATAATAGGCTTCCTGATATAAATCTGAGATAACTCTGATTGATACTGGGACACATGGAAATGACTGTGTTCTACAGAAATGCAACTGGGAGAGGAAAGCCACCAGCTGAGTTGCTGTTTCTGCTACTTTTACCAAGAGCTGGTCTTGGCCCACTGTGTCGTGATCTGTATATAAGGAAGCAGCTCTCTCGCTTTTCTCCCTTTTCATAAAAAGAAGGCAAAGGGTACCAGATGGCATGTGTTACAGAGCTTTTCCTTCTAGCATAGAATTTATTTCCAAGATGTAGAATTGTGAGGATTCCTTCAGTCATCCCCCCAGAGTCACAGGTTTGGTATCTCGCCAATGGCATGTAATACACTTCCTGGCATGCTGTAGGAGAAGTAAAATTAGTTCAGAACTTCACTTTACAGTTGAGGCTTTTTTTTTTTTTTTTTTACTGTGTTATTTGAACATGCCTGGAAAAGGATCAGTGTTTAAGATTTATTAACCATTTCATTTCCAAGTTAGCCATAGCCTCCTACCGTGGTTGTAGGTTTGGACAATTGTCAAAATATGTGAACGCTTTGAGTCTTCCTGTTTAATGCCAAATGCAAGTATCATTCATGCTTTGTTCTGTTTCCTTGGTATGGACTAAAGCATTGGGAGGGAACTAGAAGAGATATTAGGAAAAATATTTCATCTATGTAGCTCTTCTTACAAAAAAGTATTACTGGTAAAATTTCTTTTTCAGGAGTTGGGGTTTCCAGGTGTAGTTTCAGGATTGCTTTTGTAGACAGAAAAGAAAGAAAACAAACTAGAAAATTCAAGTGAGTAATAATTGTAGGCTATTTCCCTTAATAAGGTTTTCAAGTAAATTTAAAGCCATGTGCAAAAAATCCTGATGAAACAGTTACTACAACCCAGTGATAAATACATACAAATAGATATTTCTCTGGTTTGCAGATTTGGATGCAACTTAACAAGCTGAGTGTCAAAAGAAGGTTTATCTCAAGGGGCTTCAGCAAAAACTTTAGCTACTAAGACATGACAATGGAATTCTTTTATAGCATTTGCCTCTTAAAGGCATTCTTCCTTTTTTTTTTTTCCTAAACAAGAATTCTTAGTTGTATTGCATGGGTGTAAGTATTTGTTTAGTATTATAAGGAAAAATTCCTGGTTTGGGGTTTTTTTGGGGTTTGGTTGGGTGTTTTTTTCCTATATCTTTTATACATTCCCTTGCCATTTTATGGGTGTGCTGCACTGTTATCTCAAGAACAATACAGATCACAGTGTATGCATGTAGTTGAGTGCATGTTTATACAAAAAAGGAGGTTGTTTCTGTCTTGGTATAATCCATGTTTGTACAATTCTTTCAATGTCTTTAATTGTTTTGAACTCTAAAATGAAATGACTTCTAGATAAAATGAGCTTTCAGCTCTCTCCTTTTGTGACAGATTCCAGAGCATCTCTACCTCAAGGCACGTTTGGTCACCATTTTGCCTTTGTGACCCTTCCTAACCTGTACCACTCAGCAGGCTAGCACTAATGTCAGTACTGTTTACTTGGGCAAGACTGATAGCATCCAGGTGGAGTTTCCAGTCCTCTTTTTTCTCCCCCCCCCCTTTTCTTTATACAGCCATGGAATGCATACCCTAACCGAAAAGTCAAGCAGCAGACTATTTTGCAGATCTGCTAGGTCTTTATTTTACAAACTAGTTAACATTGTCATTTTCTTTTACATAAACACAGGACAAAACCTCAAGTCGGTGGGAAATGGCACAGTTTAACTGACCTCAGTGGTCTTATGCACTGTGAGGTATACTAAGGATGTGGCTTGCAAATTTATTTCTTTTTCCCCTTTATTTGACCTTTTCCAAATACAGTTTCTTTACACTTTGTGGTAAGCTTGTAGTCCTCACTTCTCACTAAAATGCTAACAGCAGCACATCTTTATTTCATTGATTTAATCACTTGTATGCTGGTTTAGGGATACCAACTTACTGAAAAGCCCTTCCCCTGTTTTTCTTTCATTATTTACAGATTTCACCTAGATGAACAGGGTTGTGCAAATTAGTATAAATCAGCTCACTTACAACTTCTGACGCTTATGATTTAAGTACTGAATTACTGTTCTTGACAGCTGAAAGCTGCACAGTTTCTCTGCCTTCTGAATTTAAGACTGGAATGTAATTCTTAGCAATTAATAATAGATCATTATAAATACTGTGAAAGGATCCACAATTGAACTGTAAAAGCAGTGTGACTGCTCAGAATCCTACAGAGTACTGCAGCAGTGCCTAACAGAGAAAGAATATTTAACAGCAAGTGCTTGCCTGCCTCTGCTGCACCGGCTTCTCCAGCCAGTGTAAAAGCAGGGTAGGACAAGTCCCCAGTCATGTCTTTGGGGACAACTTTTGCAAAGAGCTTAAATACCATTAGTGTGGCAAACTGTGCCGGGTACTTCTCATAGTCAAGTACAGGAAGTCCAGTATAACCCCACTGCTCAGCTGAGGTTACATTTATTTAATGCATAGGGAGCAGGAGTCTGCCACTGAAATGCGGTATGAGTCTCCATCCTTTGGCTCCAGTTGTAGAGCTCGTGCTCTTACCTCATTTCCAGATAACAGCTAATGCGATAGCTGTTTTCCAAACCTTTAACCATAGCTTAATGCTGATACCTGTGTAGGTTGCTTGAGCAAACGAACAGATGCAGCCTGCTGAATTTTAGAGAGGTAGCTGAATAAATTGTTTGCCCATTCAGAAAGGATGTATTTTGTCAGCAGGTAAAAATCTCTAGGGTAGAGGGGTTTAAAAGATATTTTGCTTCCTCCCATTGGTCTTGAAAGTGGTGATTTCTTTCTTCCTGATTGTAAGAGTGGTGTGAAGGACTCCATCATTCTGTGCTCACCTAGTTAGCGCTGCAGCATCTTTGTAACTGCCACTGAGGATTTGTGCATTGATGACCTAATGCCAGGATGATAAAACTAAACAATCTACCCCCAAAATAATGATTTCCCTTAAGTTCAAAGCTGGAAAACAGTAAAATGCAGTGTCTTTGTTTCTGATTAGAATTACAGAGCTGTTTTAAACATAGGCAAGTCCTTCATTGTCTGTTATATATTAGTTTGGTGTTCTTTCTGTTTAGAAGCTGAAGTTCCCTGCAATAAGATGAAAACCTGTTTATTGCGCCTATTTTTTTTATAATTTTTTTTTGTGAAAGCGAGTCACAGATGGTTTTGTTATATTTATGGAAGGTGATGGAAATATTGAGCAAGAACTTATCTTTGAGAAGGTTTATAGATAGTATTTGTGGCTTTATTATAAAATGCACATCCAAGAAAACAGTCAAGATATTTAAAAGTCTCAAACTAAAATTCATTTACTATAGAATATCAAAGTGTCCAGTTATTATTTACAGTATCTTTGTGCAGGAATACAGTCACTGTTGCAGCTTTTAACACTGATAACATACTGGGATCTAATTTTAAATATGCTTTAAAGGGAATTTAAACTAAGAAATCTGTAGTTTTATAACATTACCTTGATTTGGTAGTTTTCTGCAATATGTTTGGAGACAAGAGAGAAGGAAGGGAGGAAAGATGATGCCTAGTGAAGCTAATCTTCCTAGGCTCCAGGTATCAACATTTCTGTAGAGGACTGTGCAGAGCTATGCAGAATATCTGCACTAGGCTCCTGTTTTGAAACACCCACAGAAGGAGCCTCTCCCTCTGCACTGAAGATAAAGGAAGCCTGGAGAGAATAATCTTTTAGAATAACCTCTACTGATGTATCCTAATTGTCAGAGAAGCCAGGAAACTGTTGTGCTAAAAATCAGTTTACTCAAGTGTCATTGTTTTGAACATAGAGTTTTCAAAGATTTACAAGAGGTTAACTAATGGAACAAAGCACTAGACTATCTGGTTCTGAAACAGCCCTTAGCAGTGCAGCCCGAGGTACTCTCCTGACAGGGCAAACCCTGTTGCACAGGCAATAGGGAGGAGAGAGAAATGGAGTCACCTGCCTGTAGTCACACAATCTTCTGGCAGAAGGTTGGGAATACAGTCCAGGTCTCTCAAGTCCAAAGTCAGCATTTAGCCCATTAGGCCAAATTCCCTGGAAAACTGTATAATACATGTATATAAGCCCAAAGGTATTTGAGCTTAAACCTGCATCATAGTCTTGCTTTGTTATATAAAGAACCATTCAAAAACTTTTGTTGTTGAATGCTGCTGAGTGAATAACCTTTTTACATGTAAGATTGATTCAGACAATGTTTCTGCAAAAGTTATATGGTTACTTGCAAAGCTAAAATGGACACTTTCTCCAAAGACGAGAAATGTCTGGCTTTGTTGCTACCTCAGGAATTTAAAAAAAAATAAAAATTACACCAATAAAAAGGTCTTGCATCATGCCTAAGGTCATTAGCATCTGGCTTTGGGAAGCTGCCAAAGGGAATGAATTTCAAAGGCTGAGACTATTAGTTGAGAGCCTGCCAGTCCCAGGAGATCTTACCTCAGTTTTAGAGCGAGAGCTTCCTGGCAGATCTAAATAGCTGTGACAGTACTTTCAGTGCGAGGATATCACTTATGATTGAGTCTAGAACTACACAGGACTTGAAAGAAACTTTTCTAGCATGGTGAATGGCTCCAGGAAGTCACCCAAACCCAGTGAACGGCCTGCGTGCAGGTGTTGCCTGCTCACATAGGTTCTCTCTGCTCTGGGGGAAAACAGATGCTTTTCTGCACCTGCTCTACTTTCAGCCCAGCTAAGAAGAATGCACTGCATTAATCTTGTATAGAGGTGACCAAGGCAAGGTGAATCTGCATGGTCTCTTCCCCAGCTCTCTAGATGAGCACTGTTGTATATAAACCTTGTAAGCCAAGAATAGTCAGTGCATATGCAGAGCAGGCAGTGCTCTTACTCAGTCCTCCAAATACTTCTCCAGCCAAAAACCCCCATCTCTTCCAGGTAATCTGAAATGAGTCACGGTCAGATTGTTTCATAAAGTCCCCTGTCTTTGTCAGGCACTAAGAAATGGATCTATGGTTGAATGTTATCTGCCTGTTAATGTGACACTGCAGATTGAAATAGATGCCTGTGCCTTCTAGCAGCCCTTACAGACACAGTAGTGAGGACAGAAGAATGCAGACTTTTCTGGGGTACAAACAGCTGCCCAGGGGTGTGCTTTGGAGCACATCCATTCATTTTTAAAGGGGAGGTGACGTGACTGGAGAGAGAGAGAGTGTTTTAGCACATAAATAAAACCAAAGAACTTTGGCTGAGAGGCATGCAGGAAGTGAACTTCCAAAACAAACCTAATAAATAAATAAAGCAAACCTGCAAGTCAAATACATCATTGGTGTAATTCCTTTTCTTCAGTGTTTTCTGTCCCTTTTCCAGTTAGTGTCAGTTATGGTCTGCAGACATCAAAAAGCTGGTGTCCTTGCCTTATTACTGATGGAAATGTGAAATGCAGTGGTTACAGAGGATAGAGGTCCTTGGTTTCTTTTACAGATGGTAAAATAAGCGAGCATAAGCACAAAGGTATTTAATGGTTCACCAAAACCTGCCTTGCTTCACTTTCAAGTTCACCCTCCTGTTGTTCTCACCTGTTCTTAATAGATCATTGGTAATCCAGGTATAATTGAAAGAAGTGCCTAAAATCGCTTGCATGGCTATATAAGTGGACAAAGAAAAGTGTGACATTTCTTCCAATAGTGTATCGGTGTTGCTATACATAAAGAAATGAAACATATCTTCTACAAATAAAAACCATCATTGTCCCACAGAGATAAAATGTTGGCATTTAAGACTCAACCTGTGGCTCATCACTCTTCTACATGAGATCATTGCACAGCAGAATGAATTTCACAAAACATAGTACAGATAGCTTTAAAATAGGGTGTATTACTGTCTTGCTTTAACCTCAGTAATGATGACTGGAAACTGTTCCACCATGTAGAAGTGAAAGTTGATAAGTCTCACTTCAGTTCCCATATGGATTCAGTTTAGTTCTCACATGGGAAGGTTTACGCAATGCTGAAACTACCATCTTTTGTTCTGTTCTTTTTTTTTTTTTTTTTTTTTTTTTTTCTTCTCCCCCCCCGCCTCCTCCTTCCCCCTGGTAAATGAGATCATATTCAGCAGGATCAGGGAAAGCAAGGATTTGAGTGAGCTGTGAAAATGATGATGTTTTTCTGGAGTTGGTCTCTCCAGAGCTAGATTTGGGTGGTATGTGGAACAGGACAGGAAAGCTTACACACCTAGTTGCTCTCTTCAGGCCCTCAAATGTCTATTTGATGCCTTTCCTCAACAGCTAAAATAAGGTGTAATTTTAAATATCTGCTAGCACTATCGTGAGGCCTGTAAATTTTGTTGTCTGAGGAGCCAGAGAATTTTTGCAAGAGTACAGAAAACCTTTCTCTCCTGTGGCTGAGGTTTGTTCATTTGGTTTTTAAGTGCAGGTTCAGTGACATCCTTTGTGCAGTTTCATCTGTAGGATGGAAATTTAAAAGTGACACACAGGTCAGTTAAGATTGTTAATGTTTTTAAAATACTTATTATGCTTAAATTTAACCTTAAAAAAACCATTTGAATCTGAAATAAAATATTTTTGACATAGTTTAAGCAGTTTGACCTGAATAAAATTATGAAGAGCTGCTAAACTGTTTTTTTCCAAGTTGGAAAATAACTTGACAATCTTTTTACTATTAATATTAAGCAAAATTCAAGTTCATTGTTTTTAAAAATGCAATTATTATAAATTAAGAAAAAAAATCAAAAATGCTTATAGGAAAGTTAAAAGGAGATCAGTGCAAATGTCACTCCTGCTATGCAGCCCTAACTGCTTGGTGTGAGGTACTGGGATTGGTAATTGGGTGTATTTTTGCCTAAAGCATCACAGCAGGGTGCTGGACCTGGTGTCCCCTCTGTGTTCCCTAGGTGTATGCTTGAGTGATACTTGTGCTTCCTGGTAACGAACTGTATAATTTTAGAGAGAAGGAGCAAATGCTCTTTACTATGAATGTCTGTCTTTTCCCAAGATTACTGTTATTTTATCAGCTCATTTACTTGTCAGCTACATTTCAAAGTTAGCTGAGTGTTCAGAGCTTGGTATAGATGGTAAGAGGCCAGTCGATAATTTCCAGTCCTGGATAGAGTTGTTAGTCAGCTGAGATTTGCAAACTGCAGGTCTTTGCTAAACACTCGTCGTTTCAAACTGCGCTTATTTACTAGAGAGATAATAAAGTAGGTATCTGCTGTGCTTCTAATCACAACTGTTGTTTAGTTATGCTCATTGTGCCAGTTTTTCTAATTATGACTGGCTAGGTGAGATGCAACACTTTAATTGGTAAGTAAAATAAGCAGTGTGTTCCACTGCTAATGGCTGAGCTGTGTAGAGCAGTTTCTGATTAGACTAAAGAAGCACCGAATACTGGCATTGTCACAAACTGGCTTTCCAACAGCTTATTTACATCACAAAATCTGTATATAAAAGTAGCTTGCATCCCTCCTCCTCTGTAAACACATGTTTCACATTCTGTGAGGCTGATGCTTCACAATGAATGCCATCGAGATAATGTAGTTTGGAGTATGGAGAAAGCATCTTGATAAACAGAATACACAATTTCTATGGCTAGAAATGAGTTTTTAGAGCTTTCTAAAGAAGCCAATTTTTTTTAATAGATGTATTGCAAAGGCTCTGCTATTTCTCTTTACTGGCCAGTATAATATGATGGTTCTGCACAAAGAAGTCTTTTTCTAAGTCTATAGAGGAAGAGTTTGTAAAGACAGGGATTGTACCTATACTCTGCTATTTCTATAAACAGCAATTGTCACTCACTTGCTAAAATGGTGATCAGGAGAAAGTGCTATTCTTTGGAGGAGGCTGAAGCCACAGAACTACCTGAATGACAGACTGGCTCTGTCACAGGTTTATTATATAACTTTGAGTAAATCACAGATTTACCCATTTGTAAAAGGGAGATAATGCTAAGCTTACAGTCAGGGTTGTGATGTTTTATTGGTGTTTTTTTAATAAAATGCATTGAAATTACTTGGAAAGAATGGTCTCAGAGGTATATGGAATTTATTACAGATCTGGTATAAATTGCATTTCTTGGAACTAAACTGATTTATACCAACGAGGATTTGAATATATTCAGAGTACAAAAAGGCATTTCCTTCTTAGTAGTCCCTCTTTACTATGGAGAAAATTAAAGATCGCACCAAGTATTTAATTTCTATTTAAAATTGCAACAGTTTTTTTAATAAAGATTGTGCCAACAATATCATGGTCTCATTTTAGCATGAATGTTTCAAAAGAAGATAGTACTAAATACTTATGTTGAATTTAGTGTTTTGTCCCTATTCAGGTTTTTGTCTGATCAATGTAGAGGTTTAGTGCTCCTTTCCTAGAGAGTCATAGAGGTTTGGATGCCCACTGCATCTCCTGCTTGTAGAAGAGACAGTTCAAAAACAATGTTCTCTTGATAATCTGTTGGACAAGCTGCATATGGTAGAGCCATATTTGGGTGAAGAGTTAAATGCAGAAAAATTTATGACAAGCCAGGGGCTTTGTAACAAGGCATGTGGATGGACTAATAAAAATGTCTCACAGTTACTGCTAGAAGGCTTGATCCTGCTTCTCTTGAAGCAAGCAACACAAGTCACATTGGCTGTGCAAAGGAAGGATAAAGTCCTTTAGCTTGTGGAGACCCTCAGCAGGAGGGGACACCTGTCCGAGCCATTGAAAAAGGCATCAAAAGTAATCCTGAACTCCCATTAACCTCATGCTGCTCTAATACAGTCTGTTGCAGTATAGTCGTCTTTACATCCTATAGGGCAACGACCATACAGCTCTTCTCTATAGGAGCCTCAGGCTCCTTCTTACCACCACTATATGGTTTATTTTAACATTAGGACAACATAAAAGAGAAAAGGGGGTTTGTGAAAAGTCACACAAACCGTGTGTGTGTTTAGTATACCTGAAGGCTCATTACTTCCTTGTGGTAATCCTGCCAGGCCTCCTTCTTCAATCACTTCTGTGTCGGTCTGGCAGTCAGCTTCCTGCAGATATTATACCCCAAACCACTGCTCCATAAGAGACTTCTGTTTTACACCTGCCATCCTTCTTTTAATTGTATGATTTCGCACCTTGTTCTAGGCCTGGCACACCTCCAAGCAATTCCCAAGCATCCACTAAAAAGTGGTTGGTCTTGAAGCACTTTTCTTTTTTTTCCACTTTTCATGCTATGCATGTTTCCCTATTATTTTAAACCAGGGTATTAATGGAGGGAAAGCTCTGGTAACCAGTCCAGTGCTTCAAAATTATTGACAGGGCAGTTCTGGTCTCACCCTAGAATAGGCTTGTGCTTGTTACAAGTGCATTTCCAGCAGCATGGATGCTAAAATTTAAGGGACTCAGTAATCAACACAACACTTATTCATAGCAACTTTGTGTTGCTTGTTGCAACATTCAAACATTCCCACAAGTTATTTAGTTCCCGAAGTTGGTAGCTGTCTAAATAAGCGTCCTGGCCACTTTACCCAAGTCTAGTGTCCAGATCACCCAGATAGATACAGCTTGAGCTCACAAGGAGTTTAGTCCCAGTCTGAACACATTTAAGCTAATAATTTCCAGTATAAAAGTCTGTTATTAATGCTGCCCAAAAAATACCAGGTAGCAGAAAGATTCTGTTTTTTCTGTATAAGCAGTCTCCTGTCAGAAAGCTCAGTGAGACAGGGATTGGCAGATGGAGGAAAAGGGCTGGAAAGCCTGGGTGTCTATAAGTGGAGAAAGGCTCTGTGCTCGAAGGCTGCTCTGTATCCTGGGTTCAGAGGAAGGGAAAGTGGTGAGAGGATGAGAGGAGGGGAACTGTGGAGACCACCTGGGCAATGGGGCAAGGCAGCATCGGAAAATAAATGAGAGCTCGTGGCAGATGCTGATTCCTCAGCCAGCTATTCTTGGCAATGAATGAAAAGGTTAAAGCAAGGAAGAGTTATATTTATTTATATATGTGTGTGTATGTATATGTATGTATGTATTTTATTTTTAAAAGGTTGCTTTTATTTCCAGGTTTTCAATTATTTCAAAGGTTGCCTGTATTGGAGGTGCCACAATAACTCAAAGCTTCACAGAGACAAATCTATTATTGCTTATATCACAGGAATGCCCAGAGGCCTCTTGTAGGGACAAAGCCCCATTGTGTCAGATGTTATGGAAACATCATGTAAATCTTTGATTCATAGCACATTTTGAATCACCCTTAATAGTTTAATACTTTTTTCCCCATCAGTTAATTTCAGTTTTCAAGCTCTGAAAAGGGCTTTTACACAGCATTTGTAGGTTCTGGCAAAAATTTCTACAGATCACTACAGCCACCTCTGCATACCATTTCTACACACCACCATTGGCAAATACCAACAGCAGGCAATAAAACTAGATATAAGTGATTCTGAGAATGTATCACAGTGGTAGATTCAAACATTAACTGAAAAAAAAGAGTAGGAAGACCAGAGTTTGTTCTTTGTTTTTGTGAAGTAATCTTAGAATTGAACCATCCCTTTACTAGCAAAGTATTTAAACATCCTGTGACCAAAATGAGAGAGAGAGAGTAAGGTAATGAAAATAATGAATGATCATTTGGGAAAAGTCAGTATAATATTTTCAGTAAAGTATTGTTAGTTTTATTTTTTTCCCATGAACAGTAAGATCTGTCCTAGCTGCAGATAAACTGCTTTTTTGGATAAGATAATAGAACAGCCACTAGGTTCACTCTACAGTGTAAAGTTGTCCTATGGAACAGACAAATAGTGGGATAGTTGCTCACATCATTTAGCAGCACATTTTGCAAATAATCTTTGGAAGCCACTGAGACTATTCATGTATTTTAAACAAGTGCTTCTGTAAAGTTCTGGCTTTGCCCAGGAATGGTAAATTTATTCATTAGGTGAATGCAGCAACTTTGAATTTGTTCAGCGTAATAAAATAGCATCCATTATGCACAAATGTTGGAAGAAATTTGGACTATGGCTGCATAAATTCCAAAACTCCAACATTTTTGTTAACGCCACTCACATCATCAAGGTATATCCAAAGCCTACCACCAACTAGCCAGACAGCTTTTACTGCAAGTTTTTCACATATTATCCTTCTGCGCTCCATTTCTAAAGTCTGACTTCCTTTGTCCATAGCCAAAAGCTACTAACTTGGAACAAAGTTCAATCAAGACCCAAACATAATGAAGAAGGAGAAATCACAAAAGATGGAGTTAATGGCTCCAGCTACCACTGTGGATCCTTTTGCCACAGGCTCTGAAAGTCTGGAAAATTAATCAAAGTTCAATCAAGGATGTATGATATTGCGGCTGCTGCAGCAGCAATGTCTGGTGTCACCTGGGAGCTGTCCATTAAAAACAGCTCACTGCAAACCATCCTGGTATCGATGTGCTATCCCAGTTGAAGGGGGTAGTCAGATGCTACTCCAGGACATTGCTATACATTCTGCTTTCACTCCTGGGTAAACTTCAAAAGTTCAACATGTATTTTTAGGCATAAAAAGAACAGGCACATGCCTGGAGTAAGTTCATAAAAGAGGCAGTTTTAAAGGAATCTACTAAGTGGAGGATGGGTGACCCTTTCAAGGAAGGTTTTCTTGGAATGTCACTGTAAAATAGGAATTGAAATTTCTTTCTCCCAATCAATAAGGAGGGGTTGTAGACAGGAAAAGATAACGGTGAATAGAAGTTTTGGCTAAAGTATAAAGTTGTAAGAAAAGTCTTCAGCAGAGTGGGAGAACTGGTAAATAAGCCTCCATAATAAACATTGATTGTCCTAGTAGTAACAGTACTTTAGGCATGGTTGTTAAACTCAACCATTTGGTCAGAAATTTGTAGCTTCTGAGCTTGGAAAAAAAACCTTCTGCAGATACTGTGGTAATCTTTTTGCAATAATTCTTCATACAAAAATTCCTTAAAAACAGATAGAACATTTGAGTTTTATTTCATTGCCTGGGAAAAAGTGTCCTTCAACCTGTGTGATGTTTATGATTAAAACTTGACAACACTTGTAGGCAGGGAAAATTCATCTTTCATTTTATCAGTCTGCCATTGAGACATGTCCTATTCATCTCTCTAATACTCTAACACTCCCATGAAACAAAGCAAAATTACCACCACTGGTATTACTGCTATGTTACTCATCAGTTATTATATGCCATAGTTTAAACGGTTGAAAACCACTACCTGGTATTAAAGAACAAGAAGGACAGGGAGAAAGACAAACAAAAAAAAACCCACAACCAAAAGGAAGGAAAATGCTGGAGGCTGTGAAAATAAATATGAAGCTCCATACTGTAGGTGAAGTGTCTCCTATATTGGTGTAGGACTTGATCGTCTTTGAGGAGAAAAAAAACCCAACAGCATTACTGTTTTAGGTATCATATTGCCAACTCTCCTTTTCTTTAACCATGTGAATATGAGTGGCTACCAGTTTTATGGCAGGCATTTTATTCTGACTTTGACACACCTCTGGCCCAATGTCACACCCTTTGGCCCCGGGGGCACAAACGTGGTTCCTGACTATTCCGCTTATGACAACACAAAGTCTCTGGAATTCTCTCTCAGCCCTTTCAATCAGATAGCGTAAACATGCCTGTCTCCCCATTGTATTTCTGCCTGGTTCATCAGTATATCTTAACTGAAATTACTGGTATTCTTTTGATAAGCCATTAGTGTTAGGAAGGGGGTTGAATTTTTTTGTTAATTACTAAATCTTGGTGACAGACAGAATCTGCCTGTTAAAACTTGTGTTGTAATTTGAGGATTAAATGCTGCACCTCTGAGAAACATCAGTATCAAAACTGATTTGCTCTAAGAGACTTAACGTTGTTAGGAGTTGCAGTTTGACAAAGTAGATTCCTTAATAATAGTTAGCAATTATATGTTTTAAACTCTTCACAGGACTTGCAAGATGAGGGGGGGGATGGTAGAATTGTGCAGAAAGGGAAATGTGTAGCCAATACAGTTCCCCCCTTAATCCCTGACAGCGAAAGACTTCAACTCCCATTATTGTTTGGTTATTAGACAATATTTGAAAATTGCATTTCACTTGATAACACCTTTCTCGTCTAGCCCAAAGGTCTGCAGGTTCATATTCTCTGCTAGCACTTTCATGCAAGCCCACCCCAAACTAGACAGACCATGGAAAGAAAGATGGGCAGAGCTTCCAAGAACACTTGGGTATCCCATCCTTGCTGCAGCATTCCCATCTCCCTCTTTAGAGCGGTATCTCTGGTTGGGTAGGTATCTCGTACATATGACATTCATGTATGACAAAATGATGCAGTCTTTTGCCATCCATTTAGATGGAAGCCGCATACTTCATTGTAGTTAAAAAAAATTTAGAAAGGTAGAGAACGGGGCCAATGAGTAAGCCAGTTTTCTTTCTCACAGCCCAGGGTGAAGGGGGGTGGGAGGAGGGAGCAAAAAAAGTGCTGTAGTATATGGCTAAAACTGTTTCAATTCAGCAAGTCACTTTAAATATGCCTACTTTGGATAGCAATGTATTGTGATTCATATTTTTGTAACAACTTTTCCAGTCTTGATATTCACTACATATATATAGATATACAAAATGTTTCTGTTTCTGTGTTTTTAAGTAAATATATTTTTAGGGGTTAGACAACTTCAAAGTGCTTTTTTGGCCTATTTGCAAGCTTTAGTTACAAATACAGGTTTGGATTGTGAAGCCCTCTTCTCCTTGAAATCTGGATTTTGTGGAGGTTGATCTGCTTTATGAAACATTTTAAAGATGATAATGTCACTATGTAAGCTCTCTATAATTTCTTTTCTTGTATTCTTCGGTTCTACATATTGAAATCCGAGTATAAAAAGCTACTAAGCAAGAAGGTGAAAGGTAATTTATTTAGTTTAACATTATAAACTGGCAAAAAGACAGAGAACAAACACTAGGAACAACCAATGAGTTTGCAAATGGCTAATAGTTTAGCTGGATGCTCCAGGCTCCACATTGGGTCAGATGGTGTTTATTAAAAGCTGGGGAAGGTGGAGACAGCATAGAAGGAAGGCTGCTTGCAGAAAAGATACATGTTTTAGACTCATTAAGACTGAATTGTAAGGTGCTTTGAAAGGATCTAATAAACCTACCTAAAGAACAGATAAAATTGTTGAAAAATGCAAAGTAGAGCATGCTAGAAAGAAGTAATTTGGAGTTTTTGTAAATGCTGTCAGGTCCTGGAATGAAATTGTAAGCATTCAACAGAAAGGCCCAGTTATCGCAAAACTGGATGAACTCACCAGTACGGCATACATGAACAATGAATTAACTCTACTGCTTTCATTAGGAGAGAGAAAATGCTGTATTTATCTGTTTATCATCAAGTATATTCTAAAAGTTGTGTGTCTCTTTTGCTTAGTACAAAACAGCATTAAAGGGAGGAAACTAAAATGCTAGAAAGTAAAAGAGTGGAATAAAGTAATATCTAAAGTACATTAATGCTGTCAAAAAGTCAAGTGGGGCAGTGTATCCCTTCTGGTGATCCTAAGAGATCTCAAAAAAGATTTAAGCAAAGAATGAGGAATGAAATTTGGAGAATCTAAATACACAATTATAGAAATCATTGGAAGTAAGGGAGGCTTTGGTAGGAGGATCATCAACAGGACCACTTAAAATAGCGAAGAGATTAATAGATATGACATGAACAAGTGTAGGGATTAGCACATACAGGTCAAACCAAGTCCTTTGCTTTATTGTTTCACATTTTAAAGCAACATGTTTTAAAACCAGTATATTAAAAAGCTTTTGCTTTGCAGTGCATAATTAAGCTATATTGTATAAATATAGTACCATTACTGCTGAGAAATTGGCCTTGAAAATGATGTAACTTAAAGAAACAAATTATATTAGATGGCAAACTGTTACAGAATCAATTTTTTCAAAGATGAATACATTTTAGCATAAAGCAACAATTAAAAACTGGTAAAAAGAAATTTACTATTCAGGCAGGTCTTTTCATAATTGTTAATTGTAGGGTTTCTTGATCCTAGTGACGGTTTCAGTGGAGAGGCACTGTTTTGCAGGGATGGATCAGCAGTACGATCTGGTATTGGTGATGCCTTTCTGGGTCTGCCATAAGCACTACTTGAAATATTAGCATTTTGTAACGCCAAATACTCACTTAACTTCACTGCTATTTTGAGCTACAGAAGAAAAGTAATGCAGTGAACAGTGAGGTGAAGATCAGTGCTGAAGCAGGGGTGTGAATGCAGATAGTATTAAATAAGCTTTGTATTCTTGTTGGTTTCTTTTTGTCTAATTTCACTAAAGAGGATGCAAATAGCAAGACAGAGATCAACATCTGAACTCTGGTTAAACTGTTAGAGGAAAACAGTTTTGGACACTTTACAGCTTAGTATTATCTGCTTGGGCCACCTTACAAAATCAGCCTACCTGGAAATACTGAACAAGAGATTTGGGTTTCTCTGTTGCTTAGATGAGAACTGGAGTGCCCTACCTGACCTTCCACAGATCTTAAGAAATTTTATCAAGTATTTTATGGCTTTAGCAGGCCTATTTTCAGTTTGACTAGTGCTCAAAATCCATGCTGCAGCACACTAAGTTTAAAACTATTTTCATCTTCATGTGCACAGGTTTGTTAAATTTTAAAAAACATTGGCCTTGGAAGTTGTTTGAAATGCACAGCTGTCTTTATCTTTTCCTGGCAGGACCTCAGTTCTCCTGATTTTTCAAGGTCTGTTTCCTCTTTCCGCTCCTACCTGCCCAAAATCTTGTGTCCCTTCAGTCCTGGACAGCAGTTCCTGCTCCTGTTGGCTTTTTTCCCTGAAAGGTGACCCAGTGCCCATCTGTATGATCATGGGCCTGACCATTACTTCACATGTCTTCCGAGAGGTGAAATATTTAATCCACACATACCTCCAAGGCGATAAGCGAGCAAAGCATTAAATTAGTGCTAAGATCTTTGCCAGCACTGATTTAAGTAAGAGGGACATAGTGTATTATGTGTTTGGAATTTAGGCCAAGCAGGCAGGACACAAAGGTTAATACCGTTCTGCAGCTAACTCTGGTAGAAACAGTGTGAAGCAGGCAGCGTGTGGCTGGGTAAGTTATGTGTCTGTTTGCCTACAGAATGCAGCAGCAAAGACCAAACTGACTCCTAACGTTTAGTCAGTGCTTGATTACTTTCTTAATATTCTTTTTAGAATTATTTTTTTTTCTTTTTTGCAATCAAACACCAAAATTGACATCACGGTTGAAATTTAAAAGTCAGGAGAAATCTTTTCTTGAGGATTGTATTGTGCTTTTGTGCTGTATCACACTAGCTCACCTGCAGTGATTCCCTAGGATTAATATCCATTTTTTAAGTATCCTAGATAATAAAATCAGGTAAGAGCAGCAGCTCTTTGTTTATAGGCATTTCCATGTGTTGGAGCTCTTCTCAAAACTATGAATACTCCTGTATTTGGTTAAGTAATTTTAGCACTTCACATTCTGCCCTACATCCCTTTACATTTATGCTGCTCTGAACACACAGGCTGAGACATGGAGAAGAAGAAACAGGCTGGGGCAGGTGGGAGGAGAAAGCAGCTTTCCTTGGGCTGTGTTGTCACACCGTGATTCTAGGTATTTACATTATGACTTACATGGAGTTCAGACCTGGGGATCCCTTTCTTTTGCTCTCAGCACTGTGCCTGAGAACACAGTAAGATGCTATGGTTTCATCAAGGATCTTACAACTTGAATAGGTTAAAAATAAATAATAATGCAGAAGCAAGGAAGTAGAAATCAGAATTGAAATAACTTGCCCAAGGTCAAATAGCAACTCAGTGGCAGAGCCCCAGATTAAGCCCAGGACCTCTGGCTCAAGCCTGGTGCCCTGTCCTGATGTCTGTTTCTTTCCACAAGAAGCTGGTTTTCCATTACATTTTAGTGCTGGAAGAGTAAACCCTCTGCTCACCCTCTGGTTTCCATTTTGGTCATTCTTCAAGAGACATCTTGGTAACTGTTCTGTCCAAGCAAGCTTGAACTACAAATCAACTGAAATTACTGAAAACGCGGTTAATGTGCCAGTATTTCTTTAAAAGTTGACCTGTAGATACAAACTGTGCCTTGCATATATCACGTTATGCTAGAGATCGTTAGATGTTTACTAAAAGGTGCACAGAGTAAAACACAGAAAAATTGCTAATCAGTAATAGTGAATAGTTTAAAAAGAGCAAGGCACGAATATGTTCCCATAAAATATTCATTGAAAAAGCTTGAATAATGAAAATAATGCTTAAAATAAAAGACTGTTAGTGGATAATTAATTAAGAAAAAAATAAATCGGTCTTAAATTGTTTGCTATGGATAGTTAGCCCATTTAATAAGAATTATCATCTTCCAGACAAATGGCAGACAGCTAGTAAACAGTTTTTTCCTGGGAACTGGCTAGAGGGGAGAGCAGCTCTCCACACATCTAAGTTTTAGACACTTATCATTTTGAAGTCAATTCAGAGCTTCTGGCGGTTTATGTAATCTTAAGGCACTCTTCCCACTTTTGTTGCAGAATTCTCAATCAGGTAGAGTCCTTTTTAGTTACATTGCTGCTTGTTTCATTAAGAAGGGAATATGATTTTAGTAACAAGGTGTGCCCTTGGCTATGAGTGATCATCATGAGAGAGCAGTTAGATTTTGTCCTCATCGCAGAACATATGCTTTTAAAACACGGCTGTTAAGAATCACCTCAAACAGCATGGTGTTGGCCATGACTCCTCAGGCCCTTTTTCCTACAGTTTACAGGACTGCTGACAATCTGTGTGTAACTGTACTGGGTCCCCAAGAGAGAAGTGCCCAGGCATGTTGCAGGGGGCAGAAGTGGCACTGGAGCCCTGTGTAGAGTTCTGCTAGGGAAGGACCAAGCCACCACCAGTGGTTGGCTCTTCTCGCACTTCAGCGTTTTTTGGCAGAAGTATCTGGTAGCCCATACTATGAAACTAAATCCCCCTCTCTGTTTTTCCATCTTGTTCAATAGCTCAATGGGAGAAATAAGGTATAGGATGGAGAAACCTAGGGATTTAGGGAAAGCATCTGCTCCATGTCGTGCTCTATGGGACCAGATTCTGGTATCACGTTGGCTTTATCCTGGCCTGGTTCCAGCTACTGCCCTGGAGTTAACATTAACTGTAGTCCAGTATTTAGTAAAATATAAATTAAGTTGTCTCCTTAAGCATTGTGCATATATCTAGCAAACAGTAAATAGAATTAGAAGAAGACAACAAATTAACCAACAATAATAATATGTTAGCTGTCTTCTCCCTACAGCCATCTTATTTCCTGCTGCCTTTCAATGGGATTACAGGTATTCATGTGGTCCGATATTGTCCTGGTATGCTCCTACAAGGATTCCCACTGAGTTCAATGTGACTTGCTCATGTCTATCTCTGGGCATAGTACAGTGTATTCCTGGGTTAGAAGAGTGCCAAGAAATTATCTACAAGAATCAAGAGTAGAGTAGAGAGGAGGCGAGAAGCATTCTGTTTGGGGGTTTGTTTTGTTTTGTTTTTTTAAATAGGTGAGAAATGACTATGACAAAAATCCTGCTCTAACTCATGAATGCAACCCAACACCTGAATAACTGAAACCAGATTTTGGCCCAATTACTAGAAAGTAATTCTTCTCCTGTCTTTATGACCTGTACTTCTGTTAATAGGAAGCTTCAACTTCATAAAAAGAAATAATACTCAGCTCTAACTCAAAAGTAAGTTGATAGGGGGAAATGTTTTAACTTTAAAAAATACACGCCCCACTCAGTGAACCTCTGAAACCTGCAAATGTTTAAAAAGAAGGAAAAAAAAAAAAACAAACACCACAGCAGCTGCAGTTTGAAAAACAACACTCTGATGCTCAAAATAAGTAATTTTAATCGTAAGTACCTCATAGCTTATTTGCAGATAGTTGTACACTCTAAGAAGAAAAAAAAACAAACCTGTAATAGGCCTTAGGTCAGCTGCATTGATTTAATGCATTACTTAGGCTGCCAGAGCAGAGGTAGAATCTCCTCGCACTGCATTAGGAGCGCCTCAAGCCTCCGTGACTCCTTTTGATCAAATCTCTGTGAAAGATGAGTGTCATGCCCTCTTCAAGCCAGCTGTGAGGGGACTGCCCTGCGACTGGAGGAGCACGCTGGAGCACACCACTCCGGGGCAGCGAGGTGAGAGCTGGCTGCAGAGGTGAGAGGCAGACACAACTTCGTACTGTAGGTCTGGAGAACACCAAGGGGGAGGATCTTATTTCACTCCCCTGTGCACAGCCTGAGCATACATCAGACCTTGAGGTGCTCAGAGTCAGACAAGAGTAAAGAGGCGTGTGATGGTTCTGCCTTAGTACTTGTACAGGCAGGAGTGTTTCCAGTACTTCTTTGTACAACTCACTGAGGGAATGGGAAACTGTTTTATAGCTCTGGAAACATAAGCACAGTAAGAATGTCTGAGGTAAGGAAAGTTCTTTGCAGTTCTGTATGAATGTGTATTTTTACTGTGCAACTTTTACTTGTGGTTATGCACTGTGGAGATATAAAAAATCTTGCAATGGTGTTGTTTTGGGTAATGAACAATGGAGATGAGAGCTGTAGGGAGCTGTACTCTCCTTTTCTTAATTACAAAAAGATACTGTGAAAGTAGAAAACTAGTTTATGTAAAAAATGCTGTTTTTCTTTCTGCTGTGCACTAACAACTGTATGACTTTTCTGTTCTACAGTAAGTAATGCAGAATTGCAGGCTGATTATAATAAGCAGAGCCATCACTTGTGTAATTGTTTTCCAATTGAAGTAGTAGCATGCAAATCATAAATACTTGACAATATTTAATTGTACAAGTCCTCAATATACATTAATAGCAATAAAATCTATGATTTGTGACTCAGATGTGTTCTGAGTCAAGTGCTTTAAGCAGATACATTATCATTATCATGACGTATAAATGCACTGGAGAGCAGACAACAATGTAATTTCACTACGAAGTTCTTTAGAAATTACCACTAAAGTGGAGTCTAATGTTTGCCCTTTATATACAATTTATTGTTGACTATTTAGCTTCCAGAAAATAAGGCCAGTAATTCTTTTCTTAGGATCAGTCTGTTCATATTTGAGGGGGGTGGGGGGGAGCAGGGGAGAGAGAATGAGTGTGTGTGTGTGTGTGTATGGGGGGAGTCAGTCCGTTTCTTGAAATATATTGCGCTAATTAAGAGGTTAAATGCATCAGAATAAAAGACACTTTGATTTATTTTGATTGGTTTTTCATCACGTAGCAAAAAATAAACATGGTTTAATTGTCAGCTCATACCTAATGAGGTTTTGTTAGATGTGTTTAAGACAGAGCATTTTACTTTCTGATTTATTAATTGGCCAAATACTTCTAGTCCTCTGTGTAACGAATCCTGAGTTTAAAAATGAGGAGAGGGCAGATCGCTAACCCAGGGGAGGACTACTGATATACACAGGCTGTGGTTTATCCTTCTGTAAAATCCTATGGATAAAGTGACACTACTTATATTTTTCCCTCTCTTTCTTTTCTTCCCCCCCCACCATTTTTTTTTTTTTTTAATATTTTTCAGTTGAATAACCTGGGAGGCAGGCAACATTCTGCTATTTTGGGGATGTGGGAGAAAGAAAATGAAATAAACTGGTTATGTTTTAATTTAAAACAAACCATTGTTTGAAAGGCATTTAGCAGTCAATTTTCACAGCTGATCTGAAGTTGGAGTTTATTGTGCTCATTTAGTTGAGATTGTTGTTCAAGTGATTTCTATATAAATTTTTGTAATTCATGTAACTACTTGGCTTCTTGAACCTAGGAGCTGATTGTTTGTCTTGTCTTTTGGTGAGCTAACTCTGCGTTATGTTGCAAAACCTTGAGGCATGTTGTGTTTCTTCGTGTTCCTGCAGTCTGCAAGTGAAGTCAGCTTCATTAGTTTCATGATGGCACATCAGTGCATGGCTGGTGTTGCCGCTTCCTTCAAGCTACTCCCGGAGCATGATCTGGGCTGCCTTGGTTTGGATAAGCTTGTAAGGATTTGTCAGCCAGATGTGACAAGATTGTCAAGAGGCAAGTAAAGAAGGAGATCTGATATTAATCAGTGCATAGCTTGGAGCCAAACTTTCTCAAATGCAGTGTAGTAACATGTTCTTCTCATTTACTGCTGCTCTTTGTGGCTATAGAACTGCCACTGTCTGAGTTTGACGGTTAAAAGGGATGCCAGCTAATAGTCTTTAATTGTAAGGATACGATTCTAGGTGGGAAAAGATCATATGCTTCTATTTTTAACATCCTTTTGGAAAATACAGGTCTGTTTGCTGCAGTTTGCTGAAAAATATGCAAGCGTTATGTTAGACAAGTCTCTGTTTCTGTACATTGGTTTTAAAATACTGAAATTGTGGCTTAGCTCTTAGTGCTGGAGGAGTGGGAGGTGGGGAGCCTCACTCCACTTAAGGTCATGGTGCAAAGTAGGACTAGCATTATTTTTAACTACTAACAACAGTGCGCATTGGTTTTCTTTGTTCTAGTGATTAGAACAATATACATTGAAGAATACCTTTCTAATTGCTTCTTTTACAGAAAAGGGAAAAAATATGGACTTTCAAAGAAAGTATCACATATAACCCTTAGATTTATTTATCATTATGTATATAATGCTGGTAAGTTTTCTTTATAATCAGTATAATTGTGCATTTCTGTTTGAAATAAACTCGAGTTTTTAGTAGTTTGCAGCTTAATCAGACTTTTATTTTAATAATAAGTGAACATGTGAAAAGTAACTAATCTTATGTTACGGAAAATACATTTTTATTCCACTTAATATATATGGATTTTTGCTTGATTGATATTTAAAAATCAAATTGTTCTGTTTATTCTTTGAACTACCGAACCATCTACAACCTATTCAGAACTGTAAAAATTATAGTATCTGCAAATATATCCAAACCTGAAGGAGAGCTAAGTACTCACAGAAACAGGAAAAATTATTACAAGTGTTGAGCCATTTCATGGGCTATTACTATAGGCAAGATGAAATTCTGCATACTTAGGCTGCAACAAGGTTTGGCCTTTTGATATCGAGTTTCTTGACTTCTGGCTTCCGTGTCTGTTCATGATATTGTTAAAAAATATGTTCATATAACATTAAGCGTGTCATTCCATTTCCAATCAGACAAGCCAGCGATTTATTTTGTTTTCAGTAATAAAGACTTCATTACGATAATGTTAAATAGACCTCTGATAAGAACAGAAATGTTCTCATTTTGTTTTAGATTACAAGTTTTGCTACCTATACATGTTTTAAGAGCATTTTTTGTATGATTTGGCATTTATTAAAACATTTGTCGTGCAGATTTGAGCTAAAATTCAGGTATGGATTTTGAATTCATTATTGCAGGAAAACATCCACCAAATGCAGGGAAGAAAAAAGTTTTGGCCCTCTGGGTCATCCCCTGCCCTTCCTGGCTTCAGTGGTGCAGGAACTCTTACAGTTCCTATGTGCTGGGCAGCCAGCCGTTTTGATCCTAGCAGATGCTATAGCTGAAGTTCTACAGCAAGTGTCATCACCTTTCTTCTTTTTAGTTTTCATTTCTTATTATTTTGTTGCTAATTGCTATCTAAAAGTTCTGCTTAGGGACTGAAATTTCAATATTCAGTCCAAAAAATAAAATTATTGAGGGAATGAGGAAAACTGACAATTTCTAACAGAGTTTGGTCATTTTAGAATAAAGAATAATGATATTTTCATTCCACACTTTAAAACCATGCTAAGATAGTTTATTTAAAAAAACACAAAAAAAAAAAAAAAAAAAAAGCAAACTTTTGAATTCAGATTTCAAATATAGCTGATTATCAGTGAGAAATGGGTATTTTTTTCATTTGAAAGTAGCCGATTTTTGTCTGAAAGCCAGTTAAAAATTTCCTCACCTGTGTTCAATAAAAAGGAATACTAAGTTTTAAATTGTGAAATGACCAATGGAGCTACACTGTTGCGTAAAATATTGCATAACTGTAGCACCATAGATAGTATCATGTGTATGTGTACAAATACTGTTTGGATTTAAAACTTAGGAAATTGCATTAAATGAAATTGTGTAACATTAAATATTTCAGAGAACTGTTATTTTCCTTTTATTCTTTAATCTATGTCTTCGCTCTGTGACATGAAAAAAGGAAAAAATTTAAGCATGCATATTTTATGGCTTTGAGACTTAAGCAGTGGTATGAGGAGCTGAAAAAGTTAGGATTGTCTGAAACATTAACTCACCCACATTGTGCACATATAACATTTTATAAACTAGATAGAGTTAAAGACATATTTTAAAGGGCTTGAAGTTGATTTATACTAATATTCTCCATTTCTCTGATTGTGATTTTGTGTTTATAACATTTATTTCTTGCTAATGTAGGGCTTGGAGTTAAATATTTAATTAAACTTTGGTTCATGGATAGGTCTGTAAGTTTCAGCATTTAATATGGTATGCATAGCATGTCAATATGTGTAAATAGTACGTGTGCAATTTATTTGGTAGATTAAATAGCATCTAGTGCTTTATCATAAGAAATTTCATGCCACTTCTATCCAGTGATTTATCTTTACCCCTAAAGCCTGACCAGTTTTTCTCACCAGTATGGAGCAATATATTACTCATTTTTTAAATGCACTAATAAGAAAGATTTTTCCTGTAAATTTATTAAAAAGGGAAGTTACTTCAATATCTTGTGGTGGGCACTACTTGATACTCAGCAAAATGTTCCTGACCCATGGAGGCTAGGGAAGGTATGCTATGGGAACTGTAGCATTGTAGTCTGTTTCAGAATCAAAAGTAAACAACAACTATAAGATAATGATATTATGTGACATTTTTCATTCCTCAAATTGTATTTCTTGTTTGTTTTCTTTTCCAAACTAAACAGTAAAAGAGGATCTAAATACCTTCCTGAACTTGACCAAGCTGTCTGTCAGCACACACCTGTTGTTAACAAGTGAGATTAATTGCAGCATAAGCCAATGTATCTACAAGCACGTTACTGAACAGCAAAATTAAGTTTTACTGTCCAGTGCTTTTTGTTTGAAGAGTAGCAGTCTGAGTGTGCGTGCTCACACACACACGCACACGCACATTCTTTTCTCTTTATAATTATTTTGACAGTGCCATTAACAAGAGCTGCCCTAAGGGGCCCTTTAGGGTAAGTGACATGCATGAGGAGTGATTTTCATCCCGCAAGTTATGCTGTGATTAAAGTTTGGCCTTGTAGCATGCTGCCTTTCTCAGAAATGGCTGCCTTTGGCTTCCTCGCCCAGCTGCGTTGCCCGAGACTGCCCAGAGCTCCTCTCCATTAGCCGTGAAAGCTGCCGCTGAGCCCAAATTGGCTCTCGGGTTGTGAGTCTGTATTTAGCTTAGTCTCTTATCTCAGCTCCTCACTCTCAAAACTGTTCACAGTTAGAAAAACTTTTTAACAAAGTGGTGATGCGGACCTTGTGGTCTGCAATTCAGTAGCCAGCTAGAAGTGTCGTTTAAATCCATAAGCATGGTTGATTTGACGGGGTGGTGCCATTGTGTGAAGGTATTACCTAATTTCAATTCCATCTTACTGAGCTTTTTGACTTCCCTCCTTCATTTTTTGGCTATTTTGGGGGATGCTTTAGTCAGTTATTGCAAGAGAAATTAAACATTTTCAGCTCAAGGTGCTCAACTGCACCCACAAGAGGGAGATACGGTCAAATTCTAGGCCAAAACTGGCTTTGTTCAGCCCCACTGAGGGAGAGGGTAATGAGGCAATGCAACATGCTGCAGGATCTGGGTTGTAAATACTCTGTTTACGTGTATTCTCAGGCTGTGGCTGTTTAAAAGGAGGTCAGGTTTTGGTATCTGAGCCCAAATAAACAATATGAATATATACATAAGGATCCAGATAATTAATGGGATGTATTCTGTGGTCTTATCTAGAAAATGTATTCAACTTGTGGCCTTTGTGTTCTTTTAGGAGTAAAAATCATAACATAATTTCCCCACAGAGAAGGGATAAGTGGGAGTTGAGTGGTATCAGCACCAGCCAAAATTTTCAGTACAGTAGGTGTTAAGTTCAACTCCTAAATCCATGTTTGGCCTCTGAAACAAAAGCTTTGTGTCTGAGTTTTTCAAAAGTTCTTGCACCTCCAGAGCTTGGTAGGTGCGTACATGGTCAATGTGTATGAAAACCAGCCTAGTTATTGAGGAGCAGTTGTGGATTTAGGAACTGAGTTGTGAGTGTAACTTTGTGTTCGGTGGCACTGTAAAAGGCAAGTTGTGGCTCATCTCCATCTTTCTCATCTCTCTCCTCGTTGGTCTCTTAAGCAGGAGACAAGAATTTTGCTAAATTATTTTGCTAATAAGCAGTTTGTTAAATGAATCATCCAGGGCACTAGCATTTTAAACATGTCTGTTAATGGTGAAGGTTGGAGCTATTGGTCAGTGCTGTTTACTCTGTCACATCCATATGCAACTTTTCTCTACTTAATTAAAAGCTCAAAACATGGAAGATACCAGGCTCTTGTCTGGATACAACAAACTGTAAGACTTGTTTGCTTCTTATGGAAGATACTTGTTACTTATTATGTTTATTAAATGACAGTATTAACAGCAGCTGTTACTTTGTAAGAATCATTTTTTGTGAGATAAGACTGTGGAAATGTGTGCAGCATTCAATCCGTTGCAATTAGAAATCATATAAGGACCTTTTCCTTGTTTTAATAATTTTATGTAATTATTTTAGTCTTTAGGATTTTTAAACTTTAGTATAGAAACAGCAGAACTTGCAACAACCAAATGCCCTTGAGCAGACATAAATGTACAGGAATGGAAATCCCTTTGTTTCAAGGGCTAAAGTTGTTAAAGGCAGACAGTGTATGTATACTATTGGTGGTATGTATCTTACCAGTACAGCTTTGACCTCAGCCATAACTGAGAACCTTAAACACATGACAGCAAGGAAACACCACAATACTGAGCTGAACATGTTCAAGTTGTATAATAGGCCAAGTTTAATAGGCAGAGTAATTCTCAAATTGGCCCTGCCATCAGACAAGGCCAATACTTGCAATACATTTCAGTGCATTTCAGTGCACTATTACTTGGTGAGAGTTCCCTTTTTCCCCATTTTCTATGTGTCCTCCCAGCTCTACTTACAAGCAGCGAAGGGTTTCCATATTCTGTCCATCCTCCAGGCATCCCATTTCCTCTTTGAGGTGAGCATGTCGGGAAGAAGAAAATGGCCCAGAGCCTTTCCCTGAAGATGCTGCAGGGGCCCTCCTAATGTTCTCTACAGGCAGATGGGATTCATAGCCTTACTAAACTTGGAATACGTTGAAACTTCCAAGGAAAAACAGAGATGTAAGATGCTTAATCTAAACTCTTAACAGATATAATATCAACGTGCAGTTCAGGCTTAATTGTTGGGCTAGGTCTTCAGCAAGTACTTGCACCATCTGGAGCAGCCCAACACCATTTGTGATTGTACTTGAAATACACTGGAATATATTTTAGTTCCAATAAACTGCAGGGAGCTCAACAGAGTATCAAAAACTGAAACTGTGTTTAGGAAGAACATGCACAAGGGCTAAATATGTACTATAGAGTGGACAGAATGGATACAAAGACATGTGGGATAGATGAAGAAACCAGATATTATTAGTCTGATACAGATAAGCACAGCTGGGTTGTGATACAGTGAAAGAAAGGTGGACAAAATGTAAATTGAGGATTTGTTTTAAATTATGAAAAAACTGACAGTCGGTATAATTTATCAGTGGAATATATCCCTAGGGGAAGTGGCAAAAGTTGCCTGACAAAAAACGGACAGAGCAAAGCTTTGCTCATTATAATATGTGGAAAAGTACAGCATTGAAGGAGATGCTCAAGATAAGGTTTTTTAAATTTGTCTCTGCTTTCAGTGGTTGCTCGAAGGATTCAAATGCAGAACTAATCAAATGTAACTGGGTGATGAAAAGGGAAGACTTATTTAAACTTTGCAACCACAAGAAACTCGGTGGATAACAGTAAAAATGGGAAAGAAAACAAATTGGACAGGAAGGCAACTTAACACTCATGTATAGTTACTGTTTTCTTTACTAAAAGATGCATGCGGATTTGCATTTGACCTTTGATTTAGCTGTTGACTGTACTTTTAAATTAATAGATGGTAGATGTATCCGTCCTTTTACTCCTCTTGCAAATCTTTTACAAGATGTAAGCAGGAAAGTATTTCCTAATAACCAGACATATGTACTATGCTTAATTTTATTTCTACAAACCAAAAAGAGAGCTTAATTTCCATGGATTATTCTTAATATGTGAGAAAATTGTTACCTGTACTGTAAGAAGTTAAAAGGCTTTCATGTTTTAGCTGATTGGCAGACAAGAAAAATTCTAATGCTTTACAAATTGATCTTCTTCCCCCCCTTATAAAGTTTGTCTCTTCTTCCACAAGTGTTCTCACCGTGGAGCCACTGCAAGTTTATTCTGCAGAAATGGGACCCGTCCCACTTCTTTCCTTTCTTGGAGGGTTACATATATTCAGTGGGATTACTTTTTCTGGGGCAGGAGACGTGGCCTCATGGATTGAATACCTCAGTAAAGGACATGAAAAGCGATACCTGCTGTATCTCACCTAATGAAAGTTTCTCACACATATTTCTTTCATGTAACTCCTATTTCTTCTTCAAACTTACATTTTAAACGGATAGGAATTTGTAATCCCTGCTTGCAAAAGATGTTCCTGTAACACAACATCAACGACACCATTTTGTCAGCAATCCTTATAGCAGAGCAGCGAAGCTCTCACACTCTTCATGTGATGGCAGTAGCTTAAGAAAAGCAGTTTCTAAGTGAGGGGTAGCTTTGTGCAAAGAAGACAAAGATTTTTCGTGGACGCCAGAAACAAGTGAGGGTGCTGTCCTGTGCGTTACTGACACTAAATACTACAAGGTAATCTGGGACTTGCTCTTCCATTTTACTGGAGTCTGCACTTGGAGCTCTCACTACATGCAGAGAGTCAGACTGGCTTTCTAGCGTGAGCAGAGATCCCTAACTTGGTCCTGACAGGGTCTTCAAGTATTTGCTTACTTTTAATTTATTTCCCAAGCCAAAGTGCTGTCAAACCAGAACGCACTTACACACTGAGTGAGATTTGGTACAGTCATACTGCCCTTCTCTTGCTGCATTTTTTTACACCTGCTGTTAGTGTGTTGTGAGTGAGCATAGATCCCAAAAGACTTCAGGAGAGCACAGATGATCTCAAACTTGCTTTATGCAATGAAGCCTGATTATATACTGAGAATCAAAATGCATTTGTCCCATTAGCTTGTACTTTTGTTTAGCTGTGAAGGCTGCGAGTGGGTTGCAAAGAAACATTGAGTAACTTTTGAAGCATAGTCGAAGCCACATCAGTATCTGGCAAAAAAGATGTCAGCAGTCATGACTTTCAGGCAACAGATGTTAAGATTTGTATTTCAGTGATTAGTAGTTAGATGTTTTTCGGTAGCCAGTTTAATGGTTAATCTGTCTCTCGTAATGAGGAATCATTTGTATTAAAAATCTGATGTTCAGATTCCCACAGCCATGCTGCTAAAACCACAGAAAATTTTGATCAGAATTTTCAACTCTGTTTTTAAAAAAATGAAGACAGCGTTGCTGACAATGGATTTGGAAAGATCCATTTGTGAGGGAGAGAGTGACTGGAAAGCAATAACAAGATCCTTGATGATAGCATAAGATTTATTTTTTAAACATCTGCCTTAAGTTTCTGGAAAATGAAACTAAAAAATGGACCTGAATGAAAGTATTGCACTTAAAAAAATTTCCACTTTAATTTCCATCTGCATTTCCAATCCTTTAATTATGATTTTTAAGCTTTACATGTATGCAATATAGAAAGTTATTCCTTTGTTCTGTAGAATGAAACTGTGTGTACATTTCACTTGTTGGGAAAATAAAGCTCCTTAAATGACTTGATGTAATTACAGTACCTTAGAATAGGCGTATTAAGGATAGTAGGATTAACAGGCAAAAAGCAAGCATATTAATCTCATGAAGTTTTGCTAAATTTCTCTTCATTAAACTGATATAAGTTAATTTGAGAGATAATCAAAGTGCCTCTTTTACAAGTGCTTTTTTAAGTTGAACAATGAATGAAGATTTAGAATTGTGACTCACTGATGATTTAAAAGTTAATTTTGCCATGTTATATACTCTGTGACTATATTAACACAAATGTTGCTAGAAAAGTTTTAGAAGACAGAATCTGACAAGCACAAATGAAGGGAAATGATACCAACCTGAAAATCACGCTTGTTTTTTCTCAGGGATTCTTACAAATAATTTTTTAAGTCAGCAACAGATCCCTGATTTGAGGGTGTACCTTTGATATGTTAGCAGTATGCAACCTAACTACATCTACGACTAGATGTCCAGAAGCAGCAATGTATTGACTTGAGAGGGGATCAATTCCATATTTAGAATAAAAGGGGAGCTCGACTCTTTTTTTAATAACCGCTTTCATATATGTAAAACAAAATGTCTTCCTTTTACTTTTTCTGGTTTTTCATGTGCAGTCTTCTACACATATACAGGAAAACAAAATAAATAAAGGTACCATACAGAGGAAAGATCTTACACAAAGCTATGAAATGCAAAATCTTGTGCAGTATATCTTTCTTGTCTAAGTACACAAATTAAGAAGAAAAAGTAGAAAAAAGGTCAGTGGTTTGTGGAACATGTCCAAAGGAAAAGGAATGAAAAAAATTTTGAAATATTAATTAACTTATCATCATGACAGCTTGTTTCATTGTGCATATTTCTGTTACTTCTTGCAGAAAAAGGAAGTACTCTTGTAATTTTGTCTGGAGGGACTGCAAAAGATGCATTCATGGAATGCTTACCAAACCTAGCACGGTTGCCTATGGAAGGGGTTCAGTCTGTGCAAGTCACAGAATATTATATATGTATGGAGGTAGAAGGCTTGAACTGTATTATTGTTTGATATCATATTATTTGATATTGTTTGATAGAACTGAATCAGCAGCCAACTATAACCTTTTTGTCCAACTTTTCCAGAAGAAATTTGTGGCTTTTTATTGTTATATGAAAGTATTTTAGCATCTAAGTGAAAATATATCGTCCATTAAAGTGAAGTAATTCACACTGTGTAGGATACTGATGTGTATTTTACGACTTTATGGGGAGCACAGAGCTTTTCTCAAGAATTCAGTATTTTGTAATGGCTCCTTTGAAAGACTAAAGGCAGAGTGATTCAGAGACTTCAGTAGCCCTGTTGCCGCTTGTTCTGATCCTTCAAATAAAGATGAATCTCAGAATCAAGTCACTGCAGTTTGGAGATGTACATGTAAGCTAACTCCTTGGTAAGCCAGCTACTGAGATTTTAAAATCTCAGTCCAAATCCAGGCATGTAAAGCACTAGGCATCCCAATGTCCTGCATATGCTAGTTCATAGTAGACTATTCTATGTAGTGTCCTCTTCTGCCCCAAGTCAGTCAAATTCTTCAAGCCTAAAGAAATGCCTGTTGCAAATCCCAGTGAAATTACCTTTCTCTCATGTCCTTTTCATTTTAAACATTTCCTGCGTCAATCTTTCTTAGCCTGATTGTCCAAAAACTTGCTTCTTTGTATGTTTCCCAAAAGTGCCAATGTGGGGATGCCTGAAAAGACATTACTTTTTTCTTTTGGTCTTGTCTTGCTTTTCTATGGGTATTAATAAGTAGTGGAAGTTGCCATTTTGCATAAGACCCTAGCAGCAGGAGTAGCAGCCCGTAGTGGGCATAACTTTGCCTTACCTCATACTTGTCTCTCTGTACTTTAAAATGTGAAAAGTTTTGTTTTAAAAACAGAAAATGCAGGCATGTTACAACTGCATAATCTAACTTTTTTGTGTGTATTCCAGTGCAGACCACCTACATGTTAATTTCTTCACTTTCCCTCCCTTAATAAATATTCCATTTGTGCAGGACCTATTCTCAGTATCAGATCTAAGCAATACAGAAGGCTACAAATGCTTTGCTCTATAGCAATCCCTATGGAGCTTTAACTAGGACCTCAAAGTTGTCTGCCTGCCTTCTGCAGCAGATGGGCGCATACAGAAGAAAGCATATATTCCAGGAAGCGAGTTCATATCACCCTGTTGATCAGGAACATCTGAATACTAATTTGACTTGCATTATAGATGACCTTGGTGAGAGTAAAGTGATGCACAAATTGAACTGTGCAACTGGTTGCTATCTGTTTCTGTGCTCTGTTTGGCCTATTATCTTTCAAGCATTTCCCTTACAAAATGTGACTGCTGTAGTCTTTGAGGGGTTGGAGTACTTTTTGGTGAGCTTTGTTACTGAGAAGCGTTAGTGAACTCCTGTCCTGTATCTTTGACAGGACACGTATATTCTATGTGGATGCTGCTGTGTGTAAGGGATGGCATCTATGCAGAGCTAACACATTGCTCATTAGAACTTCCTATACTGCAGTATGAGGTTCCAGCAAAACTTCAAGAGAGTGGGACTTTCATCTGTATGTCTTTGTTTTCAAACCTTCCTGAAAAAAGGTGATCTTACATGAAGATCATAGCTTAGGTGAATGCAAAAGAACACTTTGTTATTGTTATAAACATGCTTCAGCCTAAATAAATCCACAGAAGTGTTGCTTCATATGTCATTAAATATTTTGCTTCCATAATATTCTAGAGCTCTAGCTGGTGACTGATTTTCTTTAAAGCAGAGATGGTCTTGCATAACTCAGGTTTTGCCTGGATTATTTATATGCATGTTGATAGGTATGTGCTGCTATGTTAACTCTGTCCATTCATATGGATTTTATGGCTGTAATGTATATGTATAATCTGCACATTCTAGATGGTGCTTATATATTACCTATTATCCTTTCTATTGATTTCCAGGCTATCCGATGCACTCTCGTGAACTGTAGTTGTCAGTGCTTCAAACCTGGGAAAATAAATCAGCGACAATGTGACCAATGCCGACATGGATGGGTAGCACATGGTAATATTTGTTCTCACAATCTATATAAAACCTTTTAGGATCTTCCTTACTAAAGCATGCATTTGGTGTCACCCTTCACCCCACACACACACCTGCAATATTAGTTACATTCAATTTTATCTGCCTCTTGTGACTCAAGTTTGTTTACATTTTGTGATTTTATTTTCAGCTCTGAGCAAATTGAGGATTCCCAACCTCTACCCATCAAGCCAGGTAGAAATAGTTCAATCCAATGTTGTCTTTGATATCAGTAGCCTCATGTTGTATGGAACACAAGCCATTCCTGTGCGCCTTAAAATTCTGCTAGATCGGCTTTTCAGTGTTCTGAAGCAGGAAGAGGTGATACAGATTCTGCATGCTCTGGATTGGACACTACAGGATTATATACGTGGATATGTGCTACAGGTATTTAGAGGAGCTTTTTTACATGAATATGATAGCTAAGTAGTATTTAATAATGTTTTCTAGCTTAATCTTATCAGTGGTTCACAATGCATTAACAGTGTGGTACATCTGATAGGCAGTAATAGACTTGTACAAGCTCAGCGCCAGAAAAGAAAGGGTGGATTTTTGGTCATTGCTTTCTTCGTAGGCAGACTTAACTGAAATCTTCCTACTTTGCTCAAATCTATCAACAAATGTAAGCCAAGATAAAAAGAACAAGTTACTGGGAATGTATCAAAGTAAAGGCTTCAGAATTTGCTCTAGTATTATTTGAACAGTGAGTTTACTTTTATACAGCAGAATAATACATTGACAAATAAACTCACCATCGCTTTAAACACCAGGGACAATATCCATCTCTAGTGTAGTGCTGCTGACCTTACTGGAGCTTCATCAAGGATGAATTTGGCCCTATGTGCTTGCACTGATGTTAGTCTTCGCTACTGTGGAATTTACCTTTTATGTAAAGTAACATTATGATCTTACATTATGACACGAATCAATATTTAATGGTCTTGATAATCTTGCTTTTTAGTGTTAGGATTAAAAATATGGAATCAATTACCTTGAACCTCTACCACATGAAAAATTTATAATGTTACGTTCTTCATCATCTTAGAAACTCTTACATGCACTGTGAAAAATCTCAGTAGGCCATCAAATACATGTTCTGTGATAAAATATTTATTGTAGTTATTGGGAAAAGTTAGGCATAGCTAGAGTTTGAAAGAACTCCAACACTCTAGTGTAATTACAGCTGTGCTCTGTGAACACTGGCAATAGATCAATACAGGTTCATTTGTTCTCTGATCTTAGTTGCTTGGAAGATTATTAAACTTGCAATGAAAGAATACTTGACTTAAATGAGGAGCTAAATCTTGGTCTGATTGCTCCATCTCTGCTGTCTGTACTTACATGATACTAACTGTTGTTCAAATGATGCGTCTTAATTTTTGTGGGAAAAAAATAGTTTATTGGAAAGTATTACTGTCAGTTCAGAAAGAAATAATATCACCAATGTGGTAAAATTTGGAAGAAAGTATCACAGGATTGCATTAATCTCTCACTAAATAGAATGATGTTATCATTTCACTAGAGAAGACTTTTTAGTCCCTGAAAAAATGCAAGATTCAGGGGGAGGGTTTTTTTGTTTGCCTTAACTAATATCTGACTCATTTAAATATTTTTGGCTTTAGGATGCTTCAGGAAAGGTGCTGGATCACTGGAGCATAATGACCACTGAAGAAGAACTGGCTACTTTGCAGCAGTTTCTTCGTTTTGGAGAAACTAAGTCCATTGTAGAGTTAATGGCAATTCAAGAGAAAGAAGGGCAATCAATTATAATACCACCACCAACTGCCAATTTGGATATTAGGGCATTCATTGAGAGCTGCAATCAACACAGTCCTAATTTTTCTGCTTCCTTGGACAAAATGAGTCCCACCAACATTCATCCCTTTGAGAATATTGTAAATAACGTGGCTTTCATGCTGCCGTTTCAGTTTTTCAGTCCAGTGCCTCCACCTTTGATAGGTTCACCACCAGAAAGACATTTGATTGAGCAAGGTCAAGACCATAGCAATGAAACTAAACAAGATGTTCAGATACCATTTTCTGAAAGCAGCTTCTTAACTTCTAGTTCTGCACCATTTCAAGTTGAAAATGAGAGGAGCATAAATGGTCCAGATATCACCACTAAAACAGAAGATGATGCCCTTTTAAGTGATTCCAGTTCACATAATACAGCAGCAAAGCTTGAAATGACAGCACTATCTCCAGAAAACAAAATGAAATCTGTTGAAAAAAATGGCGCCGGGCCAAGGAAAGGGCGTGTTTTCTGCACTGCATGTGAAAAGACATTTTATGACAAAGGTACTTTGAAAATACATTACAATGCTGTTCATCTGAAGATAAAGCACAAATGCACAATTGAGGGCTGCAATATGGTATTTAGCTCTTTGCGTAGTCGAAATCGTCATAGTGCAAATCCTAACCCCAGACTCCATATGCCAATGAACAGAAATAACAGGGATAAAGATCTAAGAAATGGTTTGACCATTACTGGACCTGGAGATAGTAAAAGGACAGAATTTACAATTTTAACTCCAGATAGCAGAACTATTACTAGCTATGCCAGCTCTTGTACAGATTCAAAGGGTCAGGCTGGATTTCCCAGTATTGGACAGAACGGTGTCCTCTTTCCAAACCTGAAGACAGTACAGCCTGTTCTTCCTTTTTATCGTAGTCCAGTCACACCAGCTGAGCTTGCTAATACTCCAGGTACTCTTCCTTCTCTGCCTCTTGTTTCTTCCTCAATACCAGAGCAGCTTGTTTCAAATGAATTGCCATTTGACATGCTACCCAAGAAGAAATCTCGTAAATCAAGTATGCCTATTAAGATAGAGAAAGAAGCTGTTGAGACACCTAATGAAAGCAGTGATATTGCCAGTTCTGAAGATGATACACGTCTGCAAGTGGTAAGCGATGGAGAGCTTGAGACCTGTGAGCATAAGATAGAGAAGCGGGTGACCGACAGGGTGGAAAAGCACCCCCATTCAGGTAATTCATGGAAATCTGTCTCTGGGGTAGAGGGCCCAAAGTATTTTGAATCTGTCTTTACGCCAAATAACAAATACATCAAGGATATCTCTGAGAATGAATTGCATCACTGTGAGAAAGAGGTTAAACAAGAAGAAAATCAACCATTAAAAATAGTTTCCCATGAGATTATATATGAAGATCCAAAACACCACCACAATGATGTTATAAAACCAGTGACTGAACCCCCCATGTATATTAAAGAGCAGTCAAAGCGCAGGATTCCTAAAAATGACTGCCCTGAATTGCAACACCACTTGCTGACCGGGGGCTTTTTCAGCACTTTGTCAAACAGGGGTGCTGCCATTCCTTGTTTTGAAGACTCTAAAGATATGGATCATGTCAGTCAACATGCACTAGGGATTCAGAAGGAAGAAAGCCGCTTTCATTGTGACATCTGTAAGAAGACTTTTAAAAACCCTTACAGTGTAAAAATGCATTTTAAAAATGTACATCTCAAAGAAATGCATATTTGCACAGTTGAGGGCTGTAATGCTGCTTTCCCTTCTCGTAGAAGTCGAGACAGGTAAGAAAATTATAAACAAAATTGTATTTATTTTACCATCACAATGGAGCCTAATTTGAAATTAAAATGAGTGTTTGAGGAATGGAGCCTGCAAAGATTTTCTGTGTATCCTCGTATAACAGGTACGATAACTTATCAGAACATTCATGAAATGAAAATCCATTGAAAGAAACATTTCCTTTCCACTAGACTACAAGGTATTAAATAAAGCCATGAAAATTTCATAACTTATAAAGACTGCAATAGTTGAAAGAATACTTTAGAACATAAAGGGAAAGCCACAAGGGTATGAATTCAGCAATTTTCCAGTAGATGCATGTGTGGACTTATATGTTTAATATGTACTTTCATGTGTATTTTAATGTATACAGTGTTCTTCAATGCAAAAGCAATAAGATCAGTTCAGGAAATCTTCACTTGCTCTTGTCCTTGCTTTACTCAAGGATTTTGAACAGACTGGTGGGGAAAAGCCCATAAGAAAAGCAAGATTACTCTATGTCAGTACAAAATTAATATTACTCAGTGCTACTTGAACTAACACTATCTGGTGTATATCCGCATTGGTAGTGCTTTTTGGTGAGATTGCGTACTGATTCCTAAACTATATCATGAGCTTGATTCAGTTTACTGTTAGTTGCAGTATTGTGTTCCTGTACATCATTTTATTTCAACCTATTATGTGCATAGGCTGAGAAACAAGAACTGAAGCTTTATTGTTGACCATCAGTTATGCATCTGAATTGATAAGTGATAGATAACAAACCTGTGAAAGTGTGACTAAGTGTTGTTAGGTTTTCTAACTCCCCTGTAACAGTGTTGCAGCAACTTTTGTCTGCAGGAAACGTGTCTGGATAGTAGTTCAGGGTGACACAAGGTTTAGATTGTCTGTAATCTGCTAGGAGTACTGGAGCCAGCTGATGCAGTCCAGAGAGAGGATGAGTCTCTGAGGACTGGCTGCTGCATCTGAGATGCACAGATTCATCTGCTGCTGGCAGGGCTTCATACCCTGATCTGCTGCCTGCATCTTCCCAGATGTGAATTCCTCTCCACTGTAATTGTGATATGGGCCACAGGAAAGAAGGCCAGCAGTAAGATTTCCATTCGCATGCCACAAATTCCTTCCCACACCAATGTATTCAGTTAAGTTTTAACATAGGTGCTTTTGGAAGATGGTTTATTTAAAAAAAAAAATCAAAAAGTGAACTCACAAGAAAGTTCACGAGCTTTGTGCAAAACATTAGTTATTTGGAACAATTTCGCAGAAGTTTCTAGAATTTAACATAGAGTGCTGTTACTGCAAGTGTAAAATATTTCTGTGCCCTTTTGAACAGTTCATGGTTTGGATTAAACTATGATGGGAAGGGGAAAAATGAATATTTTCCATCTTGCAATAAACTGAATCTTCTAATCAGAGCCTGGAACTTCTTCCCAGTGAGCTTGATTGATAATATTCAATGAAGAGCAGTGATTTTATATCTTTTGGTGGTTTTAAAATGAATCCGGAGATGCCCATTCAAAAACTGCAAGTTGCATAAAATGCAGTATTCCTTTCTTCAAGGAAAAGCTCTGTACTGATATGTACAGCTCTATCCTGGCACATGGTTACAGTACTTGAGATCATCAACATTTTATGCAGACTCAGGTGTCACTCCTTTTCTGTTTTGTCCATTGGGAAATGATCTTCTTTGTTCCCCTCCCCAATCCATTCTCTGATCTCAGTTCAGTATACAGGTTTTCAGTCTGTCCCCCAACTTTTTTAGGCCCAGCACTAGATCTAGTGGAGCAGACAGCTATCTACAATGCAGGAGAAAATCTGAAACGCTGATTTCTGTAGAGTTATTTCTGGTATATGCCAGTGCCAGCAAGTTCAGATATCCAGTCACGTGTGAATCATCCATGTGCACTCCCAGTGTGGCAGTGGGTCAAATTAGAAGTATAAAGTTCATGCATGCTAATAAATATTGATATTTTTTTCTTTGTTAATGATCATTATGAAACAGCTGTTAAGTGGGGCAAAACACTTTCTTGCTAAGCTTGTCTTTGTTCTTCTAGACATAGTTCAAACCTAAATCTTCATCATAAGCTTCTGACTAAAGATACACTGGAATTCAACAACCATTTCAATGCAACATACCTCTTGAAAGACATGGCTAAGGAGTTTTGCCAAGATGTCTCTTTAAAACAACATGTTGGACATACTTCTGTAATCTTCAAAGGAATGAACAGAACAGGCAGCTTCGTTTTTCCAATGAGCAAAATTAGAGAACCCTGTTCTGAGAGTTATGGATATGATCCATTGAATGATGGAGCTGTTCTGGATCTAAGCACTACTTCCAGCATTAAATCTGAGAGCAGTGCTCATTCTTCTTGGGATTCTGACGGAGGAAGTGAAATATGCACCATGCCCTTGGATGATAGTGATGAAAGCTGTGAAGGACCCAGCCTAATGCCCAGTGATGAACTCTACCAAGACTGTACTTTAATTGAGAAAGCTAATCAAAACTTTACAAATTTACCTTCCAGTTTGCCAATAACTTGTCATATATGTCAAAAAACTTATAGTAATAAAGGAACTTTCAGGGCTCATTACAAAACTGTGCATCTCCGCCAGCTCCACAAATGTAAAGTCCCGGGTTGCAACACAATGTTTTCATCTGTTCGCAGTCGGAACAGGCACAGTCAAAACCCTAATCTGCACAAAAGTCTGGCTGCGTCACCAACTAGCCTACAGTAAGATCATGCTGATCTTAATTTATTTCTGCTAAGAATTAATCATTTCAATTAAGGAATGTGTTAACATTAGTTTTATTTAAACTTATTTGACTTCTAGCCCACTCAACAACCACTGTCACATTCTTTTCTCCTGTGTGTGCTCGCCAGCAGTTTCATTTAGCAAAGCTTGGTGCTGTAGTTTTTGTGCAATTTTTTGATTTGTTGTTAAATAGCTAAAGCTTCTGTAAGGAAATGAAAGCATCTTAGAAATGGGGGAAATAGGGAGACATTAACTGAAGTATTTCTGATACCTGTGAAGTATTACTTGTCAACAACAGGAGCTTCAAATGAGAACAATCATCCCTTGTGTTTACATGTTAAATGAGTTGTTGTGTCGTGTAAGAAATGAGTAAGGGTTGGGGTGAGTTTCCTCTGGTTGCGTTGAGAGTTTGGGGGCTACTATTTCGTTCCTGAGGCCATAGTCTGAAGCTGACTTGCAGTATTAGTTGAACATAATATTTGCAGTTTACGATATCCCAAAATCCAAAAGATAAAATACAAATTTGGGAAGACTTTGCATGCAGTTCAAATCTTCTGAAAATCCTGCAGTCCTTACTCTTTAAATCGGCATTTCACCTGAGTAAAGATTGCAGTATTTTGGCTTTCTTGGAATTTAATACCATTTGCTTTGCAAAAAGAGGGGCTCCCTAACTTGGCAGGGTTGCCTGAATAAATCTGAGACATTCTGATAAATTGTAGTGATAGAAAGAATGAATAAGTTAAGCTAAAACTTCTAAACCACAGCAAATGCGTCCATAAAACAGGGGGGGAAATTAAATTTAAAATGCACTTTCTGAGTTCCACTTTCAGGAAAATAAAAAGTTTTTGTTAAAAATAGGAAAAAAGAAAAATGGGGGGAGAAAAAAACCCAACCAAATACCCAAACTGCTTAAGAGTTTGAAGGAGCAATTCTAAGCCTTTGAGAGACAGCGATGAAATGGATGCAGTAGATATCTTTCATGATTCAGCAGTTATCGTTTCTCTTACCGGTGGGGGAAAAAAACACGTTGATCTTTGTAACAATAGAAGAATGCTTATTCTCATTCACACCTTTTTTTTTTTTTTAATGAGAACATTGTTCAATATCTGTTAAAATGTTTAATATCGTTGTACTTGTCCCTGTAATTAACAGTATTCTGCATTATGTTCTATGCACTTAAGAAGACTGTTCTTGCATTGTATTTAAAAAACACTTTAATATTTAATTTGTAGTCACATCATACAAATGCTGTGTGTGTACTTGTGGTGCATCTTTTTTACTGAATCATTTCCAAAAAGAACTAAGGAAGCAAGTCTTACAGTACCTTTTATTTTTCACTTTTAATTCACCAATTGAAACCTGTTGATCAATTCTAGTATGCAAGCATGATATTGACAGCACAATCTGTACATATTATACCAAAGCGCTTACAGTATTTGTGGTTTCTAGAACTAGTCTAGTGTTCCAGTATAACTGGGTCTTAGTGTTTTTTCATTTTTTGTGACTGAATAAAAATAGACCGAATTTCTGGATTTCATATGTATGTAGAAATAATAGTACAATGCTATTGCCATATGTCTTGATGTTTAACTTATTCTAAAAAATACTATGGTATTGTAACCATTTCATATTGTATAAAAGAAACAAAAGTGGACTGAATATTTCGCTAATTCTTTTGAAAACTGGTTTGTGTGTGAGTATGGGTTATGCAAGGAAAAAACATGACACAGTTGTAAATGTTTGTGCTCACTAGAAATGGTTTCCATGCAGTGTGTAAAGTAATCTTCTATTTTTTTAATTTACAGTAGGTTTATGTGATATTTAAAATAATCCATTTGTGCTTGAAGCTGTCAGGAAAAATTATTAGCCTGAGGAAAGTTGTGCCATTGCTTTGAGTTTTTGTGTTTGGAGGAGGGTTGGTGTTCTGTGTTATTTTGGGGGGAGTTGGGTAGTGTGTGTTTGGTTGTGTTTTTTGAATGGGAACTCATATCAGTGGAAATCATGGTTTGAAAGCTAAGGACACAATCATAGGAGACACAATTGCTCCCAGCCTTTTTGATAGTATAAATCAATGATTTGTTATCCAGCTATTTCAAGCTCTTTTTTATATATATAGAGAGATATAAAAACCTATTTGTTTAATCATAAACCGTGGTTTTTTTTGAAACAGTGTGATGTAAACTAATGCTGTAACGCCCGTTAATTCAACTTTCACTGTGTCCAAAAAGGAAACACATTTGTATACCCTAATAATTTTGTATGTGTTAATAAAAACAAGTAATAATGCCTCTGGTTGATTCAGAAAAGTAGGCTTTTGTAATTGAAAAAAATACTGCTCTTAATTTTTATTTTTTACAAAAATAATTCTGACAACACATTCCATCTGTAGAGAGCACTGTTTTGACAATGGTGCTAACTTATTCTATAATAAGGAAGTGTCATTATTTTAACGAGCTATTAGAAATAATGTAATAAATCTTGTCAGATATTTTATTGAGGGGGGTGGGGTTTTTTATTTTCTTTGTGCAGTAGGGAAGGGTAGAGATTAGTTTAAATGCCATCAGTTAAACAGAAGGCAAATATCTCATCATTGAGAACTGTGCTACAAGACAGATATTTGGGCCCTATTTACACTTCATATTTTGGAAAGGGGTTTTTTGTTATTTCTCAAAAATCTGGACAGAATGGGAGATTTATCAGAATAGGCTAAGCCGTTAGTACCCCTAGTACAGCATATGTATCTCATGAAGCATTTGTGTAGCTCCCTCCTCCTAATGACCACAATGTGGCTGGACCAAGCCTTAACATCTCCTGTTAGTTTTAAATATGTGTGATGCTTATAGCAGCCTGTATCACATATTCACCACAGATGTTGAAGGAAGCAACCTCACTTCAGAATAGTAGTACCATTATACTTTGAGCTTTTCAGGGTCGGTCTGGAAAGCTGAAGCAGCTTCCACTGACTGAGGCTCAGTTCCAGAGATATTTACCTCTGTGATGCTGTATGTACAGTTGGAGGCTCCGATCTTTACGTGAGATTTGAACTGGGCCTGGATGTGCCCACCCTTGCTGCCCAAGTATGTTGCTCCATTTTTTTATTTGTTGTTTTCTTTTTTTCCTGCATTAGAAAACAAGAGCCTCAAAAACTAGATCCTGTCATCTTTCTGTGAAGAAGGCACAGATGCACACTGCGGGGTAGCCACTCTGTACGTTTGAGCATCCAATTTCTCAGAATACAGGTATTTTTGCGTAGTTCTGGGTTGCAAGCCTATATCACTCTGGAACAATGAGTGTCCTAGTGCTTACAGCAGTATTTGCAGAAATCCATCTTGAATGGAGTGTAAGGGATCTGTTTTTACAGCTCCAGTTTTCTAAGCACTTTGAAAAGAACTGTGGCAAAACCAGAGGCTATTGTTTCTGATGAATCTTCAGTGAAGTTTTACAGTGTATGATCCAGCAAAGTGGAGAAACAAGTTCTGAAAATACCTGTCTGATGCCCTGCACTGAATAGGGAAGCCTAAAAAACAGCTAAACTACTTGGACTTCGTCCAGGGATTTTTAAATAGGGTGCCAGGTCCTCCTTGAAAAGGGTTCAAAAGCAGCTTCTGATTAATCAACAAGCATAGGTTTAAGAAATGCAGCTAAACTAAAAATACCTTTAGAGCTTGCGATATAGCCCATAAGGATTCCATTCAGCCTGCAAGTGAGCATTCATTTCCAAACTGAAATGAGAGTTTGACTCTGAATTGGGAAGGAGACAACAATGCAATAAGAGAAGGAAGGTTGGATCAAAGAGGTTTTGTAAAGAAAGCCTGGCTACAGGTTTTGTTCATAGCAGCATTTACTGCCGGTCCCCCCATTTGAGGGGAGGGCAACTCAATATATAAAAGGTAAGGGTTGAAGCTGGATTAAGTATGCATAGCGTGATCAAGCCAGCTTTGAATTACTTGGAAAACTTTTGGAAAACTCTTCTCTTCTGAACAGTTTGCTGGCTAGTGAGATTTCCACGTGGCCTCAGCAAACATGTTTCTGAAGGTAGACTGGTTTTTAATTTCCCCTTGCCTTCACCCCCCACCCCTCGGCTCGCCGTGTCTTTTGGCACTCCTTGGATTACATGAAGTTGCTAACTTGCAAATGTACTGTTGAAACATCACCCTGTTAAGCTCTAGCCCTGTCAGCTCTGTTCCCTGTGAGTACCCTTCAGCTTTCATGTCTGTTCTATAAAAGAGTAAACGAAAGGTAATGCCGTGAAGTGACAGTTCCTCTCTGGTGAGCACTTCATCTAATTCTACACCAGTTTAGATCTTCACAGAAGCATTTGTAGCCCTTTCTATTGTGTCTCTGTAGCTCCTATCCTAAACTGGTAAAAATGACTGTGAATTACTTGCCATTATCGCCCGCAGATGCGTTTGTTTAATAAGCAGAGAAGTTGCTTTTAACTCCTGAGTGCAGTACTAAAAGAGTTTGTCAAATTTGTGCTTGCCAAAGTCTAGCAAAAGTCTCATTAGTTTGAACTGTGAGAAGTACCATATATCAGCATCCTTTTACAATTTTTTGAAATTTTTTTTTTCCTTTTCAATAAACTAAGGCCAATTCAAACATGTCTTAAGCATGACCTGAGTCTTTGCTTCAATCTTTTAGATCTTTGGTCACTAATCTTCTTGTTCTATAGTTTCTGCTCATTCAGTGTAGCGGTTTCCATAACGTGTCCTCTTATTACTGTTATTGTTAGTTCCCACCTCTACTGCTCTTTTGAAGGTTACAAATTTAAGTAGAGGCAATCATTGAAGACTGTATACTTAGTAGGTAGTTGCAGGTCCAAGAAACTGTCAGGGATGGACTGTGGAAATTAGTTACCACTTTCTGGGAAAGCGTGTTGATGTGCTGCTTGAAAAGAGGTTCTAGAAGTCCCACGTACTAGAAAAAGCCCAAGCCTTCCCTGCCATATTATGAGTGAGAGAGTTCAGTACTTTTGAAGCTTCCCTGTTGATTTTTTGAGGTTTTGAGCCAGACTCTTAAGTTTCTTAAGCTGTGTAATGTGTTTCCTACTCATTCCCTGTCTGCACATCTCCTACCACAGACTAGCATTTTTCAAGTCTGGAAGCCCAGCCTGCCCTTCTCCCTGAAGCCTAAAGCCATAAACCCAGCTACCAGTGAGATGACTATCAGGGATGAACTGAACCAATCTGGATTTTTTTTTTACCTCGTCTTTGTATCCATTCAAATTCAGAAACAACTAGTCCTAACATTTTTTCAGTCACAATGATAAACGGCAATGGCTTTCTAATTAAAAAAAAAAAATAAAGATGATCCTTGAGCTGCAAGTAACACATTATTGTTAAGATCCGTATTGAGCAACTTACATTGCAGCAAAACTGAGCAGGCAAAAAGATTTCAATCAGAATTCTCATTTTAATTCCAAAATTATTATTTTTAATTATAGTCATCGTACAAGCCCTTTTCTAGAAAAATATTTATTTTATCTGAATCTGCTGATTTATAAGAATGACAGTATGTGCACTCCATGCATAGGTAATTTATGCACACATATATCAATACATAGTATAATTGCATATGCATAGGGATACATATTCATGTTAAACCTAATTCCACTCTCATTTATGGTAGTGTAAGTTGGGAGTAATTTCAATGAATTCAGTAGAACAGGGCATATAATACTAGAGTCACGTCTCAACAAGGACCATAAGTTACAGGTGTGAGTACCTAGGCTCATGCTGGCTGCTTATACTGCTTTGTAATTGCTAGCTTACTGAGGGAGATCAAAATATAACACTTTGAGAGAACAAATAAGTTTTACTAATTTCTATGCCCCCATCTCCACTATAAATTACCATAGTTTACAGCTATTTTTCTACATGACCAATGTAACAACTGTACTATGAAAAGTGTTACCTTTGCTGGTAAGATAGCATGAGACGGATCCTGTGTAGATGTAAAACACGCACTCTTGCGTGAGCTCTGCCAGTTTAGGCAAGTTCAAAATCTGGACAGATATACCTTATGACATTCAGAGAGTTTGAAGCCAAAAATTCTCAAAGAGAACAGAATGTGTGCTTGTACGGCATATAGAGATGTGGAAGAACCAGGAGCAGCCAGAGTGACTTCAGAGGAGATGCTAGGAAAACAACATAACTTACTAGAAAGGAGACACGTTATTGCTGCTCTGGGAAGCCGACATCTGCACCTCTGTGTGGGATGATATAAACCTTACGTTGGATTCCTGAGCACAGAGAGGCCACGTGCAAGTCAGAGGCATACACAGGCTTCTCAGGCTGCAAACAGCTTGAATAATGTGCTCGGGACTAACAAATTGCCTAATGCTATCATATGAACAATAATGTAGGGCTTGTTAATAATATGAAGGTTTATCTCTCTTCAGAAAGTCACTCTGCAGAGCTTCCAGCCTTCCCTGATGTCCTATAGACTGTAAGTCTCTCTGCCTTCCTAGGCATATGCAGGAAAAACTTATCTGAGTGAAATCATCTACTTCGCTTGCTTTCCCAGCACTCTGCCTACCCCTGCTTTAGCAAAAAAAAATGCCTTTACCCTCTGCATACAAAGTATGGAGTAGCTAGAGCTCCTGCAGTGCCCATCCTTACCCTTCAGCTATTTCTTCATCTCCTTCCTTTCCAGGGGGGGTGGGGGGGTATGCACACCTGAGGTTCTCTCATTGCTGTGGAGTTTGACAAAAATCTCCAGACTCCAGATCCTTTTGCTTTTTGTCAGCCTTATCTTGCACAAACAAGAATGAAGAAGTGCAGACACTGGGAATGAAACTGGGGCGGGGGGGGGGGGGGGGG
>JAVJGI010000063.1:14010265-14031301 GCA_035590275.1 Ibycter americanus
CCCCCCCCCCCCCCCCCCCCCCCCCCCCCCCCCCCCCCCCCCCCCCCCCCCCCCCCCCCCCCCCCCCCTGTAAGGTGCAAAGCAACCACAAGATTGTGTGGAGCACATAGTTACTAGTGAGGGTGATGTTTGTGTACTTTTGTGTGTTATCACCATTCACAGAGAGAGGTTCTTTTATGAGGAGTTCCTTCTAGACTATTATTTGTGGCAAAAAGGGAGGAGATCTTTCTTTGTTGAAGAAAACAGCAGGAACTGAATGGAGGAGAACCCATTTTGGAAGCTGTGTGGGCATGAACGGCCGCTGCCAGTGCGCAGGTGATGATATTGTGGGAGATGAAGCAGGAATGAAGAAAGATCTACATGTTGAAGATGCGAAGAAAAATGTCTGTATTCTACGATTCACTTTCTCTGTTCCTGCTCTTCTCCCTGTTGCATTTGAGAAGGCTACTCTCCCTTCTTTTTCCTGTATTCTGTCATGATAGAAGCAAAAACTCTTGTAAGGAGACAGTTGGAAAGCAGTTGCAATTTCTCAACTATATCTGTGCAACACTTTATGGTAGAGGAATGAGGGTTTTCCCCTCGCCCAGACCATGCAGTTCAGCTGTAAGGGAAAAAAAACCAGTACCTCCTCTCACACTGAGCTGCCAGCACTGCGTTACCCGCTCTTTGCTCTCTTGCTCGTGCCCTTGAGCAGATGTAATGTGAGTCTGGTACGTGCTGGAGGATGCATTCTTCATGCGGAGGAGGGGAAGGGCTATCTACAGGTAACTGAGCTGGTTTGAAGCTCAGGAGACCTGCATGAGAACTCCAGCCATAACCCCTAACTTTCTGTTTAATTTTAAGCAAAGATCTGCAAAGGCATTTTATGCCTCGGTCAGAACAGTAGTTTCTGACCTCATAAGAAGATTGTGAGAGTAACTGAGCTAATAAAGGCTTGCACGTATGCTGTGATATTGCAGAACATGTAAGAATCCGGTTCTATAAAATCCTTTTTGTGTCCCTATGGAAGATTATTCCAAAGGTAGTTTTTGGACGACATTATCCTCCCCCACCCTTTAATTCCTTATTTTTAAAAAAATCTTCAGTATTTGTAATCTATCATTTCCTCCATCACCAGTCTTTTTGTTTACAGCAAAATGGCAATAAAAAGTAAATTACTCTGTTTTCAGAGCTAAAGAGCAATAGCCACTGTTTGATGTCAACTCCCATCCCCTATTACTCTTCTGTGTGACTGAAAGAAATCAATTTGTTGTTAAACTGGCATTTATTTTGTTTTACATGTCAGGCTATTATTGCAGTGGGTGGGTGATTTTTTTTTTTTTTTTTTTTTTTCTTTCTTTTGGCGATTTTCTGAGCCTGTCCTGTGAGGACTTGTTCAGCATGGGTATATACTGCTGCGCTCTTCTGGATGGAATTAGAACTGGTCAGACCAGCCTTTTTTATTGCTGACAACGGGAGGTAATTCTGGTTCCACCACATGGTAGATGCCTGTGTAAAATCTACGCCGGCCTGCTTTAGAAAAATAAAATCTTAGTTTTCTATCCTCTTTTTTCGAGAGGTTCATAACAGTAAAATCCCAGGCAATATCTAACTTGATATAGATTCCTTAGAACACACTGTATTTTGTCTTATGAGGCCTGTTGGTCATTGTAACAGACCAAGATCATGAAACGTGCAGTACAAACCAATTGTTACAGCTTCAAACTTTGAGATAATAAATACACACGATCATGTTAAGTAATGGAAATATATCAAGTGTTGCACATCTGGTTTCAGGGATGCATATAACCCAGACAAAAACAATAGTCAAAGAGAGAAAGTAGAATAATTTCCAGGTCAGTAATAATAACTGTTCACACAACACTCAGGGGAAATCAAGCATGCGTATTTGCATTCAGATATGTACTGTAAACTCAAGAAGTCTGCATACCCTTCTACAAAAGCATGCCAAAGTTTCTTTGAAAAGTTGTGTTTTTCATCACATTAATTACATGTTGGATTTGGGTAGAAGACCACCATCATTACATTACATCAACAACTTTTGCACTAATATAAATACCACAAAGAATCCTGCAAACTAAAGTGAGCCCACTCTGTCCCAGAAACCTCTGCAGAACATGGTTTAGCAGAGCAGACCAGAAATATCACCCTACTTGGCGCCCTGCTCCTGAAATTTAGAATACCTCATGAAGCGGTAATGTTCTTCTAGAAAGGGAGAAGTTATCTTATTTCCAATTTCTGCTTTTGTATTTATAGTTTCTATCTATGTGTTAAATCACAGTTGTTTCTTAGATGTATTTCTTCTGTGCTTTAATATGAATGTAAGTGGAAAACTAATACAGTGCCTTTGAAAATCCCCAAATTGCACAAATTCTGGGAACAGCAAAGAGTGCACCCTTTTCGTAACTTAACATCAAAGGAGAGTCTCAGGGCATTTCAAACGAAGATAAAAATGTTTAATTCTGTATACAGAAATTGAAACATACATTGGAAAGAGAAAGCTCCCTCCCCAGTGTTTTGGCCTTGCAGCCTCTCTAAAGTCCCAGGACTGAGACTGAGTCACAAGTAGAATTTGAATGTTTTATGTGTTGTTGTTCTTGTCTAAAATAATTGCATGCTGCCATGTTAGTGGAAGAAGGTTACTGTATGGAAGAAATAGCTAGGGGCAGTTAGATATTCAAGTCAGTTTTATGCTTTATAGAAGCTATGTCTAAGCTGGAGGATAGTCCCAAGTTTCTGGATCCAGGTGCATGATCCTGTGTCCACCCTGGTGCAACAGTCAATTTACAGCCTTCTTGTGTCTTAAAGAGTAGTGCCCTAAGGCATACAAGGGCATGCACTAGGGTTATTTTCATTGCAAACTGCATGGCTTAAAATGTGTCAGAATAGTATAGTGGTGTTGGGTGTGCTTTGAGGTTTTTTCTTCGCTACAACAATGACTGACTTTTTCATCCCACTTTCCACCCTAGGGTCCTGCCACCAAGTGATACACTCTACTTAGGTGCTATGTGGCTTCTTTGCACCAATGCAAAACTTAAGAAACATAATTTGATTTAATGAGGGGAAAAAACAAATGTATCTTTATTTGCAGTCCTGAGAATTCTTACAGAATCTAAAGCTAAGTGGGAATTAGAAATGTAAGAAAAAGGACCCAAGTATACAGCAATTAGTGCCATTGGCATGCCACTGTCAATGTGGTTTGGGAACGCTCAGATATTTAGCATTGTATTCCTCCAGCCAGCTAGCCCAAAAGGTAATACATTATAATTCCAAGTGTTGTTGATATTCCATTTTTATCTGTTTTTTACAGTGTGAAAACCAAGCCCAGTGTTGCATCCTTACTCAAGGACTATGATGCGAGATCTTTCTTATGTGGACTGTGATATAAGGAAAGACTATTCAACTATTCACATGATCAGATCATAGCCTTCCTACATATTTCTTCAGGCCTTTTGCCCTGAAAAGATGACTCATTTTTAAAGTGCTAACTTTGAGTAGCAGTACACAGCAGAAGTGTATTATTTTTTAATTTAAAAAAATTAATACTGTCTGTGCAACTTTATCATGCATGAAATTGACCATGGCAGTTGGAATTATACTATCTAATCTGTTGAAAGCCTTGAATTCACACCTGCAGGTAACTGAATTAATGGCACTCAGTTTTGTAAAACAGCTAAATAATGGCAGTGTTATGCCAAATACCTGACAGGTAGAATATATGTGAGTTTTCTTCAGCAAGTATTGAAATATTGCTGAGATCTTAATGTTCATGGCTCCAAAAACAGAGTAAAGAATTGTAACCTCATTACTTGCTCCTTTGTCCACATTGTTCAGCAATGTTTTTTCTGTTGTTGAGCTCTTTTTCTGTTGTGTTCTTGTGCTGTGTTAAAAGTTGGACCACATTCCAAGTTTAAAAGTGAGGATCTTGTATAATATGTGCACTTCTTTTTCCGTCTTCTATTATTCCCATTTTCTGCTCTCACATAACAAATGTGTATCTCAGCTGAAGGCAATATGTAGCAGGGAAAATTATTTTTTTTCCAGACCAATACTGAGCTTTCTCAATAGAAGGACACCTTTCCATGTTTTGCTGTAGCAGGTGTAAAGCAGAAGGATAGATACTGGAGGAAGATGTGTGGTAAAATGGCTCTGAACTTCTCTGCTAGAATTTTTCTACGAAGAATACATGCTAAGAAAAAAGACCCACAAACCCTTTCTACTGTTTGGATTATTCATCACCTTCTGCTGGGTTCATGGTCTGTTCTTGCCCTATTTCTTGAAGGTAGCTGTAGCCTACTGAAAGGCCTTAAATTTTGGAGCAGCAACAAAGTAGGAGCCTAACTCTTGTTTAGGAACCTAAACAAGGACAGAAAGTTCCTCAGTCTCTCTGCTTCTTCAAGAGCCACTTTTGGACACAAAACAGAACCAATGCATCTTTTCTTTTCTTTCTCGATTGCTCGTCTTTTCTTGATACTTTTCTTCTACATCCTGGTCCCTCTTATGGCTCAAAATCCAGTTAATAGGCGAGCTCAAGGCAGACCTTTAGTCTGTGATATTCTGATGAGCTTTAAATTGAATACACTCACTTTGAGCTTTTCAGGGGCAAAGCATGATAAATGTGCCTCTGAACTTGTAGCCTAAGTTCATTTTCCTTGCCATTTGTTTGATTTCTTCCTAATGTAAGCTTTTTGAATGGTCTTGGTCTGAAGATGTTGGCTCATGGAAACATTTTGGAACAATATTGAATGTTTATGGAAAACTCAGAAAAAAGCAGTTAGAAGGAGGGCTATGGTCAATTGTACTTACTGTTCCAGACCACAGTGATACATGTCTGGCAGCTGCAGAGCTTCGGAGGTGTTAATGAAACAGTCTTTGTCATTCTTGGGATAAAGGAGAATATGGCTATCCTTTGCTTTAGAGAAGGGGAAGAATAGTCTACTCAGACATAGTCTCTAACATTGTTATGACTTTTAGGTAATTTTCAGAGGTTCTGAACATCCATAACTCCAAATTAAATCTTTGTGTTGTTACCAGACAATCCTGCCTCCCATTGTAGCTTCTTCAAGGGTCTTTCAGTTATAAGACTATCTGGCAGGGTAGAAAGAGGAAGTAGTTTTATCCCTACAGTGTCATCCAGGCTTGCAGCAGCTCAGTGGAAGGAAAGCATCTGACTGTAAAGTACCAAAACTGGAACTGAATGCTGCTATCCAGAGATGAAGCAGATCTGCCTCTCATATCCCCATTATCGTCATCACAATACACTTTTTCAGCTATGCAAGGTAGCAGGACAGATAGGATTATGGTGAGTTCCCCAAAAAGTCAACATACCATCTTAAATCAGAGACAATACTAACAAAACAAGGGTCAGCTTTATCTGGAATGCAGGTATTTGCTGGGAAAGAGGGAGTGAAACATGAATCAAATTCCATCCTGAGTTTGCAAATCAAAGAACTAGTGAGCTGCAAGTGTGTGTTTTCAAAGAACTGCAAGAATATCTACTGGAGTACCAAGGGACTTCTGTCTCATGGTGAATTGTAAGCAGAAGACGGGTGCAGACATTGATTTGACTAAAACATTCAGTTTGAGACACAGTGGAACTTTTTGCTGTTTGATTAAAATTCCCTGTGCTAAACCTACATGCAGTTCCTCTCTTTCACTTTGTCCCAAAGGGCTTGCTGTAGCTGGGGACACTGAACAAGTGAGCACGTTACCAGCCCGTTCATTCAATACATACACCTTCTGCTAGCTGTGCATGAATAGGAGGGATTGAATCAAAGAATGATGATGCTGTTGGAATTTAGCCTGCAATCACATCCATTTAATGCCACCTTAACTCCAGTATGATTACACTGGTGTAGATCAGAGTAAATCGTGCTCCTGTGCTAAGGTGAATGTAGATCTTGTGCTATGTGCTACAAAGAGCGTAATACCTTTTCTCATTTTGCAATTGTTGCTTGTTGGGTTTTAAGGCTAAATTTGTTTTCAGTATTGTTCTCAGTGCTATACATGCAGCTTCCAGTATGCCTCAATGCCTCAACTTGTAATACTTTGTGGAAATGAAATGAGTGAGTGCGAGCATCTATGTATGTAGAGTTACCATCTAATAATGCTAGATTTTACGACATGAGTAAGAGCTATTAAGAAATTGGCTTGTGATTCTTCAGGCATTCCTCACAAAACCTACTGCTGTGAGCTCCCCCACCAAGACTGGTAGGACCAGACCCTGCCTATGATCCAGTGGTATTTGCCCAGTGGTCTCTTTACCGAAGCTGGTGGTTGTGACACAGATGTGCTGGATTGGTCACCAACCTTGTTTCAATTTGAAATATGGAACTGTGACTTTTGGAAAGCTGGAGATTAAAGGAATGTGCACCTTTCACATCACAGCTGAAAGACTACACCAGGATATGTTTATCGAGAGGCTTTCAGGGTGAACAGCCATTAGTAGTATTTTGTTGTTGTACCACAGTTATTTTAATGTTCGCACACAAGAAGGTGTTGCAACTGTACTATGAGCTGGGGAAATCATGGTGATTCTGCTGCAATACTCTCACGTCACACTGTTCTCTGCCATAACAAAATGTACACAGCAGCAGACGGCTTGGCACAGAGGAGGGTAAAGTTCTTTCCTGAGGTGAGGGAAGGGAGCTTGCTCCACCCTGATGACAATGAGCTTCAAAAGAGCCTCTGTTTGAGACTTCTAAAAGTTTCTTGGTAAATTGAGATGCCGCACAGAGCAACTAGCGCCCAGACCTAAAGGTAGAAATGTTTAATCCTTATTTTTAGCACCTTGCATTTTATAAGTGCATCCCTCTCAGTGAAGTAGATTAGTAAATAAAATTAAAGACACAGCAACGTAGGCATAAAAATAAATCACTTCCTCATAAGCAGATGGTACACTTGTATTAGAGCCAGATCAGAAGCCAAGAGGTTGTAGCCTGAAAGCTAAATGTCCCTTGGAGCAGTTGCCCTTGACCATAGTTACATCTCAACTTATGGGTCACAGTATACTCTGAGAAGAAAGAAGTTTCTTTTCTTTGCTTGAAATGAACTTGTCTGTTTTGCATCCAGAAAAATGTGTGATATTTACAGTTTAATAAATCTCTGATGTATTTAACAATGAGGAGCTCTTAATTCTTAAATTCTTTGAAACGTGTTGGTTTTGGTATATAGGCTACGTGTGCTGTGCAGACCTCAGGAGTTACTCAAAATATCTTACCTAAGAAAACCTTTCTTGAGAATCTCTGTGTATGTAATAAATAGATGGGCATTACTGCCCTATGAAGTAGACGATGATTTCTCAGCATTCAGATTCATGAAGTCTTGATTTTGTTTCTTAATCCTGTGAAGGGACAAAGCCTAACAATGATTTTTGAACCCTGTGGTGCTAAGCAGTCCAGCCAAACTTTAATTATTAGTAGGCAGAGACCTCTGCTGGAAATTGTTCAGTACTTCAGGGAAACACAGTTTTCTATTAACAGAACAAAGCTTGAAAACCCTCCTGGTGAGAAAGGTCAGAGGCCTGGGAAGGACTACATTAATGGCAGCATAGATATTCTTGACGTGGCTTTTCTCTGTGTCCTTTCTGTGAGAGCTGAACAGCTCTCTTTAAAGAAAATAAATGATCTAACTTGGATCTGTACACCAGTACAACAATGGCAACACTTTCGGACGGCCTCTGGGAAAAAGCAGCCCATTTGACCCAGCGGTGTCTTGGCAGACAGCTGTATGTCCGTGGTGCTGGCAAGAGCCATGCAAGAGATGCGCCTTTGGCTAATGCAGGGGATCCCTGGGAGAAGAGAAAGCCCAGCTGGACAAGTCCTTCTGGCCAGTACACCATGGTAGCAGCACCAGCATGTGTGAAGTAGCTTCAGAGAGAGACACTAACTGCATCAGCAAATGATCAGCAAAATGCTGAAGCCACAATCCCTGTGCTAGTCTGTCCTGCAGAAGCTTCCTTATTGATATTTTCTTTTATTAATAATTGCAGTGCTTTTGGAAGTGATGGTACAGCTAGCGGTATGCTGCCAGTTCCTCATCTCAGGGCAGGTTGTACAAAACTCAAGGAAGACACGACCCAAAAGTTTTTCCCAGTAGGTTGCAAAATTTGGTAGCTGTCGGAAGCATTGGCTTTCCATTTCTGAAAAAGAAACTGGTTTTGCTCTGAGACAGCACCTGAAGCAGCAAAACACCAAAGCTCCTGACGTTCAATGAGTGTCCACAAGGCATAATTCTGAAGAGTCCCAAGTTTGTCTCCTGACAATAGGACTCAAGCTCAAAAATAAAAGAACATTTTTTCATGGAAATTGCAACTCATAAGCATGTGCTGTTACTTTTTTCCCAAATCCATAAAAAGGCACAATAAAATGTCTAGAAGCATCTGGATTCTTTGGAGTTGATCAGTCAGTCCATTGGTCTAGCATGGTACAGAGTTACAAACAGTACAATCAATGCAATTTTGAGTAAATTTTGCTATTGAATGGCCCTTATGCGAAGTTTATTAGTTAATGGAAAGATTCGTACTGTTACCAAAAATTGTAACCAGGAAAACTCTCCAAACCAAATGATAGCTTAGAAAGCCAACATTGGTTTATTGCAGTGCTGGGTGCATGGGGGATTCTTCCTCCTAACGTGCACACCAAGTTACTCGAGGGTACACGTTATATACAATAGAGCACTTGCATATTCACAGTATATTATATATTCATTTTCATTCATGCACAGGATTGGTTACAAGTTTCTCGCTTCTAATGCAAATTGGTGCGCATCCTCTGATAGCACTACTGAAGATTTTTACTAACTATGCATGCTCCCCAAGTGGGGTTTGCCCTCTGGGGGAGCACTATTTGAGTCAGAGGTCAGGATCTCCCACTCCCACAATTACCTTTGTCCTACTTTCAACTAATTTTCTGTGGATTGGAACACCTTATCAGCTTGTCTCCTCTTGCGGCCAAAACTTTCTCACTTGGAGGCTTCTTTCTGCATAATTTAGATAACAGTGTTCTTTTCACTATCTGTTCTTTGTTTCCCAAGGTTGACTCCCTTGATTAGAAGTCCTTTCATTCATCAGTTTTGACGACTTTGGAGGGTCAGCTTGATCTAAACTTTGTGCACTGCTTTGTTTAATATATGGTTAAACACTAAATCAAGAGTTCAGCAATTTGGGAGTTTAGACAACACCACTGACCTCAAGTTTTTGATTGAGCTCAGACAGAACATCCCCACCAGCTACATGATATGCATATATAGTAGGTCACATTTTAACAGTTTCCCTAGCCATTTACAACTGCAGCTTTCTCTGTTTTAAACTAAGTAGAGTGTAGCTGGTGGCCACGTGTACAAGGAATGGTAGGAAAGTTTTCAGTGTGAGTGACATTCTGACAGACTTCTTGGAGTGGGGTGGGATATTAACTTTTAAACTAAAGCTTCCCAGTGAACTTCCCATTTTTCTTAGAAAAATTTGCCCAGACTTTCTTGGTTTATTCTCAGACCAAAGCCCAGTTTAGAAATCCTAGCTTTGTAGTATTTTACGGTTCTGTCTGCTAATGTTTCTTTCAGTTCATTTTCATACAAACACATTCCTGCTCCTATCGACCCGAACAGCCAATACAGAATATTTGTGGACTAGTTCAGATCACACACGTCTTTATGTGAAAGAACATCCAGAGTCACAGATTTCCTGATTAAAGAAGAAATCAGATAATCTGGGCCTGAAGCTCTTTCATCCGGCACCCCACCCCAACGTTCAGCCTCTATAGGAAACTGCTTGTTCAAAATTCCTTCTCAGTGAGTTTTTATGTTCTGCCTCTTCTTATTTGGCCCTGTCTCTTTTCCTTTGACAAACCACTTCTCACACCAATTAGACATATCTTAGGAATTTCTGAGCTGCTTGGCTTTTGGTTTTTAGAAGAAACCATGTGTCTTACAACCTTTGTCTTGCACAAATAGCCCATTGACCTACCCATTTCAGTGATGTTTAAGAGGGCAGAGGATCCTCTGATACCTCCTTCCTAACACATTGTTTCACTCTTCTTCAATCTACACTAACAACATCATTTTTCTATGGTAAAAAGAATATGTAGTCTTGGAATATTTAAAATATACAGAACATATTACCTTAAATAGAGTTGCATTCATACAGATAAGCTTCCCTGACATGCCAGAAAAAATCACTCAAATATATTTTACGTTACTTACTACTGATCATAAATAAAATTCCCATTGTGATAACCCTTGCTATGATATTGGGCCTGCATGTTGTTCATTTCTCCAGACACAAGAAGTTTTCATAACCTGTATCTAGTTTTTGTAACAAACATTTGTCACAGACATAGGCTCTACTGGCCTAGGTGCTAGATACGAGCAGAGCAAAGAGAAAGTTTCTGATTTTTCTACACACTCCACCATACCATTTCCAAACACTGTGCCTGGACTTAGTTTTGTATTGCTTATCCCTGTGAGCATGCTAATCTGCACTGACATTTTAGGTTACTTAAGCACTTTGGTGACCATTTTAGTGTCAAAGGAGAAAAATGAATACAAATAAGGTGTTCTGAGTGCTTGACTTCCATGTCATCCTCCAAAATACTCTAAAAGGTCTAGTGGTACAAACTGAAAAAAAATTTGAATAGGTTTTGATAGAAATTGGCAGTACAAGCAATGTTCATAAAGAAACACATGACCAGCTTAGGGTAGTCAGCACAAAGCCTCAAATTGACTCCATTATTTCAAAGAGGATCAAACACTAGGCAAAAGTTTTCTTACATTATCATGGTCAACTCTGATGAAATAATTGAGATTGCAGCTGGAACATGTAGCCCATCAAATCCTTTAAAATTTCCATTGTTTTTATTAGTATTTTTATCTGTTTATGCACATCATTACCATTGTAAGAAAAGCAAGAGTCGTAGTACCTGTATTTCTGAAAGCAAGCTAATTTTAGAGAAAGCCAACATTATCTTTCTTTTACACTAGAAATAAGACAATTAGAAGTACAACAGAAAGCAAGAGTGTTTAAAAAGTCTGCTTTGGAGGCCACTTTAAAAGCATTTGTATGTTATAAATGATCACAGAAATTACTATGAAAAAATGCATAGATTAATTCTGAAATTGTAGTTTTTGGCAAGCAAGTGAGAAGCCCTTTTCTCACAGTGTCATCTGTTTTTACTTTTACACTAAAACAGCCCTGCGGTATCCTTTTAAATAGTGCAGGAGCCCCCAGCTGGGCCTCCCTGACTTCTAGTGCAAAACCCACCAAAATGTTGGAAAAAAGCTTTCCCTTTAAATAGCAAGAGCCATGTGTCAAGAGTGCATGTGTGTATGCAGTAATATAGAATCGAGTTGTGTGATTTATGTAGATTTTACAGATTAGAAGTGAAACCATTTTTGTCCCCATATTGACACCTTCTCCTAGATGAAGAATTCAGACCAGCCAGAAAACAAAAGCCCAGCATTGGGACTAATCAGCCTTAAAGATGGAATAGATTAACATTTTTAAAAGCAAATCCATCCCCAGCAGATTTGTTAGCCAAGAAAAGGAAGGCTCCACTGAATCCAGTAGAGGTTCAGCTGTTGACACTGCGCAGGCATATTCCAATGCATGGTGACACGACGTCAAGAGCTAACATCTTCAGTCTTTTCAAGTAAGAATCTTTAGTTTGCCTCTGTAGGATTTTTCATATAGAGGTGTCCCTGCTAAAACAGTCATTCCATTCAATCGCTTATTCTTGGAGTTTTCTGTAGGACATCTGAGTGATTCAGCCAGTATAGGGACAGACAGTAGCAATAAAGCTCCGGGCCTTTAGGAACATCACAACATAACCCAGATTCCCATCGATTGCAGTAATAACAGCTGTACATGTTCTGACTTGGCTCATTACTGCGGCAGCATCTCCAAATGCTACTGCCCATTCAGTGCAAGACTGGAGCTGAGCATGCTGCGTGGTGGGGCAGCAGCCTTTGACATGTCTGGCAAAGAACTACACGCCACTAATCTGAGGACAAACATTTAGGTGCTCAAAGCTCTAGTTTTTAAGTGTTTGAAGCACAAGCTTCAAATAAAGAAGCTTGCAGGGGCACTTCACTAAGAAAAATGAGAGAAATGGAGCATTTGTCCTTAATCCAAACCAGAGTTGTTACTGACAGAAGAAGGACACTGAGAGGATCAAAGCTGTCGCCAAAAAAAAATGTGTTAGTTAAGAGAGAGGGTGCAGCAGTATCCTCATTCCTACAGATACTTCCCCCTCTGCAAAACGCCGAGAGAGACTGCACATAAACATTTTTATTATCATGTCACATGATGGTGCTGCATTGACGGTGATAGATTTCCTGGCAAATGTTTGTGTAGAAAGGCAAACATATGGCAGAGTGATCTACTATGAGACGGCTATTTGGACCTCCGCCCAGCCCTTCAGGGATTCTCAGGATCAGTAAGAACCAGTAGGTTCGTTATAGTATGTGTGTGTGTGTGCATGAGAACGTGTGTGAGAGAGAGAACGAGTTCATATTCAATGAAATAAAGGAATGTGTATATGACATTCCTGATGTCTGAAGGTTTACATCAGCTTTGTGTGTGCATCCTTCACTGAATACATTTTTATATGATGTATGTATACAGTTTAAGTAACATTTAGTATAAATTTAATCTTCCAGTTTTTCATTAGTAGTCTGTAAGTGTGCAGGACTACATAGTATTTATAAGACTGAAATTCTGCCTGGAGAACTCAAATGCAGAATCTTGCTGGTCATGCAAGTGGGCAGTCAGAATTAATAGGAGTTCTACACTCGGCAGGCTTGTGTGAGTGTGCTGCCTTTCACTGCCTTGTGCAGCAGAGGACTGGGTACACCAGGAATACACTGGCTAGATCATTCCCTGTATTGGTGTCAGCAGAGCTGCACCAAAAGCATTTGGCCTGTTGACCTTTGTTGCAATTATTGTAAATTACATTTTTGCTGAGAAATTAATTCCTTGCTTTAATTCATATACCTGTTGTCACTTTATTAACTTTGGAAAATGAACACAAAATGGAACCATCTTTTGCCTGTCAGTCCCATTGCTGAAAAACAGACAAACAAATTGCACTAAGTCTATATAATGGCCAGTACTAGATGTAAAACAGCTTATGGTTTTCAGTTATAAATAATAGCCTGCTGTTACTGGTTTATATTACTGTCCTGAATCTCAATTGTTCATATCCCTTGTTAACAATGTTCATTTTATGTTACGCGGGCGTTACTGATACCCAGGTAAATAGTCTATATTGGTTTAAATCCTTCTGTATGGGAAGTTGAAGTCTACATGCTATGAGTTCCCAAAGCTACCATTGCAACATAAAAACTACCCTGGAAGGCTGGCAGCGGGCAGAGGAGGATACTGCATGGGAAAGCGAACTGCAGCTCATTTCAATTTCATGCCACTGCTGCCCGAGATTTGTCCTTCACACACATGTACAGAAAAGTGGATCTTTTCCTGTTGGCAGGGTCCAAAATGACACATAGGTCCAGAGCTAGACCTCAGTTTAAGGGCAGCACAATTTAACTAAAGGTCTGTGGTGCCTAAGCAGATGTACTAATTCTTGCCTTTCTACTACTCCTCTGCTAGCTATGCTCCAGAAATTCACTGTTGATCACTGGATGACAAAAAGCAGCTGTGAGTGTTCAAACTATTTCTCCTCTTTGGGCACCATGGGCCACATGGCAACAAAGAGTGACTTTTATCTTCATAGGGCCAGCATCTGCCCAGTACGGCAAGCTGTCAGACCCTATGAAGCTGCAGAGGGTGGATGCAATACAAGTAATTAATACAGGCACTATATGAATGGACAGAAGATTTGGGTATCGCTGTCAGTCCCAAAGTCCCCGCTCATTTCTAGACAGGCAATATGCCCTTTGAAAGTTTCAGTGGGAGGTTTGCCTGAGTAAGAGAGCAGCATCATGTCCAGTGGGAGTAACAGTCTATAAATACCTGTCCATTATAAGACTATCATTGCCAATTCTGTTTGGCTGCTTCATCTCATAATATTCTCTTTGACTTTCTTAATACTAACCAGCCTAAATATTTTATGCTTGTCTTCCAGCAATATACTAAGCCCCTTGCTGTTATTCAGTGAAGATAGGTATCATTTTTCTGTTTATTCTGAAACATTGTAGTTCTCTGAACTACAGTGGGAAGGTTTGAACTAGTGCTTATGTTCGATAAGATAGCATCCACTTAAACATAAGTGATAGCTAAAGAAGAGAATAAGTGGCCAGAAACAGGCCATTTCCTTACCAAGTCACTATGTTCTAATTAAATAGCAATGTTGTCTCTTCTCTACAAATATGTACATTTCCTAACTCAGAATAATTCCCCTGAAAATCTGTTAGGATGTGTATTATTTTGCAATATTTATATTGTCTTTGTATCTCATGGAGATTTTACATTTTAGCAACTCAGTTTCTCAGTGAAATGAATCAGGAGCAACTTCACTGTATCCAAAGTAAAGTGGCATAAACAGCAGCAGAAACATACTCTTTGACTTCTAAGAGACCTAGCGCGTATTGGCTGTTTGCTAGGAAGTGCAGTAGCCCTGATTTATTATTATTCTATTTATTATTTATAAACATGTAACTTTCCAAACTCAGAAGAAGAAAACCATGCCGCCTTTGAAGACGGCAGTGTTGAGGAAAACAAAGTCAGACTATGGGGAAAGGGATACATTATACAACAAAGGGATGACTGAAATGCCTGGCAAGGTGATGTTAATTGCAAGTTATAATCTTAATTGTTATTAAGCACGCTAACTTCCTGTCCTCCTCCACATCCTACTTGTGACCTTTTCTTCCCATCCTATATACCACTTTAGTTCCAGGCTCTTTACATTCCTATGCTAACCCTCGCTCATTAGAGATGTGGTAGGCCTAATCAGCTGTCCTGGGTGTCTGGGAGGGATGGAGTTTTGAGCAAGGAATTCAAAAGAAATGAGGCCGTGATTCTTGAGAAGCAGGATATGAAGGACATGTCACAAGCAGGGAGTATAGGCTGGAGATCTCTGGGAGACAAATAGGTGAGCAGGATATTAGGTTTGGCATGGTTAATGGGGAAACAATCAACATGTGGCTGCCACATGACAGAATGTAAGTAGGAAGGGGCAGTCTTGCAGGCCATCGCAAGAAACATGATCTGGAGGTAGTGGGTATGTGGAATGTGTGAAGAAATGTGCTTTTAAGAAGTTCTCACGGGAGCCAGCTGGAACCAGTTCTTGCATCGCGCAGGGTGATGTGCTGATCTTTCAGAGTACACCAGAAGGCTTAAGCGATAGCATTTCAGGCCAAGTGCTGTGGTGGTGGATTCAGCAGCTTCAGTCCCTCCCTTCCAGCTTCCCTTCACTCCCTTGAGAGGAAAGGAGCAGCCGCCCAGAGAGCTGGGACCTTCTTTGTTGCAAATGAGGGAGGGAAAGAAAATAACTTGCCCCATTTCTGCCTGGTCAGTGATGACTTACTTCCCCTGCAACCCACCAGGCGTATTATCATCCATATCTACTTCCCCAGCACTTCCTCATGCTCATTTTCATCCTGGCACCCATCAGGGTCACCACACTCAGCATCACCACAGCCACACAGCCTGAGGGCTCTCCTCAGTGCCTAACACCTTCAACTTTATGGTACAAAACAGCCACAACCTCAAGAAGGTGCACACTAGCCACATTATTTCTTTCTGTTCCTTGGCTTCTGACGCTGTCATTCAGGTGACACAAAAGTGAAGTTACAAAGCTCCTTAAATAAATATGTTCTGTTGTCCATGTCAGGATGTAATTATTCATTAAGTCCCATTCCAAAAGGCACTTTGATGAATGTACCAGAGGGCATGTGAGAGAAATCCTTTTCTCCAGTATTTATGAGGGGAAACTACGATGGGGTAAGTGTCATGAATCTGGCACTAAATTTATTGTTCCTGTCAACTCTCAACATATTTCTCACCCAATAAATCTCTGAGGCTTTAGATGACACATTTAAAATATTTCACCAGAGGAGAAATGTCTGTTGCAGGTTTTCTTTCCTAGGTATTATGGCTTTATAGCTTTAGAGATGGAGTTTCTCACCTGGCCATTTGAAGAGGCATTTTATAGATTAGTATATCAAATGGAGCTGAGAAGTCATTAGTTTCATTGTAATGAATGATGTCTCTACCAAACACTTGAAATTATGGGAACAGCAAAGTAGACTGTGCAACTTCTGTCCAAAAAGATAATCTTCATATCACATGTAATGTTTACTGCATATCAACGGAAGTACTAGATTTTGATGAGTGTTTCTCAACAAACAGCTGCTAAAGCGTCTCACATGCTACAAAAGAAAATTGAAAGAACAGTGAAGTTGCAAAGTCAGGGATTCAAATGTTGGGAAATACTGGGCCTCAGGTTGCTGGTGCAACTTTAATTCTGCTGTCTTCTTGGGCGGTTTGTGATACAATCTTTAATAATCTCTTTCTGGGTTGGTTTGTTTGTTTTTTCCCCCCATAGAAAATCTCAGGCTGGTTACCACTGAAGAGTTTCTAGTAGGTCATAGAGTCCAATACCTTTGAATGCAGTGTCAGGATTTCCAAATAAGCTGATGAGTTAACTGGCAGCATAGTAAAAGATCATTAGTCTTTGGATTAAGAAGTTACTGCCAGAGGATGAGGTGTACTGGGCCACAGAATTTTGTTAGATAATGTGTGGGTTTTCTTGATGTATTCTAAGATATTCTGAAATCTTTGTCTTCTTACCCTCATGGCTGCTTTTACCTCTGTCTCCTAATCCCTTCCTGCTTTTCTCATGTCTTTCCCGGGCTTTAGCTCCTGCTCCCCTTCCAGCTTTTCCCAGTTCTCTCTCTGCATGCAGATCTGGTCACTCCACCCTGGTATACTGCCTAGGTACTCACAGCAAGACAGCCATTTTTTCCTCTCACGAGCTTCGCTTCCAGTCATCTCCCATCATGAGCTGAATCACATTCACTTTAGCCTGGAGCATGTTTAGTCCAGACAGACCATCTGAGACTTGTTTACCAACTCCTATCAAGTGCATACGAATCCTTTCAGACTCTCGCAACTTGGCTACATTTATATGGTACCTGGCAATTTGGTGATTTTACAATTATTTCTTCTACTGTCATTGTCAGAAGAGTTTTGATTTTTAGCCACGCTATGGTCATGGAAAATTTCAATTCTAATGGTTAAATTATAAAAAGTAATCAAGCAACTGAAAACAAAGGTTTGAATCAGAACTTGTTAAGCAGCATTGACTGTAGGCATCTTTTGGCCAGTGTAGCTTTAGCTGAAATGCCTGTGGAGAACAAGGAATGGCAGCAATGCGTACTTACTGATAACATTTCCATCCCATACAAACCTTTTCAGCTAATAGTAGCAAGTTCCCAACCAGAGAGGAAGTTAATTTTAACTGAAGTGCTCTGGTCTTCTCTGCCTCTGGGATACGTGCTCACACCTCTGCAACATGTAAAGCAATCACCTTAAAGATTGTCTAATTTAATATGATTAGGAGATTGCTCCAGTGTATAACATAAGATCCATGAAACTGAGTATAGATAACTTGCTCCAGCTATGATACACACCCTTTTCCCTTCTACAATTATTACAGAGAAGGCTTGAGATCGCCTGGTGAGCTTCTTATCTCAGCAATTAAGAATATCCTAATGGGCATGGTAAGTGCCTTTCTGTGCATGTTGGGATGGACATATAACATTATGGCCTCTGTCTGCCTGACATGAAGTAGCTCTGTGATTTCAGACAGTGCTCTCAGACATGTCTTGCACAGGGGAATGGCTCAGTTGTGACTCAGAACAATTTCTTATTAAAATATTTAACAGACAAGCACTAGCTTACTGTGGACATAGGCAAAATACTAATCATCGCTGACACATTTTTACATGCAGGGAAAGGAAATACAGAAGACAAGAACATTATATCAGCTATAGACAGATAAAAGAAATAGTTTTATTTCAGTATCTTACAGTAAAGTTGATTATACAAGTGGCCATCCTGCAGACCGTTTATAGCTTGATCAGAAGAGATTTGAGTGGGAAAAGCAAAAAAAGGTGGCCAGGGACAGAATTACAGAGGCAAATATAATAATCTGTGTGGCTTCTACGGACACAATACAGACAGCATCTCACAAAACAGCAAGTGTGAGATGGCAGCATTAATAGGGTCCACATACAAGACAGTTTGCATATAAATATATGTGTGCAAAACTATGATCATGGAGTAGTTCATGCAAAACAACGTATGTTTAAAAATTTATTCATGACTTTGGAGTGTTCTTTTGAAATTAGACCTTTTCTGTCCACATGCTCTTTTCTTAAAGATTGATCCACACTTCTTTTCCAATCAATAGAATTCTTTCTCTATGAAAATTTTCAACCAGGAATGTAGCTATTTTTCTCCTCATATGAATAGGGACTAGCTTCAAGCTTCTCAATAGCTAAAGAACACTGTGTTCTGGAATTATTGGGAAAGCAAAATTCAGTGGTATAGTAGTGGCTTCAAAACAGTTACCTCGGACACCGTCTGTCCTGGGTGACTCACGGTTTCACTACTGACCACACTCCTGGCCCTGCCACCTCTCTGCATGGTCCTGCTGGGTCTCTGCCTTTACTCCCTTCACCTGCTCGCACTTGCATATACTGCCCCGCTCTGGAAATACAACACCTGTCTGGCAGGGTGAGAGGTGAGAGGGAACTTGGCCTTAATGTTTTGGGGAGCTCTGGGGGAAGGAGAGAGCCATCCCTGCTGCAGGTCTCCCTTGCTCTGTAAGAACATGGTGTTGCTGCCTCTGTGACCTGCTGATCTTTGTCTGAGCACAAAGCAGACACAGCTGTTGACTTCTGCAGACTTGGGACCTGGCCTATACACATGTAGCATATATATTAGCAAGTGTCTGCACCCCTCTATTCACAGTTATGATCTGAAACTGCTCTTGAAGTGTTTGGAAGAAACTCTCTTCGCTTCTCTTTCCCACTTCTGTGTAGAAGGGGTAGATGAACTCCCCTTTGTAACAGAAGAGAAAGGAACAGAATACAGGTGACATAGCAGGAGATCTCAGGCTTTGTATGCTGTGATGAGAGGCTGATGGGGTTATGCACACTAAGAAACTCCTTTGCTGTTTGTACTGAAGTGGTTTTCTGTGCTGTTAATGTGTGGAACATTTGGTTTGGCTTTTCATTTATCAGCAGGGAAATTTGCTTTTTCTACCCCATTCTTTCCCAGCACCTTAAACCATGGCTTGATGGAGGAACTGTCTGCAAAGTGTGTTCAAGAGTTTTAAGCTGGCCAAACCTGAGCAGAGGTCTTACCTTGGCAACTCATTTATCCTTTGCAGTCTATAGACAAGAGGAAAAGAGAGCTGCACCCTTGCATGTCCATGGGATGGCTTTTCTTTGGAGCTTTGGTATGTGATTATCTTCACTGCAGACTAGAAATGTTATTCATTTACTGCGTTCTCTGCAGACACCAATGCTGGAACTAAAGCAAGTAAAAAAGCGGACATTTCAACAAGATGTTTCAGTTCAGTAACACTTTGAGTTTCGCTATTCTGTCATTAGCAATACGTTGTTGCATGGATGTGTATACAACGTGTACGGTCTCCTTTTGGAAGAAACTGGCATACATCCCACTTCTTTCTGATTTAAGGTCACTAAATAAGTTACTAGAAAGAGCTATTCATATCTGACATGAAAAGCAAATAATATATTTAATAAAAAAAAAAGCGGCTCTACCTCTCTAGTAAGTATTCTGGAGATAAGGCTGGCTTGGGGAGATAATTGAGGTATGGGAGGTAAGACACAGCACATAGGAGTGTTCTGGACAAACTCAGATCAGAGTCCTCAGCTCCTATACTCAGAGATTTTGTATTACATTTTTCTGAAGGGAATTTGAACTGAAATGAGGTATCAATTTAAAAGGATGCAAAATCCTAACCAATGTGAAAGTGAAAGTGAGCTGTTTGGCCACATGTCTATACAGAAGGTGGCTGCTTTGGCAACCCTGTCACTGATCTCAGTACTTCAGAAACAGATAACAGCATTGAGCACAGTGCAGGCTAATCATCTAAATGTTTATCCAGCTTCTTGGATATTTTTTTTTCCCCCTTGTAAATCTGCTACCGATACCTGAGCTAATGATTTTACGGCAGTGCTTCCCCCCAGTAAAGAAGTGCTTATTCTATTTTATGACCCAGAGTGACAAACTTTATTGACTCATGTACTACCAACAGCAGCATTTGGGTACCAGAGCCACATCTGGGGACACCATAAGCAGTAAGTCTTCCTGGTTCTGTTCCAGCCCAGGAAAAGATGCCAGAAGTGTTTCTTTCTCCTCTTTCTCTGCCGTCACCAGCCCTGACAGAGGGGTAGTGCTCTCTGTGGTCGCCTTATGGACCCCGCAGCCTTCAGCCTCCCGTTCCCTTCTTCATTGGCAGGGACTGCCTCTGGCCGGCTGCTTTCCTGAGGGCTCAGCGAGGCACCCTGCCAGAGCTGCCTTCCTAAACCCACGCGGGATATTTGCCATCTTGCCTGTGGGAACGGTTGGGAAACCCACTGCCAGGGTCTCAGCCAAACCCACCGCAAAACCCTTCCTAAGCTTTTGTGCTCGTGGCCCAGCTCGCAGGTGCCTTCCTGGGTTTGCTCCTCTAGGCAATACTCTGGTATAACAAACATCAATAATAATTGATTTCTGAACATTACAACTTAACTGGTAACATTATGGTGAAAACATATGGGTTTTTTTCTGGGGGTTGGGATTTGTGAGCTCCCAGCACCTGGCTCCCACAGCGGCGCGTTGGTGACAATGGGCGTGTTGGTGACAATGGGCATCCCCTGGCGAGAGCCTGGTCCCAAAGGCCGGGGGGGGGAACCCCCCATGGCTTCAGGCAGCCCCCAGGCCCCGGCCTTTGTGGCTGGGGGGTTTGGGGTGGGTTTTTTGAGGCTGGTGAGGAAGGTGGAGGGGCTGGCGGTGGGGAAGGCGCTGGCTACAGCCCCTGCGAGGCGCGGTGCCAGAGCCAGGCC
>JAVJGI010000063.1:14032943-14051102 GCA_035590275.1 Ibycter americanus
CCGGCGGTGGCGGCGGGGTTGGGTGAGGTGATGTCCGGTGGGGGGCCGGCACCCCGCGGCCCCCCCTGTGCAGGCAGCCTCGGCGGGCCTCGGGCCTCCCGCTTCATTTCGCCTTTTCCTGTGTTGACGCTCTCTCACAGTCCTTTGTCATTTTCCGTTTGACGCTGCCATGATACACCCGAGGTGGGGAGGCACCGTGGGCGCCGGGCGGCCAGAGAAGCGCCCCGTTGTATTTACACACCGGCCTGTGGTGCTGCTGCCGTAACGCGGAGCGGCGGGGGCCTGGGACGGCGGCAGCTTACGCGGCCTGTCCCTTCCCTCGGCCTGTCCCTTCCCTCGGCCTGTCCCTTCCCTCCACTTCGGTCCCCGTGGTGTAAACCGCCTGCGCAACACGTGTTGCCTGAGCTCCTCGGCAGGCACCAGCCAGCGGGCGCCTGAAGTTCCTGGTCATCTCCAGCCTTACTGGGACGACTGGGCAGCGCGTCATGCCGTCGACTTCTAGTCAAGGGAAGTTGCTGGTCTTTATCGGCCGTACGGAGCGTGAGGCGCTGCATGCAGCGGTAGATGGGCAGGGTAAAGCCGGGCTGACACCGAGCGTCCCCCTTGGCAAGAGCACCCGGGAGGAGGCTGGTGTAGGTGGCGGAGAAGGCGCCCCGAGTGTGGCTGCGGAGGCAGGAGGAGCAGGGCGCGACAGCGGGCACGCTGTCCGAGGAGGGATGGAGGGATGGCCAGCACCGGGCTTAAGCAAAGCTTGGTGAAGAAAGAATAGTGAGAGGGTGCTAAATATCTAGAAGCATGTAAATAAGGTGGTGCATTCAATTATTTTGGCAGAGCAGGCTAAAATTAGCATGCAAAAGGCCGAACTTAATCAACGCTGGGTTGCGGTTTGTTATTCTGTGATTATACAGGTTAGTGGCTATACTACCTAAAAAATGGCAATTTATGTCAGCAGAACAGCACGAGCCACTGAAAATTGACTTCTTTTCCTACCTCTGTCATGGTTTAATTTACTGTGAAAATTTTAATGTGAACAGTTGAGACCATTACCACGTCGAAGCATGTTAATTCCTTTCCTTTTTGAGCCTTTGTAAAACTCCCATTTGTTTACCCAGAAGCAGAACAGGGCCTTTTGTTTTAATGGCATTTTCTTTCCTTTAAAAAAAAAATCATTATATGCTATGCAGCTGGTCATAGCCTTTGACTGGGTGTCTAAATAGGTATCTGAATGGCGATAATATCCAACGGAGTACATCGTCACTAGGAAAAATAGGTGTGCTGTTAACATAACTTACTTCCTTTGTGCAAACTAACAGGATGTAAAGTTCAAGTGAAGACAAAGCAGTCTCTGGTTTTAACATGACTTAGCAAGTGGAGGTAGAAACTAGAGAGAGTCCAGAGTCTGTCATCGGGTAGGAAGAGAGCAGTCAGGCTAGGGGAGCATTAGCACTGGGTTTTAGTTCACCTGGGTTTCAAGAGGCGGAGGATGTGGTCCCATAATGCATGATGGAGTTACATACAACTTCATGTTAGATCAGGCTGATGTCTGCCTGAACCTAATGTATTGCTTGTGAAAAACACAGTTCGTACCATATTTACTAGGGCTTCTCTATGTCTTGGCTGCCAAGTTTTGCCTGACGCACACTTCCTTAAGTGAAGGAAAAACCTAGTGAGGACACAAGTCTTTATTGTGTTTCCCAGAAAACACTGTTATATACAAATAAGAAGTATTTGAGCTGAGAATGCAACTCAGATACTCTGATTAACTGAGTGCCTTGTAACCAGGGGATTCGCTTGTTTCTAGATCCTTGAGTGTTTGCTACCTACTTCTTTATTCATTGTGCAATTAGCGTGTTTGATCTTTGTATTCTCATGTAAAAACTTTCATATTTCATGCTAATATACTAGTTTAATAATACCAGTAGCAATGCATTTATATGGCAGTGCTATTGCCCCTACCAAATGGTGGTTTGCATCTCTCTGAGACCTTTGGCATGAATTTCCTGTCTAGGGACAAACTTCTTAAACTGTGTTTAATAAACCTGAGAAGTGTTAAAGCAGGACAGAAGGACTTTGCCTACCCTTTAATGAACACGCAGACATACTTGGCCTGGCTCAGAATCAACCCTATACTTTTGTGTGCATGGGTAGTGTCATACAGAAAATCTAACTGTTCCCAGGAGCAGTCCAGCTGCAGTAGTGCAGATCTGCACCTAGCTCAGTTACTTTTGTCTCTCGTTAGGCGTAACGCTTGTGGGCTCGGCCAGCTCCATGTGGCACAGCAGACATACCCAGCGTAGGCAGCGATCTTTAGTCCTGGACCATTAGCTTTCCACCCCCTCTCTTTGGAGGTACGTTGATGTAGCGATCAGCAAGAGCAAGACGAGCAAGCCTGACTTTCTTCACTGTGAGTGAAGAGAAGGACACTGTGAAGAAAGTGGCCAGATAGTGATGATATGCCCAGGGACCACTGAAAAATTTTGTCTAAATTTGGTCTAGATTTAATATGAAAAGGGCCAAACTTGCCACACTTAGCCAAAATGGTAATGGCCAATAAATCTTACCTTTACATACCCTGTTAAAATAGAATTGGTGAATAAAACCACTCTCTTCAAAAGATGCTTTTAGATACTTGGTGTCTGAAAGATGTCACATAGGTATTACCTGGAAGGGCTGCTTTGCATTTTGGTATCGAATTTTCTTGGGCAAAGCCAAAATTTCTTTAGCTTAACTGGAGGACAGTGAATAGGTTTAGGGTTTAAGCCCCAAGAATTGTATTGAAGCTTAATAGTAACAGCAGATAAAATACCAGCAGCAGTTTGGTTTAACGCGGTTTTTATGGTAGGCTATGATGTCAGTTGTCTGCAGATGCTCATCAAAAATGCAGAATGAATACCAACTGGCCAGGTCATCAGTCGCTGTAATCCAGTAAATAAGCAATTGTGTGTCCAAGGTGTGTGCAGACATTGAGGGAAGATGCTGTTGTGGTAAAATATAGGAAATAAGGATTCAATTTATTCTACATTTCATGAGTGGTCTTTGCCTTTGAAGAACTAAATACGTCTGTGTCTTAGTTCTCTGTTTGTAAAAGACAGTTAACAACACTCTTCCCTTTAAAAAGGTGTTGTGGAGACAAAATCAGTAACATTTATGAGTTGCTTGGCTACTGCCTTGATAGGAGCTGCTTTAGCACACACAGACAGAAAAATCTCTTTCTTCAGATACCCTAGTTTATCTAGGATAGATGTCCTGGTTTATTGAGAAATTGCCCCTTGAATAGTCACCCAGGTGAGGTAAAAGGGAAAAACTAGTGGTAGATTCAGAAAGATCAATAATGGTGTTTGTTTTATGAGTGACCCTGAAGAAACAATAAGCACTTAGTTGCTGAAATTAGCTGCTGATTTAAAAATAGGAAGGAAGCTGTTAATGCAACTGTAGAGAGCGGAGGGAAAAAGTCTGGAATGACCTCAATAAAATTAGAGTGTGCCCAAGTAAATGGGTGATGCCATTACTGAATGGAAATCTAGGGTCATACATCTGGGGAGACAAGAACTGTATTTGATTAAACGCAAGTAGTTTGTGTAGGGATGGTAAAGTGGATCTGGGACAATACAAGAGAGATCCAAGCAGGTAAAGCAGCGTATTTTAGTGTAAAACACGTGGATGTTTAGTGCTGTTTAGAACATTTTGTGTAGGGAGGTGAACGCACCCGTTAAAGTAACAGTGTCACACTAACTAGTATGAAGGTGTATTTACTGTCTTGTGAAGGTGAATTTTCTATTTTCTGGACTCCTGTTTGTCTTGTCCAGTTCCTTTATTGCTACTCTGAATTAACACCTACTTGAACTCCAAATTTGCTGGTTAGCTGACAATCCTCATCTGAATATCACTATTGAAAAGCATCTGACAATAGCAATGGCAAAATAGTATTTGGGGCACTTTAACGTATTAGAGTTGCAAATGGGTATGAAATTGTCAGTATATTGCTTAGAGTAATACATAGTAAATGCTGTCATTTTAATGGGAACTGGTGTCTGTGGCAGGCTGAGCATCATAAATGTAACGATTACATGATAGTTTTAAGCTGAGTGAGTTTTTTCAGTACTGTTGAGTATGTCCCCCATTCAGCAAGGCATGAAAGTAAGGCACCTTAAAGTATGAAGTACAGTAATCCAAGGAAAGGGCTTAAAGGTAAGCTTATGCTTAAAGACTTTGTTAGACTAGAGCCTAAAAAGATAAGGTTAATAACACTATAGTATTATAGTGTAATATAGCGTTAGAGACTATTAAAAGAAATTACGACCAAAGAGTGTCAGAATTCCAGAAGATTTTCAGTATCAGTAAAATAAACTTAAAATGTATTTTGGACACCACTTTGCAGGCATTATAGTAAATGAACCTCTCTCTTCCAGTTCAGTGAAGTATGGATGGAGCTAGTGGGCTGATTGTGTTGAAGCTCTCAGTAAGCACCAAGGTCTATGTTCTGACATAGTTTGGTAAAATACAAGATACTTTACCAGGAACAACTTTGGTCAGTTATAATTGCATCTGTGACAGCTTGGAAATATCAAACTCTCAGACACATCATAGAAGAAAGATTCTACATTTTAAGTGTTTGATATTTAAAACAGATCATTTGTTTTCTTATTATTGTAATGCTATGGGAAGGTGGGCTTTCCCTGGCAGGGTTTATCTTTTTTGGCAAAGAATGACAGACAAAAATCAGATTAGATCCAGAAAACTTCAAAGCATCCATCAGAAATGGACAACAGATCTTTCTCTGTGTTTTTCTGCCAAAACTCAGTTTGCAGTCTTTTGAGCTTTTCTCTTTGGCCATTTGGGACCTGTCCAGTCCTTCACTGTGTGCTTTTCTCCTTTTTCCCCTTTTGGTTGCTCTGGTTTATGACCTCACTTCTGCTGTGTTACTAAATATGAGTCTCCTGTGACTTCTTTACCAACTCGGAGCTTCTTCCGTCTCTCTCCCTCTTTAACTATGTACCTCACTCGTACATCACTCCTTGGAGATCTGCAAGCAATTTTTCATGGCAGGTCTCTGTTTGTTCCTTTCTGAGATGAGACATGATTTGCTGATCACTGCAAAGGTCTGTCTTAACCTAGGAACTAATGGTGAAGTTGTGGCTTCTTTGGGCAGCACTCCCAGGACTTCTGCTCTGGTGCATCTAAAGAGCACATTTAAGGCAGTGAGTCCTTTACGGAGTTGGTTTTTTACTTTCTAAACCTTCTGCACCAGGTTGACACATGTTGCTTAGATAACATTTAAACTTTAATTCGCAGATATGTGGTCATATTTAGAGTAGGTGTGAGTGCCTTTTCAGTGACTTCATAAGCTCATCAAGTACCGTTTCCTTCACTTCCTAAAACAAAAATAACAAGGAGTGAAGTGTGAATTCTCCTAATGTTTGGAAGGTGAGGAACCTCAGCAGCTGATGGTCTGTCTCCATGCTCCTGCATTCTGCTTTAAGTGTGACTTAAAAACAGATTTCATCTGAGGATTGTAGCGTAAAATGGAGTAATTTTTATACATAAAGTTGAACCATAGCCTACAGTAAAACCTTTCCAGTTGCTCCTGTTTGGCAAATGAATTATTTTGGGGCCAAGATGTTCTACGTTTTTTGTTAGCACGGCAGGGATATTTTGGAAAACTTTAAAATTCAGTTCTTTAAATCTCTCTGTTTTGTTTTGGTTGGGGGTTTTTTTTTTTCTTTTAATTATTTAAATAACTAGCCCCAAATGTGCAAGTCTGATCTTTTTGTGTAAATGACAATAGATGAATACATTTTCTCCTGCAGTGTCACGATTTTAAGTCCAAATGAAGCTAACGCAGAATGAAGACAGTTGTCCCAGAAGTTCTGAGGCAAAAAGCAATTAAAGTTTTTCATACCCATACTCTACAGACTTTTTGTTAGATATTTTTCCTTGTCATTTTGAAGCCACTGAATAATTTTCATCAACTAATGTCATGGAAATCACTGGATGTATGTTTTGTCTGAAAGAAGGTTGCCCCTTTCAGTGAAATCTGTAGCCTGTCAAGTCAATCGGTATGTTCTTACTGCAAAAAGATATGAGAAATGTTAGTTTCCATTATGTTAATTGACAGATCTCTTCTCTGTATTATTGTGTAAAGAACCTTTTAGGACCCCCAACTGGAATGATTTTTTTGTAAGCATAGGCAGCAAAATGAAGGCTGAGTTTTCAGTCTTAACTCTTCATTTCCTGATTTCCCCATCATAACAATGCATTAACAAGTCTTCCTGCATTTAGGGTAATAAGGATCTTGTAAGCAAGTGATTGCTGACAGTAAGTATATACAATTGTCATGTGAGGATAGATGGATTTCCTGATAGTGTTGGAAAAGTGATGACAATGTAGAGAGCTTGGACATTTTAACTGTTTGAAATGGTGGTGTCTGAGCAGTGAAGACCTTTCCACTGTATGCTGGAGAGGCATAAGGGAGAATGAGTCTGCCTGAGGCCTCTCAGTAATACTGTAATTTGAGTGATTAAATATAGCAACAAACACTGGAAAGTAGCCTGTGTGGAGGAGGCAGACAGAGGTTGTGGACCCAGCTTTTTAAAGGTGTTAGGAATTAGCTGAGCATCAGTACTTCATGGTATCTTTAGGTGCCTTGGTACTTTTCACGTCTGCCCGTGCGTCATCTGTATCTCTGATCTCTACATACCGTGGATATGTGTGTGTGTGTACACGCGTACCTGTTCTGTGCGTAGGTATACACGCTCCCGTAGAAAAGATAGGTGCTTAAAACATAGGTGTCACACATGGCTGTGGTAGCACATCACTTGGCTCTGGACTCCAATAGAGGCAGCATCAACAGAGAAGGGCCCAGCAGTTTGGCTGAAGCACAATAGGAGCAACTAGAACGAACAGCTGTTTGAAAGATTCCAAGAAATATTTGGCAAACAAGTGAGTATCATGAGGTAAAGCTTCTAAAACTTAAAGAAGGAAACAGATCCTTGCATCTTCCTCTTGGGAAGGTCTCTGCATTACTGGCTTTGCACATCTGAGGTTGTTTCATTCATTTGTGTAACAGCCAGTTCTAAACCTGATACAGAAATTGGAAATAAACTGCAGGTTCATTTCCAGTTTTCCTTTCTTCTACTCATTGACATGACAGTCTTGGTAATACTTACTTTTACCTGAAAGGTATATGAGACCTGGCTTTGGGGTTGGGTTTTTTTGTTTGTTTATATCAATTTTTTGTTCTAGAAATTTGAGTAAATACCACAGCATCATAACAAAACAATGAACTTCCCATGTTATGATGTAGTTCTTATTGCCCCATTCTGAAGTTCCCCATCCTTCAGATGGTCTCAGGTCAATGCAAATACTATACTTGGCATTGTTACTGCTCCAGAAAGGCACATAATGTTCTTAAATTTCAGAGGGATTTAATTTCTATCTCCTGGTCTTTTTTTAAAGACCTGCTGAAATCTGAAAATGCCTTCAGAGTCAACATAAAGGGAGGAGATGACATTGTGCTGTGCTCTGGGCAGCACAAAGCCCAGCGTTAGAAGGGACAGGTGTCCACTGACTTTTGTCTCTGCCTTAGAAAAGTACATTTAAATCTCTTTCAGTTTTCCATTAGCAGGCTAAAAGGATAATTAGCATACATCTGTAGCCCCGAAAATGCAAACTGGAAACAACTGTTTATTTTGCCTTGCAGCAACGTGTAAAAAACCTAGAGAGAGGCTGTTTGCCAGCTCTACTTTGGCTGCTTGAATAGAAGACATCATGTAACAAAAGAGAAAAAACAGGGCAAAGAATATCATACACCAAAGAATTTCTTTGAGACCATCAGTTAACAAAGCATCCTGCATACAGCAGAGTGAGTAGGGCCAGGGAGAAAGGGAAAAATTCCAGACTGTAGGGACCTTACAGGTATCAATGTGGTGTCACCCATGTCAACTAGGAAACAGTGTGTCAGTCTTTAAAGTTGGTAACTTTATACTGGTTGGGCTTGGAAAGCATCTACCTGTGAAGCCCCATGTAACACAGAAAGTAAAACCACACTGAGGCAGTGAGTAGAAGAAACTGAGTCTGGGAGAGCTCGAGACGCAATTACACAATAACGCATACCATTTCTGGGAATCAGTCCCACATCAGACTAGATTACTAAATGAAGTAAATATAAGCACATATTGAAACTTAATAATAACATAGGGAGTGACCTTACAGAGATACATAGCATCAGTCTGGAGATGCAATCCAGGGGGGAGAACCAGGACAGTGCAGACAGAGGAGCAAATGCTAGATTGCAAAGAAAATTCTGGAGTTGCTTTCCTTGATATGTTTATGTGTTTTGCATAGAAAGTCACTGGATACAAGTAATGCTTTTTTTTTGCTAGTTCTTCTTTGGCTCCACAAATCTTACGTTTTACAGCGTTCAAACCTCCATGAAAGGGATACTGTGAACCCCTTCTTTTAATTCCTGGAGGATGAGGTATCTCCCTCAGCTGGAATCTCCTTCGCATGAAGAAAACAGGAATCCAGGTCTCCATTCCTGGCTGTTAACCTAGTCCCTAACCTGTTGTTTGGTAACTGGAAGGCAGTTCCTCCAGCTCCTCCACGATCCTTTGGGAAAACTTTAGCTGTAAGGCACACTTACGGTTCACCGTTTCTATTGCACGTACCAGTATGTTCCTGCTGCAGCAGCTGTGGGGTGGGGGGAAGGGAGGAAGGCACTGGTGGAGTGGCGTTTAGATTAGCATGTACCATGGGCTGACCGTCCTGACAAAGCAGCATAAGATGATGTCAGAAAGCAGAGCTCTCAAGAGGAGGTTTGTGAACTCTCAAGTTTTGCCTTTCTCTTTCCTACTGCTTGTGCAGAGACCACCCAAGCGCAAAGGCTGAGGAGAGGCTCCAGGGTCAGCAGGCATGGGGGGTGTGTGTGGGGGGGTGATTTGCACCCCATGGCAGAAGTGAGGCTGTCCATGCATGGCCTGCCTGCCTTCCTTGGGATATAATTTATTATTCATCACTGTATGTAAATCAATCTTAGGCCCCATTGATTGCTTTTTGGAGTGTGCTTGACATAAATATCTCTGTATTTTTCTTGAGCTTCCTTCAGCTGGTTACCGGCCTGTACGGCGATGTCCTGCACAGGGCTGAAATAATTTTCCTGGGTGCGGTTGCACCACGTGAGGGTTGTCTGCCAGCTCTCTGGCAGGATGTGTGTTTGCATATGGGGATTTCTGCATATTGCCTTGACCTTTGCAGCACATTGGTTGTTCCAATGTAACTTGTGGTCCACTATTGGCTTCCTGTAGTAGTGCTGCTTCCAGCTTTCTCTCTCTTACGTTGCCAATCCTTTTTCCCAGATGTGTTAGCTTTTTCCTTTTGCAAACTGAATTTCGGTTTACTTGCAGCTCGTATTTCTCACAGACCCAGGACTCTGTGAGTCAGTCGTCATATTGGTTTTACCATCACTGGGTGTAGTGAAGTGACTGCATGTTTATACATACATACATAGGAGCATAAGAGACTATCTTTGTCCTAATATTTGCAAAGGCTCCCAGCTTGCTGCCCCAGGCGCCTCTTCCAGAACATGGAAGAAGGTGTTAAGTGGGGCACATCCTGGCAAGGAATACACCTAAGCAAGGCATCTCATGCCAGGGGCACTGTGCCCTACCGTAGTGGCATTTTTGTCATCTTGTTCTTAAACTAATTAGTTGCTAGTTGGTTTTCAGCCCAGATGTCACTGTTTCCATCTGAGCCAGTGTAAATTTGTATTTCTGTAAAGATTTCTTCAGACACTATTATCTGGAATCCAATTAGGTAGTGTTCATTCAGGATTAATCACATGTGGAAGTGTTTGCAGAATTGAGATTCCTGTGTTCTTAGCAGCGTACTGTTACCACTGTGTTTCATTATCCTCCAGCAGGCACCGGCTTGGACGTTTCGCGTGTTGTAGGAGTAGCCCTGTGCAGATCCACCGCAGGGCTGGAGGCTTGCTGTCCAGGTTGTTGTGGAATAGTGGAAGGAAGATGATACCTATCCCATTAGTTTTCCCTCTGAAGACCGTGTCCCAAAGGCAGCAAATGAGTTCGACTGCATAAAGATTCCTTGATTTCAATAAAACTGCTTACATGTGTGCTGCCGTGCCTGTAGAAACATAAAGTAGGACCACAGCCTAAGGGAGAAGGCAAATGTTCCTCTTAAAAAAGGGGGAGGAAGATGACATTCCTTACTGCAGTGCCTCTCCAAATACCAGGGCTTTTGAAAGATATTAGTGGTGCAGCAAACGCAACAGATAATTCTTTTCATATGGTGTCTGGATCAGGTGACTCACATATGTTCACATTTTCAGGTACGCCTTTTGCTGCTTTTTATCAGGAGTTCTTTTTCAAAATCTTCCTCTTGTGCAAAGTTTATTTTCTTTGTCAAAGTCAATATTTCTATCGCAGCTTTTAGAAGGTAGCATAAAGTTATTAAGCCTTGTGGTTAGAATTTTCATGTCTGCTAAGATATATCACCAATAAGAAGCTTGTTCTATCTGTTAACATTTTGTTTCCTTTGCCTGCATTTGAAAGACTCTGCTTTGGAGCTTTTTATTGCTGTTAAGGGAGTGGGTCAGTTTTCTGAGCAGTTTTTTTGAATTGGTACTTCTGGTAAAATGACAAGAATTCGTTGTTAAAAGACGAGAACCGATTAGAGAAGACACATTTGTCAGACAGGGCTCTTCAGCATTAAAATGCTGTGAATGTTTTCTCCTTATCTTTTGGAAGATGTTTTATGCCATCTCCTGCCTTACAAATGAACGGATTCACCTGCATATATAATTGCCGTGTTATTGTGCTGGATGGGATCTGATCATACAAAGACAATGGCTTTGTTTATGCTGCCAAACTGTATGCCCAGCTGTGCTTGCAGGATCAAGCCTCTAGCTGTTAAGTTTTTAGAAGCCCATAATAATAAAGATTTTAGTGGCAGTATGTTAAGAAGAAACACCAACAACTTTAGCAGATGTGGGAGCAAGGGGAACAATTTTTTATGAGAAGCTTACACTTTTTCTGAAACGTTTGCTGCTAAATGAAGTTGCTCGTTTACTGGTTTGTCAGATGTCAGTGGTACAGTTGCCCTGGTGTAGCAGCAGGGGTGTCAGGGGAGTCTCCAAGGCAGCTGTATTGACAAGGGTGCCATCAGGAGTGTTTGCATGTAAGACTGAACTGGGGATCTCGACAATTAAAAGCAGTGTGAGCTAAAACTCTTTGGTTGTGGAGCACGGTTTGGACACATCATGTGTCATCAGCAGTGTGTTAAGAAGTAAAGGCAAGTGACACTTCGAATTAAAATTTGGAATACTGACTGAAAGGCTTTTGATTGGATTTTGTTGATTTGTATGAGGTGTATATAAACACTGTATCAGGATCCCAGGACAAATTTGTATGTGCAGTGTTCCCTAACGTCCTTCCCTAGTTGCAGATGTGTCTCTCACTAACCAAGTTCTCTTTTATGTGTAATTGCCTTTTCCCCGTTATTTGCACAATATGAGTCAGAATAATACGCTGTTTCTTTATGGCTGCTTTTTAAAACAAAATGGTAACCGGATTTAAGACATGTTTTTTTACTGAACTGCTGGGGGAAGAGTGCTAAGCTCCTATGCTTAGTATGGATGCCATTCCTGATTCAGAGGTAAAGTGTTTTAAAAAATTAATATTAATGTATGCAGGAAAACAGCTATTACAATTCCACACATGCAGTTTGTCTCTTGACAGCCTGTATCATTTTAAAATCACCATTCCTTTAAAATTAATCTTCTGATTACCCCTCCAAGTGCAGTATAGAAATGAGAGAGAGTGATGGCCAAAAGCCCTTGGTCTTGTTTAGAGAAGGAAAGTTAAAGAAAATCAGAGACTTTTGAAAGAAAGCAGATTCTGGAGTAAACTTTGTGACTTCTGTAACATAACTGGAGCTGAGTCACTAGGTTTTGTAGATAACTAATGGTCATGGAAACACCATATTCTGAGAGGTTATTTGAAAAAAACACAAAATACTTACACATACTTCATATACATATTTAAGTTAACTTGTTGGATAGAAAGGATGTTATAAAGTAATTTGTAATCCTACATGTAAACATGTAGGCAACTTCAAGCCCATGAGTAATCCAGGTAAATTAAAAGAGAGTACTCACATGCTTAAAACTCATATTTAGTGTTTGTGATATAAAATATATATTTTTAGAATAATGGGCATGCCACCCTAGCAAGTCTGGTCACTACCATATTGACCATCTTCTCTCCGATATTAATGCCACTTAAATCCCTGAAAATATATCTGTTAGTCTTTCATGTTTTTACCATTTCGTTTGAGTAATTTTTTTCTAACATAGTTTAGTAATTAGGATTTTAAGTTCTTAGGTCTGCATGTACATAATGGAGTGCTTTGTATATTTTTTATAGCAGGTTTCATTCCTGTAAGCTGCTGCTTAAGATATTTTTATTTATTATTATTATTTTTAGGAAAATGTTATTTTGGTAAATAACGTTAATCTTTTAGGGACTATCTAAGTAGATTTCAGCAACATACATTTTTGGTCAAAACTCAATGAAGACTCTCATCCTGAGGTTTTGGAAACTGAAAAACAGGCAGGTGGGGAGAGTATGACTTGGCTTGGAAAAACTCGTTCCTGAGTCTATTTAGGCAGACAGATTAAAATTCCTAAGAGTTTAACCTAGACTGAGGGACTTTGCAAAGAAGGTATTTGACACCGTAATGACAGCTCCTGGAAATCTGAGCAGAGATTGAAAGCAAACCCAGTAAAAATACCAAAGTTGGGTCCAAGTGCTGCACAGAGACCCCTGTGACTGCACGGATCTCTTCTCATTCCACGGTTTTAGCAACTCAGTCGACACAGGCAAAAGCTTCATCTTAGCAAAATAATATGCCAGTTTAATTGGTTGTTTTGTATCATAGGTGGTGGCTGAGGCTGCAGGAGTAATAGAAACAATTATTTACAGACAGTTGCAAGGTTTATAGCCACCCTAGGCTTTCTACAGACCCTCAGCTCTTCTGCAGGTACAAGTTTGCAGTTTGTCAGCCGAGTAAACAGGAGAACCTGCGCTTGAAAAATTATTGCAAATCACGCCATTCATTGGCTTTGCAATTAGATTTCATTGCTTCTTATTCCCCCCAGACTGTGCACACGTCGTTGTTGTACGTGTTATTTGCATCACAACAAAATAATTGGCCTGTGAGCCGGTGGTGATGCTTAGTGATTATACTTATCCCCTAGCCCCAAAATCTGGATTGAGGTGTCTCCCCTGCTGTAGAGTCCCAGTTCACCATCTGCACGTGAGCACCCTCAGTGCCGGGATTTGGCGCTGTGAGCGTGCCGGTGCCCGTGCAGTCCTCAGCACCAGGATGCAGCGTCTGTGCAGGGACCTTCACCGTACCCGGTGCCTGCAGAAGATACCTGTTGGTGCGGCTCTGTGCTGTGTACGCAGCTCAGCTGGTGCAGACTCTGTGCCTGCAGAACGGTGGGTAGGTAATAGGTAAATTAGTTTATGGTACTGTGAAACAGAAGTTTATGTTTTGAAGTTGTTGCTTAAATCCTGCAAATAGATATTCTGGTGTGAACACGTACACTCAGGTATTTAAGACCAGGAGTCTTTATGGTCTGTGGGTCCACGGAGAGCAACTTAATGAAGACAAATACATGCTTAGCTATGTCTCCATTCCCTCTGCAGCACTGATCAGGACACTCATGTAGTCTCATCTCTACTGCTGCACCCAAACCTCAGAGGGCTGCAGGACACCAAAAATGTTCTATGCTTTTAAGGGACGAAGATTTTGTGTTCTTTTCCCATGTAAACAGTATTTTTTCTATGCAGGCACTTGTTCTGTGACAAGGAGTGCTTCAGTCCCCTGATATTATACTCCTTAGCTGTAACTGATGGTAGCAAAACAAGTCGTAGAGGAGACAAGCAGGAAGGTTTTCTGTACCCAAAGGCCCAGATGATAGTTGCAACCTCCAGTGTCAAGCTTGAGTCCTCCCTAGCAGGAGCCTGCGGGCTGGACCAAGTGAAGCAGACTGTTCCCGTTGTCTCTAGTATGATTGTGGCCACCCTGACACAAACTGGAGGCTCGTACTCTGGGACCTGCAGTCTCCATCGATCACGTATCCTTACTCAAAACAATTTTAGCTGCAAATGGTAGTGTCAACAGGGTTCTGTGTACTTTGTGGGAAGCTGGACCAAATATTGCACGGGATCGCTCAGTATTCTTCAGCCTGGAAATACTGTGCCAATCCATTTTTTTTAACTGACTTTTTTAGGAAGTAGATTAAATTGGCAAAGAAATAGCAAATTAAGCCAGCCAAGTCTAGGAGGCTGCAATCTTCCAGAAATTTGCTTACCTTTTGGCTTTAAGTGTGCCAATAGAGTATAAGGACTAGCAACACTTCTTTTAATAAAAGCTTGGACAGTGGAATATGGAGCTTGGGATATGTGGAACAGATGAGTCTCAAGTATAAAATTTGGTTGTGTGTATTTGACCAAATGTCAACGCTCTAGGCAGGCTGCATCTGACTGAAAAGGTTTTGATCGAGTTGACTGGCCAAAAAATCCTATCTCATGGATATAACATTTTTCCTTAAAAACAAACAAAATCAATGAAATAGTGAAATTCTAGTGTAAATGTTGGAAGGCCAGAAAATATTCCTCAGTCTAATGAGTTCTTACACCATTCATGTACTCTTTCTAGCAGATGCGATACAGAAGGTGGCAGGGTTTATCTGATCCTGTTTTGGGGCTTTTGGGGGGAAGATGATAGGACTTTTCATGTCCCTTTGGCTTATGAGAAGAGAGTGGCAGGAGAGAAATGGTGTTTGTGAATGTGCAGTCCCTAAAATTTCTTGTTTGTTGATGTCTTGATTGGTTAATTAGTGTTTATTTACTGCATGTCTTCCAAACACATTTTTGTATGTGCACTTCTTGCACACTTCTGTATTTCAAGACAAAAATATTTGTAGTAAGATGATAAAGTAGGATAACCAGATTTGTCATCAGAAACTGTTTTCAGTTGGTGTTAGCGCGCTCAGAATGATTTGCTCAGGTGGATGTATATTGCGAACAGTATTTTGATGTCTGAGGAATAATTCAGACAAAGAACTATGCTTAAAGGGAAGAAAAATAAACACAAAATGCCTCAAAGCTGGCAATCTTTGTTGAAAATGAACAACCTCTCACTATCCACCCACAAATAAAAAGTAATTTTGTGAGCCATGAAACTTAAGCTTATTTTTCTCTGGCTTGTCTTTATGTGGATTCCCTGTTGCCTGGTGTTGTGGTTAAGCCTGCATTGCAAGCTGTCTCTCAGCACATGGACTACTTATCTGTCCATCTTCTGATGGACAGCCTATTTATCACAAAACATGGGGAAACTTAGTATCTCTTTGGCCTTTCTCCTTCTGCCTGGTTTGGCAAAATTGTCTGACGTGTCCCTGAGTTATTGCAGGTAAAAGTCAGAGTGAAAATACTGTGAGCACATCCTTTCCTTTCCTTAGGGAACAGACTGGGGGGGAAAAAAAATCCCAGTGGTAGCACCATTGCTTCACTCACAGTGGCAGGGAAGCACTTCATTTGGAAAAGATGGAGCATTTTTGCAGCAGTCTGTCTTTGGGGTGTGCTCACTGGGAGGGTTACAGTTTGGTAACCTGGAATCCTCCTCTGACAGAGCTGGAAGTACTTGTTACTAGTTGCATCTAGCTACTGTTTCAGCAGCGGACCTCAAGTGCTTTATGGGGAGATGAGTACCATAATCCCAATTTGTACCAGTGAGACTGTAGGCAGTGTGGTGATGTGGCCAAGGTCATCCCAGAGGCCAGTGGCAGAGATAGGACCAGTCTTTGTACCCCCAGAGTCTCCTCCTGTGACAGTCTTCTGTCCACCAGCCATGAAGGCTCACAGAGGACTCGAATCACATGAATAGATCTGTTATCTCCAAAGTCATGCGTATAGATAGCAGTCACGCAGAACTAAGCTTTGGCCCCATTTCCATCTTGAAGATTAAAGCAGCTCTGCAGAAAGTGCATTTCAACTTTGTCTTAAAAATATGCTGCTAATTAGGGATGTAAAGGGGCTGAACTCAGCTGCAAGACTGCTGATCTTTCCTAGTGAGACGCTGCCTGCCAGCATTGTTTGGACTCCCAACTAACCCTTCATTGTCTTCTATCTCGTTGAGGTCCTGAGCATGCACAGAAAAAAAGGAGGATTGATGTCTTTATATTGTCATTTCTGGCTGTCTGCAGGATATCCTTCAGCCATTTTCAGCAGTGCTCAAAAGTATGCTCTGCTGTTTTTAATCTTGTTTTGCTTTTTGTTTTTGCTGGTGGCACTCTTCTATGCCCAGAGACTTTTAATTTTTACTTTTGTAGCTGTGCAGTTCCACCTTATTAAGTAGGATTCTGCTTCTAGTCTCACCCTTCACAAGGTTATCTTTTCTAATGGGTGAAAAAGTGCATATGCCAGCATTCCACACTAGGAGTTCTCGTATGTGATGTACATCGGGGAAGGAGTTGAGCTGTGCTTCAAATATCATATAGTCCTGATAAATGAAAGAAAAATTCTGCAGTCTCCGATCAGCTTTACTTGGATTGCTGTTCAATTTAAGGACTACAGAATTTGAGTCATAGTTTTTAGCTTGAAGGAGGTTGGTTATTTTTTTTTCCCTTTTTTTTTTTCCCCCTCTACATTTCAGGATCCTCTGGGGGAAGAAAAAAATTAATATTTTACATTTTACAGAACAGTATTTTAAATAATGGTTTAGAAAAGATACTGCCATACTGCTGACTCCCGGTAGCATTAGCTATTAAAAAGCATATTAAATCCATCTGAATAAAAACATTGTAGAAAAGCAAAATACCCTGTTTTAATAATGGATTTTGAAGAGTATTGCTTTTATCCATCTAGAGTTTTGCTAATAAGCTAACTGCAAAAGATCAAGCTGCTTGCATGTGTTGGGCAATAATAAGCAACTTGAACCACTTTCCAGCAAAAATACTACAGGCCTTTGCTCGACTGCTGTGCAGTGACTCCAGGGATTTCAGTGGGAGATACTGATCTCTGCAATGCTTCTGTGTGCTTTTGCCAATCAAAGGCATTTACAGTGTGTCAAAACAATCAGTGATTTACTGCTTTGCAGTTTTAATTCCCTCTTTTTGCAAAATAAAAGGACTTGTTCTTGTGGTTTCAAGGCCTGCATAAGCATCTCCACATGCTGAAGGAAAGCTTTCTTGTCTGTAAATGTCCACCCGATAGGTATTTTTGCAGAGTACCTGGTTTTTTTGCAGTGTCAAATTCCGCTGGAACATCACGGAACAGGAGCTGGGCCGAAAGCCACCCGGACAGCCTGGAATTCCCACTTCTGAACAGCAGCTTATCCACAGCACAGAGATTTTGTGATAGCCATACAAGATGACACCTGCTGTCCCTCCAAGTGGAAGGAGACACATCTGGGCTGCCCTTCCGCCTTGATGGGCAGAACTGCCCCTTTCTTGACTGCTGCAATAACGTAAACCTCCACAGAAAGCTGCTCTACATAGACAAGGAGACAAAGCTTGCCGTTTTCCCTGTCTCAGAGACATGTTTCCCATTTTGCAGGGAACGTAGAGCTCTGTGGAGCAGAACACCCAAGAGGGGGTGCAGCTTCCTCTGGTTCTGCACCAGCCCTCCCAGGGAGCTCCTCTGCCCCTCTGGAATACACCCCGTTATCCCACAGGCAGGCACGGGGATGATCTGTGCTTCTGGGAGCCGCTGCTGTGCTCCTTGCAGGGCTACGGCTCTGCAGCTCCAGTGCAACCCACCCAACCAGTGCCCCTCTCCCCAGGGTCCCTAACCTCATGGCAACTGGGAAGGAAGTGGTGCAGCACGAGTACTGCTAAACCCAGCCTGTGAGAACCAGTTGGAAATACTCCCTGGGAAGTCAGCGATTGCTCAGCACCACTGAGAGCAAAATACTCAGGCTGCATATACATCCTAGCCTGTAAACTACAACGTAAGGAGACGGATTTCTTGCTTGCATATTGGTAGTCCCTAGCAACACCATTTGATAAAGCCCTGCTCTGGTTTGAGAGGGCCAGGCTGAATTTTCTTTTCAGTGTTCCTGACCCTAGAAACCTGGCAT
>JAVJGI010000063.1:14051109-14092513 GCA_035590275.1 Ibycter americanus
GTGGAGAAGACAAAAAAAAAGCACAGTTACATCTTTGAAGCTGTGCTGCTTGGTTGGCAAACAAATGCTGGGCAGTGCAGCTCTGCTGAGGTTGTGCAAAAAGAAAGCAATTGTTATTCATTAAGCAGATGACAGCAATGGGAGCAAAGGGGATAAAACTTGAAATCTGAAACCACCTGCTTTAATTTTAGCCATAATTGAAGCGGCTGCCCATGATGTTGCTGATGCACGGATCAGATTTGCGCACCATGCACAGCTCTCTGTGATTTCTGTGGCAGCAAGCTCCAGCCCACCGTGTGCTCTGGTTCAGGAGAGGATGGATCTCCTGTTTGACTGCAGGTTATAACGGGTACTTTAGAATCTGTTTGTTTCCTTGCAGGAGCAAAATGCAATCGCAGTCTGGCTCCCTGATAGACAGATGCTTTAGTCATTAGTGAGGTTTCTGTGACTACAACACTGTGCCCTAGTATGGGTGCACTTATCTCTTTTGTTCCTGGTTCGAAGCAGTGATGCTTTTCTCGCTCTTGTGCTCACGCGCTTGCTCTCTTTCTTTCCCTCCCTCCCTCTCTGTCTTTGAGCTTGCTGATATGGGGAAAAATATCAGATTCAAATCTTCGGCATATTTAACCAAAACATCTTGTAGGATGGGAATAAATTGTGACTGAGTGCAGCAGCAGGGGGCTGCAGTATGGTTGCTCGTACCGCTTGCTTTCTGTTACTACAAAACGGCGGCAGTCATCAAGGAGTGCTGGGGTTGTTCTGCAGCTAAATAAGCACTTGGGGGCTCAGCATGCATAAAGGGCTACGGTGCGTTTGCTGGGAATGGGTGGGCTGTGCAAAGCTGTCCTCTTACAGTCTCTAATGTGGGGATTTGCGTGAAACAGGTAGAAAGGGAAGAGATATTTCTTAATGGCAGAGAGGGTCTCATCCTTCACTAAATTCCGTGGAGTTTTTGCCACGGAGTTAAATGGCCGTAAGATAGCACTGTCACTTCATATTCAGCCTCATTACAGTACTGGTGACATAAGCCTGAGAGCTGGGGAGCTCACAGCAAAATCAGTGAAGGCAGGAAAAGTCTTGACCTCAGGTGCACAGTGAAGGGGTAGAGTGGGAGCATTAACGGTCTATCCCTGAGCTGTTTAGTGCAGATTTATACTGCGTGTGTTTGTATGTTTATGCCAGCTTTCAAAAGCTATGAGAAGCTTTTTTATGATTTCCTGTGATGATACATAGTCAGAGGGGATACTCAGATGAATAAAGAAATATGCCACGAAATGGGGAGCAGGTGAGCTGCGTGACAGATGTGTGTGCTGTCCTTTGTCAATTTGGTGCTGCTCCTTAGCTAACAGTATAAAGTGCTGGGAATATGACATGAGGCTTAACTCTACTTGGGATGTTGCTTAGGAGAAGATCCTCGCTGCTTTGGAGCATAGCACATTGTGTGATGTAAGATCCTTGTTCCCTTCTGATCAGCATTCCCTGCTAAGTATGTCTTCATTCCTTCGCTTTACTGATTGTTTACAGCTGTTTGCTTTATTTCATGAGAAATTCTTTAAGGGCTGAGACAGTAACTGGACTGCAGTGCTCTGTAATGCAGCCCAGAGCTGGTGCCGCGTTTCAAGCGGCCAGATGAGGTTCGCACTCACGTCCCAGCAGACATTGTTTGTCTCAGTCACAGAGGCCCACATTTTTCTGGGGTCTAGTATCTCTCTGGACATCCTCCTTGTCATAATAAAGAGGAAGGTGGCTATGGCATCCACAGTTGAGGTACCCCATACTTGGCAAACTGCCAGCACAGCACTTTTTTGGTCTGATGCGTGAATACTTCCATCTTTAAGGAGGCATGATATGTGTTGCACAGTGGGACACGCTATCTCCCTGTCTTGCTATCAGTTTATAAAGTGAGTTATGATGTTTTTCCCCTGCAGTCTTTTTATCACTGTTATAGTCTAACACCTGTATTTAAATGATGAATTAGTGAGAAAGTAACCACATTATGGGCACTTACTTAAAAACAAATAGTTAACGTCAGAAAATAACGAGTTCTGAAAAAATATCTTTGGCAGTCTTTCCTCTGTGTATTCCTGATGATGAAGAGAACACCGAACAGCCTGTCATGTCGTTTCAGTTCCTTCTTACACATAGCTGAGCTAAAAGCGAATGTGCACTTCCATCTTCCAACAGCATCTGTCTTCCTTCTATGTGCATTCAAATAATAGATTCACCTTTTATTTATCAATTCGTTAGCTTGGTTGAATAAAAGAAGGTGGGTAATTGCTGTGCCCACGAGGCGTGTGACGCCTCTGACCATCACGGATTGTCTCCTGCAGACGGTGCTGGGTTGTCGGTGACACGGTGACACGTGGCCCACGTGCCGGCGCCCCACCATCTGCACCCCTGGGTCGTGCCACAGAAAAGACAGGGGATGGTTTGGAAGTGCTCTTCTATCCCCCCATTTTGGCATAGCTTCAGAGAGTGCTCCGCTTAGACCTAACAGATAGGTATCCATTTCTTTTGCAGAAAGGAGTCCTGTGATGTTACAGCTCCACGTGTGGCTCTGGTTTCTCTGTCCCCAACGGGTGTCCTTGCAGAAAGACCAAAAGGGCTTCAATTCTTACAAAGGCTCATACTCCTTTGAGAGCTACATAGCCAGCAGATGCTTTACAGTGAAAGAGAACATCCTTTGAAAACAATCTGGTGTTTATTAATCAACAAGAATTCAGTGTTTGGGGTCCTTCGGCAGGAAAAGAGAAGGAAAGCACATGTGGGCCTGGCCTCCTGAGTGAAAACATGCAGGTTCCATCCCCATGCTCTGCTGAGGAGCAGATTTCATGTAGCGTTGGTATGTCAGCACTTTGCTCTCAGTTCCAGTGACATTTGGCAGGATTCAATATGCTTATGTTGAGATTGAGTTCCCTCAGACACAGGCAGCAAGCCATTCACCTGCTCTCTGGTGTTGCCCTATAGATGATACCTACATTCATTAGGCTCCCTGTTAGCTGGAGAGTTCTCTGGACACTAATTTTAGACACCCACTTATGCTCAGAAGTGCCATTTCTGTGAAGGCAGGGGCTTAGATCTTATTCAAAGCTGTGCTGATGTTCTGGTTGATGTGGTAGGCACCTGGACTCTATTTCTCTTGCAGAGGACTGAAAAACTCGATACGGACAAGACCAAGTCATGGCCCTGACCTCCTGCCTCGCCACCAGCTCTCACTCAGCGCTGGGAGGTGGGGTCTGGGCACCGCTCAGCCTGGGGGCTTTGACCCCATCCCAGCCATATCTCAGGAGAGCCCCCGCCCCACCCCTCCCTTAGCAGCTCTGCAGCTCTATCTTGAGAAATATGAGGCCAGGGATTAAATGTGCAAGAAGAGATGGAGTACGAAGGGGAGTGGTGACCAAAACCTTAGGAGGAAGGAGAGTCCCAGGCCCTCCTCCCCAGTGTGCATTATGCATTGTACACCGCATGCAACCATCGCCACCAGGAAGCACCGATGGGAGGTTGCCTGGTTTTCCGGCTGCAGAGCCTCAGAGATGCCATCTGTTCCCCATTTGTTGCAGAAGTTATTTAGGTGGCTGTGTGAGACAGACAGGATTACCCTCTGGGCTTTGGTGCCTTTGATGAGGCAGCATCTGAAGTTAACACTTAAATTAAGCAGACTTGATTTTATTGCCTTTGTGTGTTATAACGCCCATGAAATCATTAAAACTTTTTGTCTGCTCCTTGGTCTGCTGTCGTCTCCCTGTAGTGTTTCTGTCAGGCGCTGATGCTGTGTGACCTGCCTGCCTGACAAATGGGCAGCTGTCACCCCTTCCCCACGCCAGCACACCGGGGCACCTCCCGGGGCTGCGGGATACCTGCGCTACTGCTTCCATGGCTTAGTGGGGATTCTTGGACGAGGGACACCACATTTGGGAGTAATCCTTTTTCTGTTTCCGTCTTGCAGATTGATGAACTCCCTGAAGGAGCCGTGAAGCCTCCAGCAAATAAATACCCCATCTTCTTTTTCGGGACTCATGAAACGTAAGTGAACAAACATGATCTTTTCCTTTGAAAATGTCTTCTTCCACTGCAGCTAACATCATCTCCACTGATTTTATTGGAACAAATCCTGACTGAAGCCATCGGGAGCCTAGAGATAGATCCTACAAGCCCAACTCATTTGTACTAACACGTGAAAGTAAAACCTGAAAGTAGATGGGAACACTGCTGCCTGGATGGTGTGTTACAGGCTAAGCATACATAACAAGTAGTGCCTGTGTTTCCCGTAAAGAAAAGTGTTTGCACATATTTATTAAAGGGTCATCTGACGTCAGAGGCAGGGGCAAAAATTTTTTACTTGGATGTACAAGCTAGCAGAGATCAGGCTGCTGTATTCAGACACGTCTGGGGTTCCTGTCCTGTGTGAGAACTCGCTTGGTAGTTTGTAAAATGAAAGGAAGCAGACCCCAGAGTCTCACAGAGTCCTCACACAGCTTTAAAATACATGCATTCCTGTGAGATTTGTGCTGGGGGCACTGTAGGCTGGAGCTCTCGGAAGTAATCGAACAAAGTTGGCAGAGCTTATAGGGAAAGAAAAGAATCAGAACAGAAAGTGTAAGTTAGGTCTTATAGTAATTGCTACAAAGTACAGAGTTTCAAAATTATAATGTACATGTCTCTATTTTAAACTATGTCTGAGGTAGTTAAAAAAAATAAATCACAGGTTCTATTTTGCATGAAATGTTTACGTTTTAAAACTTTTCCTTCCCCACTTGCAGGGAACACGTTTTCTAGAATTCCTTAAAAATGGGAAAATGAAAAAATGAAATTCTGATGACATTGTACATTTAATTTTAGAGGTTTGAAGCTTGATTAGAAATTATTGTTTGTTTTTGAATTTTAACGTTATTCCAGAACATAATAAACCCCATAGCTCATAAGTCATATTTTACTTCAAAAATCTTTAAAGGCAATTTGTGCTTAATAAAGATCAAAGTAGCCTCTCTTTAGTTAAAACATTTCTTCCATTGCTGTAGTGAAACAACCTGATACTTTGATATATTGTGATCTACTATTACTGTCACAAATTAATCTGAAAAGAATAAAGTGTAAGTAAACTTATGATGCTTTAAAATCAGAACACAAAATTAATATTTTTTTTTAATTGAAACATTTTTCTTGAGAAACATTTTGAGAAAAAACTCTGACCACTTTTATTCTGAAATGAATGAATCCCACACTGCTAACGTCTTTTGGTTTGGGTTTGTCAGCCCACAATCTGGCTGTAACACCTGAAACAGGAAGACAGTGTGTAGTTACTACCTTCATCATTTGAAAAGCATACCTGCGAAAAATGAACTGTAGATTGCAGCTCCTTAGTTTGATAGCAGAGCAGTGGAAACGGTTACACTCTCCCAGTGGCAACAGATGTATTTCAAACAAGGATGTACACCATTTTTCAGTGTTGACTGTACATAAAAGGCTGTAGAAACATTTCCATACATTACTGTTGAGCAAAATTAAGGTAGCTCATGGTAAGTTTCATTCAGTTTTCCTTTGTTATTTGTGTTAAAGCTGTTTGTATGTATTTTTGGCAACAAGGAGACTAGTATTAGCAAAAGCATTCATAAAATAATCTATTCAGATCCCTTGCTCTATTGTAGCCTTTAATATTAACAAGACATTTGTTAGTTTGGAAATCACTGTTTGGCTTTCAGGTAGAAATGCGTTCTTAGCTTTGTAATTATATAATTGAGATACTTCCCAATGAGACAACTGAGCATGGATACCATTCTGTCTCCTGCATAGTTCCAAGGAAGTTCCTTCCCCAGGGACTTGGCATTTGCTGCCTTGAGCCACCGGTTGGCTCTGCACTGGCAAACTTCTTGGCCAGTGGGATGATTTAAGGGAATGAAATTTTGCACATTTGTAAATGCTGGGAAGAATCAGGGCACAAATCAGGCATTAATCTGAAGTAATGTTTGCAGCAAGGAAGGAATATGACCCTGTGATTAAGGTATAGGACTGAGACTGAAGAGAGTTGGGTTTTCCTCTGTGCTCTGTTATCAGTTTTGAGTTTGACCTTGGGCAGATCTCTGTGCCTCAGAAGCCCATCTGCAAAAAAGAGCAACTTCCCAACCTCGTGGTGACACTGCAAGAATAAATGTGTTGTAAATGGTGGAGCTCCACGATCCCATGGTAATGAATACCGTAGAGTTAACATTAATTGCAAAGATCATCAGGAAAGTAGGACAGTGATTATAGTGAAGGACACTGCAACTTGCTCAGCTCCAGTCATTGGTGACATAGAATCTTCCACGTGGGAATGAAAGGGGGTTTTTGCCTTCACTGTTTTTAATTTAACTTACAATTAGCCATCCCAGTACTGTGATACAGAGCAAAGTAAACACACTGGATATAGATACCCAATGAAAAGGAACTGATGCTTTCTTCGGTTTTATGTAAGAAGTTAGAGTTTTACTGAAAGTAAAAAAAAAAACCAGGGTATGTAGAAAAAGCAGAATAAATCACCACTCTTCTTTTTTTTTGTAATTATTTTTTCTGCCTTTGGTGTCTGTGCCTGAAATTAGTTGGCCCAGCGCATAGCTGACTTATGCAGCAGCAGCAGAGCACAAAATCCCTCCTTTGCTGTGCTGTCTAAAAAACAATTTGGCCACAAGCACCATGTGTGTCTCATTGTTTCCTTGTATTACTCATCTGCCTATATTCACCCATTGTTTCTTGTATTATATGAAATTATAAGATTTTGGAGCAAGAGCATTTTTATTGTGTTTGCACAAAATCTAGCGTGTGAGGGGCTTATTCCAAGGAAGAAGGTCCCAGGCGCACCAGCAGTATAGATACTAGCAAATGCCACTGCTTTTTCTGTCCAGTGGTACAAGGGGTAAGTTCTGGCTCATGGGTTCTAGGCACTCCTTACATGCTTTAACTTTCTGTATGGTATTTTTAGGCCTTTCTGGATTTGTAACACACAGGATTGAAAGTTTGGTCCCTTGCTATCGCAGGCAATTACGTCATATAATCCCTTTCATAAACTGTTCAAGTGCCAGTTCCCAGCAGTAGTTAATATAACAAACGAGACTTGTTTTAGTTGTTTCTAGAGAGACCCAGCATGATTTTGCAACATCAGACATAAGGATGGTGAGCCAATGCCATTAAATCAGACTCACAGCAGTAACTCAAAGTTAAATAAATAAATAAGCAAACAAAACTGAGAAAGCAATGATGGAATGAACAGAAGAATAGGGAAGACATTTGCACTGTTAATGGTTTGGGGTTTTTTTGAAGAGGAGGAATTTAAGTCCTTTTTTGAATGTCACCTTTGTTAAAATGCAGTGCATTCCTGGGGCCCAAAGACCTTTTCCCATATAAAGAATATAAAGATAAGTTTGGGAAGTCGAACAAGCGAAAAGGATTTAATGAAGGCCTGTGGGAAATAGAAAACAACCCTGGAGTAAAGTTTACTGGATATCAGGTAAATGACTTTCACTTCTATTCCTCCTTATCTTTCTTGCTTTCCTCTTTGAAGACTTCTTGTCAATGTAAAAATTGTGTGAGTGATGTGGAAGGTCCTGGTTTTGGTGGAGCTAGAAAGTTTCACAGCTCTTGTAACTGCGTAATGTAAAGGCAACTGTGGTCTCGCACTCTGTGACAAATTGAACTTTAACCATACTGCAGAGCCCTTAGCTTTCTGCGATATTCTGGGGTGGTGAAGTGGAAAATTCTGCAGCAGATTTAGTTGAATTAAAAATGGAAGGTTTTATTTACTCCAGTATAAACATGAATAATTTCTGACTTCTTCTTTCTGTTGTTTATTTTTATGTCAGGTTCGGTGTATTTTACACAGACCTTAAGGTCACTGCACTTTTGATTTTTACATTGGTAATGTACAACACGTAGGACACCCCTGCCAAAGTTGTGAGGGGTGAGAAGGTGGAGGTTTAAGCTGCTGGTACGAGATTGTAGCTGCTGTGCAACAGCTCTCCCTGTTGGATGTCTGGAGCAAAAAGTCAGGGAAGCTGGAGGGGGAGAAGAGTAGTTGGTGGGCTGTATAAAGCCAAAGAACTTCTCTCGTTAAAAAAAATGTGGTCCTTTGAAGGTAGAAATCACCTCCAAAAGAAGGCAGACACCTATTACATTATTAGCACAAAACCTTACAAACCAGCGATGCGGACCACCTGCAGACAAGCTGCTGCCCCTCTCGGTTCCTGTTTCATATTTTCAGCCCTACAGATGTTTTGCATACACTCGGGGATTTAAAAAAATCTAGTGAATAGTCTGTGGGAGATGGACTGTCAAAGAGCTCTCAGCCTTCTGGTCAGCGTTTGCTTTTTCCTAACAAGGAGCTCTTGCCCTGTGGGAGGGGGTTGTAACAGCCATCTTCTCTCCTGAATAAGCCTCTCCTATTGCAGCCGAAATCTAGAAGTTTCCACAGTATTGCCCAAAGTAGAACATGCCAGGTCTGTCCACTAAGCGACCCTTAGTTCTCCAGCAAACACATTTTTGTTATCGGATCTTCTGTTTCTGTGTAAACCCTTCAGAACGTGCTATCCCAGAATCTGCGTCTGATAACTGTTTGCAAGTGGTGACTGAGAAAATTGCCTCTGCAGCCCTTTTTCTTGATAATTGCACAAATAACATGAGCTCTTCCTGACTATAGAGATTAAAGTGTAAGCTGTTTGTTACCAGTATTTCTATCTTCAATACAGACCAAAAAATAAGTACTAGGGTTTAGTGATATTTTTGTTGTTTATATTATTACTGTTATTGTTATTTTAAAGGCAATTCAGCAACAGAGCTCCTCAGAAACTGAAGGAGAAGGAGGAAATACAGCAGATGCCAGCAGTGAGGAGGAAGGTGATCGGGTAGAAGAGGATGGAAAAGGAAAAAGAAAGAATGAAAAAGCAGGCTCAAAACGGAAAAAATCCTACACTTCAAAGGTTGTCTTCTGAGTTTTTCCATTGTTACCCATATGCATTTATAATTAGAATAGTGTCCAGTTTGTGGCAATCTGTTCTTCCTTCTTTAACGTTTTGAACCCAGTACCATAACGATGCTGTTCAAACAGGCAAAGGGAAGTGCTCTTACAGCAGCTGAAATACTCTGCCCTGTTCTGGTGCCCACACTTGGAGAAGGAGGTAAAAGCATGGGAAGGAGTTCAGAAGGGCTGGAAGGAAAATCCATGCAAAGATGGATTGATAGGTGTGATCATCTTAGATAGATTCCCCATGAAGAGCAAAAAAAGCCTTAGGAGCATGCCTCCTTAGGAGTGCTTAGGAGTACTGTGTCTCAGACTGCCTGGTAATGGCTGTTGAATGTAATCACATGCGTAGTGACTTTGGGTTCAGATGTGCTTCTCACTTCTCACCCAGGTGAAAGGGAGCAACGTTATAGTCGCTTCCTCCAGTTCTGTGTGTGCCTCCAGGTCTGTACTTGGCTTAAAAATCTGTGGGAAGTGTGGCAGAGTCATGTTCATTCACATTCGTGTTACTCTTCTCTGCAAGTGAAAACTAAATTAAATGAGAAGAAGCAAGCAAACAATCTGATCCAGGCACAATTTGGGGGAAAGCAGGAATTTCCATGGTTCATCCACTGAACAAAATGAACTAAGTAATTTCACCCCCTTTATGTGTTTTACATTAGAAATTCAGGTCTGGTCTACCATCTTCTTTCCAGAAGACTGGGCAAACAGAGGATTAGGAAAATGGTGGCTTAATGCCACAATTTATCCTTTTGTACTGTAGAATTGCATAACATAAAGGGAGCAGAAAAGATATATTGGTTCCACATGGCTTTAATGTTAATATATTAAAGCTGACAGCACTAAAAAAAGTATGGAAAGCAGCTCTGCTAATGTTATTCTCATTTTACATCTCTGTGTTTAATCAAAACTTTTGTCAAGCTGGCACCATCTGTTTCATTAACTAACAAAACCTACAGGTGACCCAACACTAATACCCATCGCCTGTTACTGTGTCTGTCTTACGGTCAGTTGCGCTGCCAACCTGTGTCAAACACCGAATTTCGCCTTTTGCTTCACTGATGGCAGTAACTCCAACTGCCTCACCTGAAAAATGCTTTTCACCCCACATGTCCTCCCCAGTATTCACCTGGAACAGGGAACCACATGATTAGACAGCATTCCACGTATGTTTCAAGTGTCTTTCTGTGACTGAAGCTCAATTTTTACTTTTTCACTTTGTTGTTGATCATTTTAGAAATCCTCCAAGCAGTCACGGAAATCTCCTGGAGATGAAGATGATAAGGACTGCAAAGAGGAAGAAAATAAGAGCAGCTCTGATGCTGGGGACGCAGGCAATGACACAAGAAACACTTCTTCAGATTTGCAGAAAACCAGTGAAGGGGTAATCTTCTGTTAATATCATTCACTTCCCACGCAGTTTGCTACCGGGGGGCTTTGGAGCTACGGGTGAATGGCGTTGCATTGCAGTGACCTGTGCATACCCCACGCGAGCTTTTTACGTTGCGTTTCAGTGCTCAGAATGTGTCTAGAACAGAAACATGAGACTGGTCCCTGCACTGGTATCAGTTTTGCTCTAGAGAAGTGACTGAATGAGAAAAGATACTATAAGCATTATTTTTGTTCCAGCACTTGCATGGATGTCAGCTGAGAGGAACTACTGAAAACCATGAGCTGGAATGATGCAAAATTGATGTGAGAGCAGAATCAGACTGTTTGCATAATGCATTTTGGCTCACTAAACAGTGGGAGCCTGCTTATGCTTTCACACTTGTTTAAAATTTGTGCAGTCCCACTGACTTCTTTGGAGTTCATGAGGGTTCGTGTGCACATTACAGACTCGGCATACTGTGGGTTTCAGGGCAGATCCTGCCTTGGGATATGACCTTTCAAGGAGGGAAAATACCATCTGCTCCAGAGCAGCTTCATACAGTCTTCTTGTATGTTTGTGTCAGTTGTGTGTTCATATCAATATTATTTTGTTGTGACTACAACAACAGAAAGGAAGGCTGCTGAGCAGGAGAATTAGCACGGGAACTGGTTAATCATCAGCCACCTTTAACAACCACTACTATTTCTGAGCCTTTGGAGCAGCACAAGCCTCCCTGCTCCAGCACTTACAGCTCCGGCTCAGAACCAGTTCTTGTGCAGTTTCCGTGCCAAGGCTCTGCCACATGGCCAGCAGCTGGGCTGGGCTGTCACAGGAGCTGCTGAGTGACACGAATCCCCAGGTGTGACAGGAAGCCAGCCAGCACAGGCTCTCATCTGACATTGCCGAGGTGCCTCAGCACCCAGCTGCGTGCTCAGCCTCAACCCTTTCTCACAAAGCACAACCTCTGGGGAGCTGCTGTCGTCTCCTGCTTAAAGACTTCTCCCAGAGCTTCCTCTCCCCTTGTCTCTGTGCAGTGCAGTGTATGTGTTTCGTGGCTCTTCACCTTAGAAAGACTTTGATATGTGGCTCATGGGGTCAGGAACGTGCCCTGAGCCTCTCCTGTTCACTCTGAACAAGCCACTGGCTTGAGCCAGAGACTGACGCAAGAAGCCAGTACGCCCAGGGGTGCCTTCCCAGCACCTCACCCATAGACTCTGAGGGTCTGGGGCTGATGAGTGTGGCGCGTGTGTAGTGCATGTGTTGCCCATGTTCTGGCCTGTTAACCCTGTGACACTTTCATGTCTTCAGAGAGGTGTTTGAGTGAGAAAATTGGCCATAAGGTCCATCTGAGGTGGCAGGAGGTTCAGGAGGGCCTGCTTTGTTTCCCATGTTTGTAGCAGTGACAAGGGATATGCCCTTGAACTTCAGGCATGTTCTCCACGTAGGGACCAAATGCTTACTGAGTTAGGTCAGTCACAGACTAAGTGGCTAAAAAGTCCCACAGGACGTTGGCTGTGTGGCTGGTGACACTCATATAGCTCTTCCTCCTGTATGTGACATGCTTGTAACTTCTGGGGGTAGAGTCCAGCATGCTGTAACATCATGGTGCTCTTCACTGTTCTCAGGATTGCAGGTATTTTAGCTTCTGTGCTGAAATATCAAGTGTCTGTGTCCTTCCTGCCAGCACCAGCTCCACAGATACTCACAGTCACCGTTGTCACACCCATGTGAGGAGCTGGCTCTGCTTCCACTTCTGCAGCCCCAGCACTGGGGCTTGACCGCACACTTGAACGACCCGTCTTTAACTAGACTAGATCTTGGAAGCATTATGGGAAAGGTGGAGTTTTAGTAGCATGTACTAAAGAGAGAGGGACAGATGGTTTTCAGGGCAGCTTGAGATAAAAGCGCTAATAAGTTTGGAGAAATTCACATCCTGATCCAGAGATTTCACCTTGGGCATTTGTGCTGCAGAATCAGCGTTTCACATGTAAATCCTCTTCGGGGTTTCTTTGGAGATGTTGTCGATGGTGCAATTCTCTTCTAGGACCAGGAGGGGACACTCCATGTCCTGGCTTCCTCAGAGCCAGACGAGGTGGCATTTTAGAAGGTATCCCTTCATCAGGGACAAGGCACTCGGGCAAAGAGTGATCAGATATTTTTTTCTAGTTGCTGTTAAACAGCCAGTCACACACCGCGTGTGCCGGGATTGACCCCCTGGGGTACAGGGCCGGCTGCGCGGCAGCCACGCTCTGCCGGACATCCAGACCGGGAGTCTGACGGGGGGCATCGAGCTCCTCCAGCCCACCCACCTGGACTTCTCTTCTATAGAAAGGAAGGGCGAAAAAGACCAGCACGTGCCTGCAGAGCTGGGGTATGGTCCTCTTGTTCACGTGCATGAATTCAGAAGAATGTCTAGGTCTGCTAAAAGGCACAGTCATAGATGAGATTATGGTCTCTTTGAAATCATTTAGCTGGTGAGAAGAGCATTGGACCACCAACACGCAGTCTGCAGACGGGCTTCCTCCTCCCCAGCATGCAGCACAGGAGCTGCAGTCACCGCTTCGCTTTCCTGCGAGGCCAGCCAGGCTCAGGACATTTATCTGGCCATGAGACGGTGCCGAGGGCACGCCACGGTGAGCGCTGGGGTGCAAACCTGCTCCCTCCCCCAAAGGTAGGGGGCTGGGGCTGCCTGAGACTCACACCAGGAAAGAGTTTGTGTCAAAATAACTTGGAGAAAGGTACCATGAAGGCAAAGCGACAAGAAAAGCAGGAGTTCAGAGCCCTCATCTCAAGGCTGGGCGTGTTCCTCTGCCCTGGTCTTGCCACCGTGACCAGCTGTAAAAGACGCGGGTAGCAGGGGCTGGGGGGCCGTGGAAGGCAGGTGGGCAGGAGGCTGCGGGCTCAGCTACCCTGCAGGTAGTGCTCCCGTCAGCTGCATCCTGGGGAGCCTTTGGCTCCTGTGCTCTGCACCTTCCAGGTTCTGACCACGCAAGAGTTGCCTAAAGGACACAAGCAGCTTTTCTCATAGTGATGCTAATAATAATGAGGTAGCAGTTATGTTTTATAATGCCTGGACTGCAGGCTGAAGACATATCAGCCCTCCAGATCAGAGGGAACCGTGCCTTCTATGCACGCTCTTACCCTTAGCATTACGGGGATCTTCTTGAAGGGTTAACAGCTCAAGTCAAATGATTGCAGGAGCATCTTCACCTGTATTTTTTAATGAAATTTCTAACCTCCAGGTGGTAGCAGAAAGCTTGAAAATGTGAAGTGATGGCTTCCTAAAGACTGAAGCCCAGAGCAAATAAAAGTACTTCCAAAGCTATGATATTTTTTCAGCCAATTTCATACTGTTCAAGGGCTCAACTTGTGATATTTTTTTTTTATCCCTGGGGTTGACAAAGCTGCTTTCCTTTCTGATCTCCATCCCTTAATTTCTCAACTATTCTTGAGGACTGCAGGCACTCTCCACAGAAGAGACATTCGCTTCCTCAGACTCAGCCACAGTTTATAATCGCATCCTACCACTACCTGTTTCTCAGGCTTTCCCTCTCTGCTGTTCTTCGGCTGATTCTTTCCCCAGAAAGATGCAAAACCTGAACCTCAGGGTTTTATTATCTAATATTAATTAACTAATAATATGGGAGCTAAGACAGCCTATCTCAGAATTTGCTCAAGTCAAGAGTCACAGCACATCGCCGCCGCCCCCCTCCTCCGACAGTCCTGTGCTGTTAAATACTAAATTGTTTTGGCTTTCTCAAAACACCACGTCAACAGACTATTCCAGTGGAAAGGTATTCGTGGCTCTGTGTTGTTTACTTTCTGTGGTACAAAATTAGCTCATAAATCAGTGAATTCACGGCAGCAGATTTACATTCCACATTTAAATCTCTGGTGACTTGTGTGTTTGGTTCTTGGGTGGCATAACTCTGAATCTTTATAACTGAACACCGAAGTCGCATTTTACTTTTACTCTCCGGCTAGCTGTGTAACCACGTTGGAAAGCTGGCGGTAGTCCCTGTCCTGTTAGAGAGTGTTTGAATGTTAAGGTCAGCACTCGGAGTATGTGGCAAGTTTTTCTTTTGGTATTATATTGGTTACAGTCCAGACATTGTGTTGGTAAACAAGGCATTCTCTTTATGTACAGATGCATGTGGTTGTCTTTCAGGAGGTGAATGCTTTTGCTGAGTCTTTGAAAAATGATAGATTTGTTGGAAATTAAGTACATTTTTTTGCTCCTGGTACAGCCCAAATATTAAAGTGGGGTAAAGGACTGTGATCTTTTTACTCACACTGACAATCAGTTACTAACATGGGAGTCAGTGGATCTATTTGTGGAGGCGACTGCTTGCCAGCATGAATAAGGGGATCAAAATCTGGTCCAAAATTACTGCCATCTGATACTATTGCAATTGGGAGAACATATTTAAAACGGCCTGTGTCCAGGACGTATTTTTTTGTTGTGATGTTCTTGTGGGGTAGCAACAATTCCAGTTACTGCTGTGAAAGACAAGTGTTACGGCCAAACTGGCCAGAGAAACACAGGTTCACCATGTCCTTCTGATGTGGTTTTGACATGTTCGGTTCTTTCACTCTTTCTTTACATCTCAAGAATAACATTGATTAGGCTGCGTAACAGGTTTGGGGTTTTACCAGCATTAAAAGCATCACATTTAGGGCTCTATTCAATGTAAAAGCATTTATGTGGGCATTTTTCCAGAAAATGAAAACAGAGTATGTATTTTTATCTGATTTTTTTTTCTGCAATTTGAGTAAGTTAAAATCTACCCCTCCAAAAAAAGATAGCATTTGTAAAAATACGTTTAACTATTGCACAGTAAAAAATTGCATGTAAAAATCAAATAGTGGCGCACTCTGGTGCAAAGAGGTGTGTTGTCTGCTGCCTTACTATAGCTCAGGGTAACAGCACTGCTCAGTAAGGCAATGGGACATAACTCAGGAGAAACATAGATGTCTGGATGCAAGTTGAGATTAAAGCAGCCAGTGTAGATGAAATACGCTCTTTGCATCTCTGTGTACATTGAATCCTGTAACCATTTTGACCTCAAAGCAACATGGGATAACAATGATCCTACAGAGCAAGTAAATAATTGTCCTTCTGTCCATCCAGCAAGAGCTTTTAAAGTACAGGATGGCTGAGTCAGTTGCAGAAGGAATTTTCAGTACCAGAAAAAACAAGGCAATTTGTGGATTTACTTTTATTCCCTGCTTTCTGTATTCCCTGGCCTTCAATTTTACCCATGACTGAAATGTTTCACTCAAATCAGTCAGATTCTGTGCTGTTTCTTTTGTGTGCAGTAGCGCTGGTCAGTGCGGCACAGGAACCGTGTCTTACAGTACAGCTGAGAGACTTGTTCAAACAAAGATGACGAGGGTTGGTCCGTTTCTGAAGGGACGTGAAACCATGGAGACCATGGAAACCGCTCAGCTCTGCCGCATCCTTGTTCCGCGGCTGCAGCCATCCTTGTTCCGCGGCTGCTTCCATCCTTGTTCCGCGGCTGCTTCCATCCTTGTTCTGCGGCTGCTGCCATCCTTGTTCCGCGGCTGCTGCCATCCTTGTTCCGCGGCTGCTGCCATCCTTGTTCTGCGGCTGCTGCGGGGCCGGCGGCGCTGCCTGGGTGGGGGAAGGTCCCCGCTGGCCGCGGGGGCTGCCTGCAGCTGGGGACAAGGGAGCTGCTGGCCTCTGGGGCACTGGGACTGCGCTGGGGGACAAAGCATGTGTCATGCTGGAAGCGGCTACTGGTAACGGTGAAAATCCTAGCGGATGATGTGCGCACCCGGCTTTGTTGTCCCTCCTGTGCCACGCTGTGGCCCCATGTCTGTGAGACAGTGGGGAGTGGAAGTGTGAATATTCCCAGCGCCCAGGCAAGAATGGTGCCCGCCCAATCTCCTGGCTTTAGCTCAGCAGGGAATTGTTGTTAATAAGTGTAAAGGTTTCATGCTCCAAAAGGACAGCTTTCCTGGCTGGATCGGGGAGTGGTACTGTAGGGACCGACCGTTTCACCACCCACCCTGCCCGTCTGCGCTGGGCAGCAGCTGTCAGTAAGAACTTCAGCATCAGGCGTGGTGTGATCGACTAGTCCTCTGTAGTTGTTTCAATGGGCGTCTGCACTTCTCTCTGAAGGGAAATGGCAGCGAACCCCTCCCAGCCGCATCTCCAAAGCACCTGGGAGTATCATCTCACTGACTGAGGAGAGAGGCCGGTGGAAGTGCGGAGCTCTGGATGAGCCACGCGGTTGCACCTGCTGCGGCAGCCAGGGCTCAGGCAGCTCCTGTAAGCCATCCTTACAGGCACGAGCATCTTATAATAACCCCTTGTCACGTGTGGTCCATCAGGATGTACCAAGACCTCCCACATGGAGTGTGTGGGTTTCAGTTACTCACTTTGCAAACCCCTTGTCATGGCGGAGAACCACCACGCCGCACAAACGCAGCCCGTAGTTCAGAGGTGCAGCAACCAGGCTGGGACTCCAGGCTGCTCAGCGGGCGCTCGTATGCTCTTATCCTCTGGGACAAAGCAGCATAGTCCGCTGTAGCCGTGACATCGCACACAGCAGGTATGATGGGCCAGGGAGGGAGAGAGCTCAGGCAGCAAACTCATAGTGCAGGGATGTTAAAATAAGCCGTCTTTTCGTATTCTCTTCTGGATCTTGTGTAAAGTGAGAATTCCATCATTCCCAGTGGATTTAACCTGTACACTCACACACACACACACACTTATTCCTTTATGTTGATTTTTTTTCTTGGATGATCACACCAAATATAGTAATGATTCCTTCACACTGCTTGTGTGTTGTGTTTCTTTCCGTCCGTCGGGGCGTGGGTGGGCAAGCATTCACGCTCTGAATTCTTTACAAAGGAGAAGGGGTGCCTCACTCAGGGTTAGGTAGTCATGTAGCATTGCATGTCATCGTGGGGCTGGACAAAAGTAGCGTGTCCTGTGCCTATAGGTGAGTTTTGCTGTTTCTGTTTAATATGAAGAAACTAAGAGTTGGAGACACTTGGCATGATCACACGAGGACAGTCTGATCCTGTTCACCCTAATACCAGTGGGAGCAAGAGCTGACCTTGACTCAGCCATGATGTGGGAGTTTCTTCCTTTTCTGTCATCACCTTACAGTGAACTCCGAGCCAAACTGTTTCCTTTTCACAAGCAACATTCAGATACGTTAGCTATGAGAACTGTTTACCCTTCTTTGTGCTTGCTAAGTGTTCACTTGTTGAAGAGAAGGGCGTTCTCATCGCAAGGCCTTAAGGAGCGCAGCAGTGCCAGAGCTTTTGCGTGAAGCCCATCAGTGATTTAGTGTAGTGGAAAAATGTGAAATTTGGTTGTGTGAAGTGTGCCTGAAGGTTCATGATTAAGTGATTGGGGAAAACAAAAAACCAAACCACACACATGACTGGAGCTGCTTATTTGAATAAAGCCCTAAATGTTTACTTCTAAACTATGTTCTTTAGTATTTTGTAGTGGTATGTTTAGTTGATGTAATGTAAGTCATTTTCTCTAGAAAAAAATTTGTTCAAACAGACCAGGTGGTTACTTGTTCCTGTGACTTTGAAGTGTGGGAATAAGGCATTAATTATATCAAGTTTGTTGCAGCATGCTTTTTCTTACATTAAACGTGATTATTTTTTTTCCTCTCTCTCTCTTTCAGACTTAACCAACATAATGACTGCTGAATATTAAGGGAAAATACAAGAAGGTTACATGTTTGGTTGTCTAATATTCTTGGATTTGATATGAGTCACCACATCTGTTCATTAGTATCATCAACAGCATCCCAGTTTGTATGCACATTATTCACATTCCTATCTGTTGTGTTTGCAGAAATGACATTTTACCCTTTTTTCTAAGGGTTACTTTTTGATTTTCATATTATTTGGTTGCATGAAGTTGCCCTTTACCAGTGGCTGAGGTTTATGAAGATATCGCATACTTGAACATGATTTAGATTCCTTTTCTAGATAGAAAAGGCATAATGCCAAATTATATCATTCTAAATCAGCAATTTTTAAGAACAAGTAAATCTTAGAAATAAGTCCCCTCCATACAATACAATATCTTCCACGTACAAACATGATTTTAAATTTCCCTATATCCATACTTTCTTGATTTTTGATCAGTTTACAACACAAAAGAAAAATTCTTCAGTTGAGATCACCGCCAAGTTCAATAATGTAATAAAATACCTTTCCTTATTAGAAGTACCTAGCTAGTTATACTCTTAATACTTCTCAAAATCATGATGTAATGTACACTATCTGACTTAGTTCCTATATGTGAAGTTAGTGAAAGTCTTTTTGTGTTTCTTTAGATTAATACAAGGATTTTTTCCAATGCCAACTCAATTTGAAATCATTCATTTGGATGCTTTCCATTTTTAAGCTTACTGTGATATAGAACCCTATGGGAAACCAAAAGAAAACATCAATTTTAAATAATGAAAGGCTTAAAAAAGGATGCTGTCATTCTGGCTTTTTTTTTTCCTTTTGGAAATAGAACTAGACTAGTAAGTAAGCATTCCAAATCCATTATTCTGTGTACATTATTGTTGCTATTGTGATAATAGAGATTTTTATTTATTTTTATGCCAGCTTTTATTGTGGAAACATATTTAGTCTGGTTTTATCAATCCTTGTTATGCTTGTCCTTGGAACATCTTTTGCGTATTCAAGGTTTGTAGTTGATGAGTTTACTGTAAAAAACTAAAAAAAAAACCACAACAAAAAAACAAAAAACAAAACAAAAAGAAACAAAAAAATGTATTGTTTTTACAGAATAAATTTATTGGAATGTGTATTGGGAGTAAGGTTTGAGGTTGTAAGCAACTAAGTTAGCGTCATATTTGGCTTCATACGTGTAATAATGTGAGGTATTAATGTAAGTCAAGTATTAAAGCAAAACATTCTGTTAACATGAGTTGACCATAATAGATACAAGTGCAGGTGAGATCTTTATTTTTTCTGTACTTTGCCTTTTCTGGATAACAGGAGGTTATTAAATTCACCTTGAATGTATTCAAAGTTTCTTTAAAAACATTAGAAGTAACATCAGAGGCTCAAATGTTTGTGAGCCAGCATGTCCTATGGCAGCCCAACAGCTCTGGGCTTGTTTTCTTGGGAAGATGTACTGGGATGGAGCCATCCCGAATTCTAGCGTACACAGAAGGAGCCCACACCAGGGAGGCTGGGTGCTGGAGGAAGCTATCCCTAAATTCCTTGTTGCCAAGAAACACTGAGTGAGATGCGTTGTGGTGATTTTGGACTTGCCCCCTTGGCTGGAGGTATAAAACCGTGGGTTCTCTCCTGAGCACTGCTGTGAGCTGCACCTCAGTGTTCGGTGGGAATGTTAAAGCATCAGTTTCTTGCTGCTCTGAAAGTCCCCTGGTGCAGGGTGCAACACACATGTGCATGAGCTGATGCTTTCTTGTTACTGATGAGGTTTAAAAAGAAAATTAAAATTCTCTAAATCAAAATGCCTGAAAGTCAACATCCCAAAGTAACGTCTTTCCAGTTACAATGTATCAGCCAATTCCATCTGTGAGAAAGGCACGAAGTGTACTGCTTTTAATATAAATACACATAGAAAGCATAGAAATAGTTGCAATTGCAAACAGAAACATAAATTACACAAACCAAGGTCACTGTATTTGCTGCTACTTGTTTATGACCCAGCAGCATTAGCAAACGTAGCTGCGAAGAACATGGCCAAAAGCCCCTCCTGTCTGACAGTGCATGCTATGGTGTAAGGCCCCGCTGTTCAAGGTAACCAGCCCTCCGTGCCCAGCTCAGGAGTGCTAGTAAGCACGTGCTTCAAGCAGATCAGCAGTCCTTGCAGAAGTGAATCCTTAAAGGAATTAACAAAACTATATGATTTGCTTATCATATATGGAGTCTTACCATAAGAGTTGATTGCTTCTTAAAAGATTTCTTGGGATTTTTAACAAGGCTGACCCACAAGACATACTTTTTGACAAATAAAACATGTGCATGTGACAGAGTTATGTATGTTAATTTTTCACACTTCAAAATGTTGACCTTCCCGTTCTACAGTAGCTCTGTATAGGGATTGCTAGCACTCATATTCTTCAGTGTGTGGAGGCTAAACACTGACATCATTATTATTATTTAACTTCATGCAGTATTTCTAAAACCGTCAAAGCAGCTTACTTAAAAATAGCTCCGTGAACTAGCAGCTCCACTGCAGCACAAAGTCAAAATGTTGAAAAGTGGTACTGAAGGCAGTCATCTTTATTTTCCCTTTTTGAGTAGGATAAACAAAACAGACCGTGCAACTTTACACAATTGTGCAATTTTACACACCTTACACGCTTCATTTGGGTTCCACTTGAGCAGTTCAGTTACATCCCAGCCCAATTATATACATAGCCAAAAAGAGGAGCTCAAAATAGTTGTGCTATTCTGTTTTTTCTTCTTGTTTTGTTTTCATAAAAAACTCTGGCTTGTTGACACACCTGTAAGCCAGCAGCTGGGGAAGAATCCCATACATTATGTTCAATATCAGGAAAAACTGTTTTGCTTCTTCAGGGACTCTGTAGATGTAAGGAGTTCGAGCATGAAGAGAAGCACCGATATGGGAAAATTGAGCCTGTGGTGTGTACATAACGTATATATTAAAAAAAAGTAAAGTTGATGTGTATTTTGGAAAGATGGCATAATCTGCATGCAAGTATGCATCTCCAGTGACATTTCCCAAGCCAGCCCTTTTATTTCAGGTATTTCCGTCATACTTTCGCACAGCGGTATAAAAATACAGTCTAAACTAAGATCATTAATATCTTGGCGTAAGAGGCATAAATGGAACCAGCAGTGGCATGGTAGGAGGCTTATTTTATGCACGTGGTGGCACTGATCTTTCCATCAGGTAGAGGATTTCACCCTTGGCTTCTAGGTGATTATTCATGCAACAGGGTCCATGACCCTTCCCCAGGCAAATGGCCACTGAAGTGTGCATCACCGTAAAGGTCGGCACTCCTAAGCTGCAGCACAGCAGTGGGGGCAGGACCTGCACCCAGCTACCTAGGAATGTTGTCCTTGACATCAACGGGAAGCAGACAGACACTCAGAAAAAAGTTAGGAAAAAAAATCTTGGAAGCTATGTTAGTTCTGGGTTTGGTTGGGTTTTTTTTAATTTTAATCCCAGTCTTCCAGATTCTGATCCCAGAACTCCTGATGATTTCAGAAACTGTCTGCAATATTTGGCTTTTGGACTGGGGGCGGTTCTGAAGTATAGGTTAAGTTTACAGTGAAGGTTATATGCAAAGACAAGCTTGCTGGGCTGAAACATATTTTTAGCATAAACAAACATTTAAAGATAGAAGCGTCAGGATAGTCGCTGTCTTTTGTCTCCATCTGTTACCTGCTATTTCAAGCCACAGCTCATTCACATTAACTATTGTGTGTCCTTTTTTTTTTTTATTTAGCTAGTTAGCAGTGGAGGAGGTCCAAGAAGATAAACATCATTTTGATCTTAAGCAGAGCAGGAGAAAGGGACACCAGGATTTTAGTAATGCAGGGGAGTACACTATGGCCAAATCACGTCCTCTGTTCTGGCTTCAGCAGGAGTTATTTTGGACTCACAAACAACACAGTTCTGTTCAGAGTTAGCACAGCAGAAAGTGAAATACAGTGCAGGTGTTTTAATACACCCCCCTCTAGCAAAAGGTTAGGCTGAGACCATACATCAAAACAGAAAAGGAAATCAAGTTTTCAGGTGATTCTGACCACCTCCACTGAATAGGGAGAGCTGATCTAGCAAATCAGAGTCAGGAAACGAAGTAATCAAAGAAATCAAACACAAACACACTTCAGCAGAGTGCCACTTAGCACGTTTCTGTAAACAGGTATTACAGGGATGCTATCAGCAGCCTTTTTATATCGGCCTCATAATTCAGCTTGTCTCTTGCAGCCCTTTTCTCCTCACCTGTCTCAGGCAGGAGCTGCCTTTGGCACCTGGGTGGCCCTGCTCGGACCCCTGCTACCTTGGCAGCCACCTCAGCCCAGGCAGCCAGAGTCTTAGGGCTCAGCAGCAAAGTCCTCTTGTTACACAAGGTGGCAGTTTCCTAAGCAGAGAGCCAGCCACCATCAGGCTTCAGATAGGAGGTCTGGGTCTGTCTGATGTTTTCCTAGACACTAACAGCCTCCTGGTAGTATTTTAGAGCCTCTTCTGGGATGAACAAGATGTTCAGCTACGTATTTCTCTGTGGAGGATTACGAGGCCTGCCTGTCTCCAAGAATGGCCAGCTGTGCATCATAGTAAGTTGACAGTAAATTCATCGTAAGTTCATAGTAAGCCTTGTCAGAAAGAGCAGTAAGGGGCTGCTTCTGAGAGACCCAGAGCTCCCACAGCCTCCTAGATGCCTTGAACATCTAAGCCTTACTGTGTGGTCTTGTCTCTTACAAGAGTTGTGGCACATTAGTGAGCTCTGAGCCTTAGAAAAAGAAGAAGCAGAAACATTTTGTTCTCTTTGTAGCCCATGAAGATTTTACTAGCTAATGATGCACCATATAATGAAGTTACTGTTTATGCGACTTGTTTTTCAGTATAACACATCGCTTTTTTCCTTTCATTACCAAGGAGGATATTTAGGTCTGTTAAAATCTTATTTTATTTTTTTTTATTTCATTTGCCTCTGTGGATATTGTGTTATGTCTTTAATCTCACGTGTTTGCTTTCTATGACAGTACTCTGCCTTTTTCCTTCCCCTCTTTTTTTTTTTTGCCTCCCTTGGGGCAAGGGGTGTGTCTTAAAAGCAGATCTGCCACTCACCAGTGGCCCAGTCCTGCTCTTCTTTCAAGTACCAGGCAGACTTGCACCAAATCCATAGTTTTAAGCAGCAAGACCAGAGCTATTAGTTCCTGCAGCGCTCTGTGCCTGTTGTGCAATAATAGGCTAGCATTGCGGTGAGAGCAGCCGTGAGTCTGTTCCGTTACCTCGCTGCGATCAGGTCCTCTCAGCAAATAAGCCATGCCTTGGTGCTTTCCGTTATTGAACCTTCTCTTAAGTGGAGAATTTTGAGGATCAAACACCTAAACCTTGGCTGAGAAACTGACCAAATGAGATGCTGCAGGTAAAATTCTAAGGTAGCCTTACTGTTTAACATGCAGCCTCTTCTAACCTCGAAGCCTTGGCCAGCCTTCTGATCAGGGCACCCCACAGCAACTGGAAGCTGCCTGGTGCCAGACATGGTGCGGCTCAACTTGACAACTGGAATTTGTATATGCCTGCTACTCATTAAGCTTCTTGTCTGTATGAAATAGTTTGGGTTTGGATTTTTTTTTTTACAGTGTTTTTTGCCTGTAGCCTAATCATAGGCAATACTTCAAATATTTCTTACCCTGCAGTCAAGAAAGCCTCCAGCTAGGGCCAGAGAAGGGCCTGGAAAAGGTTAGGAGTCGTACTTCACTCTGTGCCTTCTCTCTAAAGCTGATGAAAATCAGGCAAGGACTCCAACTTATTTTGGAGGGGTTTGGACCAGGTCTTGTGAGCCTAAGGAAACCATCAAATAGAGTGGCGAGACAGTAACCTAGAAAACATTCCTTGGGTTTAGGTTCTCTTGTAGACAAGAGGCACTGCAGAAACTAGCCACCAAAAACTGCAAGATTAAGGAAAACATTTAGATGGAGAAGAAGTAGAGAAAAACTTTCTATATCTGAGAGAATAGGGAAGCAGACAATGCAGAGTTGGTGAAACATAATAGTTTTGGATAGCAGGGTTATGGCTCTTCATCCCTTCTCATGTAGCTCACTTGCATAGGGAAATAGCAATTTAATCAAGTTCAGAGGCTATTCCAACCCTTTTGTGTAATCAAAGCTCCTTGTACTTTAGTCATGTGACATTTAAAGAGCTCTTCCTGAAGTCTAGTAAGGGTCAGAACCTGGTTTTGGAGTCTGAATGTTAGTAACAGAATAATACAAGCTGAGAAGTATATGTAATTCTGAAAAACAGTAAATATTTCTCTCTGTGTGTGAAAGGCTAGGCGTTTTTAGAGGTTTTTAGTTTAGATGCATCACATGGTATTTTGACACCTGGTTTTTGTAAAAAAAGTTAATACTTCATAATGATAGAAATAAAAATAATTAAAATCTCCACAGTCCCCATCTGTAGGAGCAGTGTTCACGCCAGGGGAGCAATGCCCACTGTTTCTGTTGTGAGATGTTTACCTTTATCGGACCTTTGTGCATAATAGAAGGCAAAATGTATTTCAGTAAACTACATATGCTTTAATCATAAATTACAATGTTTTAACTTGAGAAAAAAAGTAGACAAACCTGGAAGTGTGTTTTCTGTCTCAAAGTGACCAAAACCAAAAATAACAAAGGAGTCATCAATTCACTGTCACACACATTTTTCATCCCAGGTTGCTCACAGTTCACCAAATCAAATCAATTAAATCATGTTCAGTTGTGGGATGACTGAAGTTCATTCAGCAGTGCATTAAAGTAAAAACTACAAACAAAACCCTCCCAAATGTAAAGAAACATTTTTTGAATCAGGATAAAACGTGGGGAGTGTGCAGCAACATACAGTTCTCTTAATCAGTTTTTGTCAGCCCATGGTTTTCGCTTGTGTCTAGGACAAGCTTTGAAGAGTAAAATGGGGAATTCTGAGTGTTAGCTTTGGGTTGCCAGTAGCTTTTCTTCTCATTGTCTAATGTGTAAATTGGCATTCTCCTGAAGCCAAACCAAAAGGACAACAGAGGGGTTTTAGACTTCAGCAACAAAATGTATTAATCATACAGCTAAAAGGCACAAAGTGCCATTCAAGAAAAAAGTGAGAGTTTGTTATGGGAAACATTTAAAAGGGGGGGAAAAAAACCCAACAACAAGCCAACCAAAAACCCACCAACAAACCAAACCCAAACCAATCAACCAAAAATCACCTCTGATATGGGAGGCTGAGCTTTTAAGTTTGCAAGATTGTGATAGTCAGCACACTCCTGACTTCTGGTTGACTTTTGCTTGTACTAAATAATCTTTAAAAGAGCGGTTTCTTTCCTGACTGTCTGGGGAATTCATGAAACCTGAGTAATCTGTCAGTACAAAGAGATTCCTGACGCTGGCTTGCCTACTTTAGCTAGCTTGTGCTTTTTTTAGATTTGGGCTAAACAAAGTTGTATAATATTTGTCATACCTTTTGAGCATCTAAACCTCCTTGTTAATATGTTTGTCAGATTCTGTTTTGACATCATTTGGTAATTCAAGATTCTCTATAAACTGTTTAGAAAAAAAAGTCATATCCTCCATAATTGCTCACAAACAGAAAATAAAATGGCACTCCCTACATCCTTACTGGGCAGTTAAGCTGGATTGTGGTTGGTATCCATGGTTGTTATCTCAGGCCTGAGGAACAAAGCATTGGTCTGTGTTTGTGTAATAGCGGTACTTAGATTACACTTACTGCTGTGTCGCTACATTTGCATTATTGTTGCAGTATTATGTGCGTATTTTCTGCACTGTCTGGATGCTCATAGCATATTTCATTTCCTACATACAGCACAAATCAATTGTCCCTCTGTCTCAGCTGTTTAATGGTCATCTATATGTCATGGGAAGTCATTTACTAGTTACTGTTGAATTTTTTTTTGTTTCAGTCAGTCTTCTCATAAGCATCGGCACTGTCTAGTAATTAACTACAGCTGTTTATTAAGAGACCGAGAACAAAATGAGTTGAGAAAGTATGATCATTGGTCTGCCTCTGGCAACACAAACATGTCTTAGTGTTACTGTGGTTTGTGGCCCAGGAGGTTCCCAGTGTTCTGTCAACATTATTGTCCATTTTCTGTGACCAGTGGATACTTTTTCCATTTATATTTTTCAAACTACCTAGATTGCCAACACATATTATGGAAACAATGCATTGTACTGTTTTGCTGTGTTTGGGGTTTTTTTTTACATGGTTGACTGTTACAGCTTTAAGACAATCTTCCTTCATGGTCTCAGCTAAAGAGTGCATTGTGTTTAATAAGGTTTAAATGAGCCCAATAAAAAGATTCTGCAGGAGAGAAGTCTCCTAAAGCAAGAATGCAGTCATTAGAGACATGTAATAGGTTTGATTCTCCACTCCCTTAAATTAGTTTTTTTTATAGATACAAAAGATGATCTAAGTTACAATGGCATAAAACCTGCATGGGAAGATCAAGCCCTGGGCCCCGTATTTATTCCATAGATCTCTACTTATTAACTGGTAATTCAAGAGTGAACATTTTACAAAGAAATACCTGAGCTAGTCCTCCAGCATGTATAAGGGTTAAATCAGGCATCCAGGAACAACCAGGCACCAGTAGGCCATACAGAGCAATCACATAGTATGGCACAGAGTAGAACATGTATGCCAGCATCTGCATTTCAAACAGAAATATTAGTTGCTTTGTATTGTGAGGAAGATGCATTTAAAAATTAGCCAACTGCTGACTGAGGACTTGAGACTATTCAAAACTACACTCCTGGCAGCAATGATTCCCAGGCCTTTATGCAGCTATAACTTTGAGAAAACAATTTCATACCTGGATGCTGTTGACTGGATCCAGCTACCCTAAGGCCTCCACTAATACTGATGCCTGTTTCTCTTTCCCACATCCAAATCCACTTCATCCTAGGACATGTTTTCCTACCCTTTGCCATCTTGAGACTATGCCAATAAGCATGGCTTAACCTAACTCAACACCACATGGGTGTCCATTTCTCAAGCTCCATGGCACTTTCAGCTGAGAAGTATGAGATACACCCAAGCCGCCCCTTCATTCCCAGAAAGAACAGGTCAAGCAGAGATATATTTGGTTTCTGCTCACTGCCTCACTCCTGAATCCTCTTACTGCTTCAGGCCCTGCCCCCATGTAGCAGCCAAGGTTGCAGAAGAATGACAACCTTGCAAACACTACAAAATTAAAGCACAGCATTCCCTCTTCTGCAATGCTTGTGTAAATAGGGTTTGTAGAAAGTGTAACGTTTCAAGGAGTGTGTCGCTGGTGACAGCAGCGTAACATCAGCTTAAGGAATCTAGTCCTACTACACCCCTTTTGCTCCATTATTCCAGACTGAAAGTCTACTTTGCCCTTCTAAGGAAGGGGAATGATCATAAAAAGCATGCAGATCTGTTTCATGGACTATATTAAAAGAAGCCTGAGTAATTAGGATGTGTAACTCTAAGTAACCAATTTGAATCTAAGTTTATCACAAGAGTTGGTACCTTGTAATGGCTGTAGTACAAAATATGAAATACTGTTTAACTAGCCGTGAACAAATACTTCCCTTATTGATCTTGCCATCTGTGAAACCCATGGCTTCATATTTGTGCCAGTTAACAAGTCACTTCTTAATACTCTATGCTCCACAGTCAGTGCTTTACCTGAAGCTTAGGATAGGCAGCAGGATCTTTTATATAAGGCTCGTGAAGTTGAATATATAGCCGGCAGAGTTCAGCAGGGCAATCCAGAGCAATCTAAGAAGAATTTTTAAAACTTCCCGTGAACAAAGAATTTGTTCTAAAAACGAGCTAACCTGACACCTGTTACCAGCCCTAAAGATTCACTTAGTGGTCTGCAGTACTGCTACCCTGGACGCTTGCTCAAAGTCCACGCAAAGGTGATCCATTTGATCACCAATTACAAAATTGAAATACAGCCTCCTCTCAGCTCCTGCTCAGAGGGTTTGTGAGGAAATACTGACAGCCTGCTTTAAAGATTTTGACTGAAGAGAATTCAGTCAGTTGGCTACGCTGCAATAAAAGTATAATTGCTATTGATTTGTTCTGATAAACAGACTTTAATCCCAGCAAGTGAATTTCCAATGGAAAATTGCTCAAATGGGAAACTTCAGGTTAAGCACCCAATTTTAGGATAGCAAGCTATGAATGTAGTCAAAGAAGAGAGTTGCTTTGTGGCAAGGTAGCAGTGGAGAGCAATGCAGAGAGACAGGTGTTACTCATAATAATAATAATTTTTAAAAGAGAGTAGCAAAGGAGAAATTATTGGATTTTACATTGCTATAGAAAGAACAAATTCCCAATAAACATGAAGAGAGACCCAATTGCAAAAGTTCATAGTTTTCATAGTAGCCCTTAAAACTACTACAAAAAATAGTATTCTGAGTTAGCAATCTGTGTCAACAGCTGTCACTGTAAGTGTTCTATGGCAAAGCATTGTAAATGCCTAAGTTACACGACTGAACAGTAAGTTTTGCATGACTTAATTTCATGTGTATTTGTTGTGTGACTTTGAGTAGGAAATACAAAGATTTACAAACAGTGGATATTCCTCCCTGTTCTTTTCCAACATGGGCATCCAAGAAGCAGGTCTGAGTGGACTATAATGGATTATGTTTTATTAGCTTTATCACAAATCACAGTTACTGCAGCTTACACAGAGATGTTCCATTGATCTCTGCATGAGTAAGTAAGGCCAGTAAACAGTTCTCATTTGGTAAAGAAAATATATAAGGAAATGACCACACTCTCAAAATCAACAAAAAAAAATTCCTCTGAGAAATTAAGAAGTGGGATTGCAAACCAAGTTAGCTGTTAGAGCATGAGCTTAACATTGCCCACAATGAAATTACAGGTAAATCAGCTGATTAACCTGCATCAGTGGTGCTCTGAAGGAGCATGATCTATAAGAAATAAAGCAGTCTGTGACAAGTTAGAAGAAAAAAATGTTGTTGAGAGGCAAGTTTTCAGAGAAACAGCAGAAGATGACAGAATAATGTGAGCAGCAGAACTATAAAAGGACAGTCTGCACTAGGTAAATAAAATGTTGCTTGGGTACTTTTCATCACCTCTTACTTGAATTATTCTAGACAGGATCAGATCTACAAATCAAGGATGCAGGCGGTGGTCTAAGACACCTACACATTTGAGCTCTGTTCACTGAATGATATACAACTTCCCTTCTGCTTTAAGACAGAAAATGCTTTAGAGCTGACAAAGGACTAGATTTACCTACTACTGGATTTATCCACTTCAAGCATTTTCAGTACTGATCTATTCCCTCAGAAATTTTAATTCAACCAACTATGCTTAAAAGCAAACATTTTTAAAAAATCAGCTTTTGATAATAGAAACAAAGTGTGTTGTTCAGGTAAGGTGGATTATTTTTTTTTCAGGTGGAAATATTGTCCTCTATCTCATGCAATATAAATTAACTTGGTTTCCTATATAATTTTAACTATGCATCTGTTTAGAAAAACATGAATACAGATTTAATTTAGTTGGTTTGTCTCCGTGTTCTTGGCCATAAATGTAACAAAAGGCCAATGCAAACAGTTTTATGTCACGTTGATCTGCACTTGGGATGCTACTTACACTTGTGATTGTGCACCTCCTTCTGAAAAACACACTTTAGAGAGGACAAAATTAACAAGCAAAGCACCACTAACTATCATAAATAATCAATTTGTCCTTTTTATATCTAAGGCCTATTCCAACCTTGAAAGTCACAGGACTTCCCTTAACCAAAAAGTACATGCTTTTTCACACAGACACAATGATTGCAAATTTAAACGTTTGACTTGAAAATTAGAGGCCAGAATATTAAAATATCTCCAACTTACCATGCCCCTAAATATGCAAAACCCCGTTGCTAGAATGAGGTACGCAGCTAACATTAAATCTATTGGTCGTCTTAGGAGTCCTTTCTTCTGGACTTCCTGAACTACCTGCAACACAGAACGTGTTCAGTAAGTACATCCTGGTTCCACATGACACGTGTTTAACTCCAGATCAGTCGCTACAAGAAGGGTGAAGTGGTGAAAGATTATGATAGACACAGTTAATTCTCAGTTACATTACCCTATTTATCCACTGATTTCAGAGACACACAGATTTCCACATTTAGAAAAGATGACTTCAGACTTTATAGTGAGGAAAATTAATCTGAATAAACCCTAGAAATGGATGGATCTAACTAAAGCCATTTCAATACAGATTAGTTTACTTTCAAAGCAATCTAAATCAAATGAACACTAACTCTGCAATCACATAAGGCTTTAGAGCAGCGTAACTAACTTCTTCAAAGTTGTGTCTTTTGCTAATGGAAATTAATTCATTTCCCTGAACGTCCCTCTGTAGAAAAGCTTTGGAAATGTAGGTTTGTCTCAAACATTTGGAGTTGAATCTAATACACTTTGTAAAAGGACTGTTTGGAGGGACAGCAAGAAAAGGGTCCATCTTATTATTGATAGTGAATGGTGGTTTTCACCAGGCTGTGACAGTATTGAAATTAATGGAGTACCACTGGCACAAAATAAAAGCTTTTCTTTGGCCAGCTGAATTCTCTGCTGAGTTCAGTGAGCTAATAATATATCTTAATATGTAATGCAGAAATAGAGAATGAAATATGTGTGTGCATGTATGGAACATGTGGAAAATCCTCCTTTCATTCATTACTGTATGCTATGGATTCCTCTGATGGGCACTGAAGCACTTCTTGGCATCTGGATCTGATCTGTTCTGTACCTCCTTTCCTCAGCCTCAGAACAGGAATCCCCTTGCTGCACTGCATGGGCAGATGTGAGGGGTTCACACTCTACAGTAGCAAAGGCCATATAGGTATCTAACAAGGAATATAGCTTGAAAGAACCAAAGTGATCTCTTTGCCTACATGGCAAAACTTAAAAAGACTAATGGAAATAGTTTGAGGTACATTTTCAGCACTATGTAGTCACAGACAAAATTGTGAGAACACCAGAGTATCTTTCTGTAGTTCAGAGGGAAAACTTCCCCATTTATGTTACTCATTTCCTCTTCCTTTTTATTAGCCACGTGTTGGCATGCAGACAGCAAAAGAAAAACCTGATTTCCTTCCTGTTATACACTTGTGGAATTGTCTCCAAAGCACAAAACAGTAATTAGGATGTAGAGGCACAGTTAAAAGCACTCAGGATCAAGATACTCACAATAAAGTTATTGAAACAGGAGAAACAATCTTGCAAGCACAGTTCCTGAGTAAGAACTGCAAGATTGGAATTGTAGTTTAACAAAAATAAGGCTGTTTTACACACATAGCCCATCCCCTTTCATAACACTCTTTTTTTTCTTTTAAAGGTTCTTTTTCAGAAAAAGAAAGTGACACCTTTGCCTTTTTGTTTTTCAAACACAAGTAACAGGTCTGTTTTGGCAGTATGGTGTCACTTCACAGTATTTACAGTACCAGTGTAGGAATGTTCATAGTATTACCTGCAAAGAATGTCTATATTCTAATATTTATTCCCATGAAGGACAAAGGCCTCCCATGGCTGCTGAGTTGCAAGTCATTTTCAGATGTAGACTACCTAAGGATAATGGAAAATTTAAGGGCTGATATATTTTCTTTCCACTTTTTCTAAGTATGAAGCTTATATAGCTATGTATCACTCCTCCTTTCAAAAGGTATGTTAAATTAATGTGCATATTTACTGTGATCAGAAAGCAACAATAGAACTTTGTACTTGGAGGTTTTGGAGACAAAGCCACTATTAGTGGAAACAACCTTTGGTGCAGTACGAGTTTGTGAAATTGTCAAGGTACAAAAAACCTGCACCTTTTTTCTCTATGCATATATGCATATATATATATATGCATTTTTGCAAGCAAACTGAAAATTAAAAGCTTAAAAAAAGCAGAAGCAAGAATTTGAAAGACAGTATGCACTTTGCTGATAGACCTCAGCTACGCAGCAATTTTGCCTTGCCTTTCTTTTACACAGCAAAGTCACATCGATACGTGCTAAAATTAATTACATCTTAAGTACACTGGCTGAGTAGAGATGACCTGCCACAGCTTGCCCATTTATTGCAAACATTGAACTCTGCACAGATCTCACCAACCTGCTGTTTCTTTTGTGTAGCAAGGAAGTGTGTAGGCACACTTTGCAATTTCACTTCCAGGAAAAAGCTATTTTCCATAACCTCTGAGAGACTCCTTAAGTGAACAGTTTTAGGGAACAAGAATAATCTTTTGTGCTGTCCATAGAAGTCAGTCCCTTCAGAATTCATGTGCAAATCTGCATTTATGTGCATTAATTCTGAATTTTAAATTACATTAAACTTTTCTGAGCTGATACACTTGTAGATAAATCTACTGGGCTTTGTAAATACTGCAGCACAGCTTGGTTTGATTCTAAATGAGGGTGTAACTCCATTTCTCTCCCATGCACCCATCTCTACTAGAAAACACCCAAAAGTTGATTAACTCTTCTCTGTCTCTACAGTGACTTTTTTTTTTAAACTACCTGGGTTATAATAATATTATAGCAATGAACACCTTGGCCAACAGAATATACCTTGCTTCCACTGCTTTCATTTAAGTATTTTTCCATATACTTGCGCTATCATGTTTAAGAGCATTGTCACATACTCTTCCTAAACCTTTTAATACCAACTCTGAATAATGATAGCTAAAAAAAGTTAAAAGTTTACAGCTAATTGCAAGTGATCTATTGAAAGAACTAAATATTTTCAGGACTTACAATGATTAGCTAACTGATTAGTAGCATTAGACACAATTATTTCCTGGAAATAATACTTCATTTAGGACTGAGGGAGTTGTATAAAAAATAAGAAAAATTCAGAAGTAGTCATGTTAAGATTTAAACGCATTTTAAGGTATACAGTTATTGGATCCAGGTATTCATGCTCAGATATGGAGCATAAATTAGCTGAGAAGATAAAACACGACTTCTAAAAATGAAACAACTTAGGAAGGGTAGGAGGCCCCAGTGAAAGGAATCAAGGCTTTTTCTATGACCTTCTGAGCAAGAAAGCTGAGGTTTACAAGAAAGGATTCACTAAGAAATGCAATGTTAAATTCTCAGATCACCAGCTTTTTATGCACTCTCTTTTTGAAGTAGAGTTTAAAAACTAGGTTTCTCTGCAATATATACGAAAGTAAAATATCAAAACTAGGTAAGCAATTTAGCTCCTGATAAGCACAGGAGACATGGCTGTATTTCAGCAAATAAGCAGTCTATCACATATTTTCTATAATAGCAATTGCTGTGGTATTCTCAGTACTATGAAAACAAATCTTCATTCGTCCTCCATGCAACGGATGTTCTCACTAATATATATGGCAACAATTGCCATCACTACCTTTAGCTACACTTAAGTTCTCTACCCTGATGACTCTAAAGAATGTGTTTCTGGCCAGAATTAGTGACGCCTTTAAGTAAATCAGCTCAAACTGCTTTGGGATGGGACACGCAGTTTCCCATAAGCCTACACAGGAGGGCAGAAGAGGGTTTGGCACCTTAAGTCTCCCCCAATTTGCCTTTCATAGATATTTTCCCTAAAAGCAGTGATTCTGTAGCGGTTCTTCAAACTTCAGAAGATAGGAACATCTGCCTGTACGTCTTTCCTACTGAAAAATCACGGATGGATGACTGAATGTTACCCTTCATACACTTCCAGGAAAATGTTAGTGCATCATCTGCTGTTATTCTATGCCATAGGCTACACCACTTGCACACTGACTGCTCATTAGCTATGGAATAGGAAATAACCCCTTCATCTGTGTCTATGTTTTCAGTTACAGAATGAACCTGACTGAGACTCAGGAGCTCTTGTGATGCAAAAATATTAATTGATTACGTTACTTACAACTGATATGGTGTGCTGTGGCAATAAACTGGCTTGCTTATAGCAACAAAGAGTTAAAGATCTGTTCTGTGCTTTGTACTGCAGGGATTTTTTTTAATATAAAACAGTGCATAAACTATTATTGCATTTTTTGATTGCTCAGTTAATCTCATTACAGCCCAACTATTAAATTCAAAGGCAAAGATCTAAGGAGTTTTAAGTAAACATTTTTACAGATTTTTTTTTTTAATAAGAAATGTGTAAATAATTTTCATATCAATTAATGTACAACGTCTTATCTGTAAAATCTAATATTGCAGAATGCACATACAAAAAATTATTAAGTTACATGAAATCTGTAAGTCGTCTGCAGAATACTTTCCTGCAGAGCTTCTACAAGGATTTTGTGGTGCTTTATGAAGCTGGTATATGTCAATATTTTCACCAGCTAAGAAACTGAAACAGTCAGAAACTGAATAGAAGATAGTAACACAATTACACCTAGAAATGGGTTCTTTATTCTACACATTAGATTCTTTCACTTTTTCTTTACGCCACCATAATGAAATGGTCCTGCAGTATAGGTATTTTTACAGTGTCTACACAGCCAAGCAGCAATTGTCATAACAGTGAACAGTTATAGTACATTCCACGCTCACCGAGGGACCTATAAAACTCCGTAGAAACAGCAAGCATATTTCAGTTTTCCTAATAGCCAACCTTAAATAAAATAACATCACCTTGACTGGAGTGTCGTGAGTCACCGAAGGTTGGTTATAAATTCGGAACCCAGCCCATATGGGAAGGCAAATATACGGTACACTTAAGAAGAAAGCAGGACACACTTTTGTTCCATATTTGCCTATTAAAAAATAATTATAAGATGTATGAGAATTTGTAAGCTGTGTTGCAGAAAAGCTAAAAAATACTGTATGTGATACCAAACCTGAAGCAGCTCTGGTAATGCAAACATAAAACATTAGAAATCGCTGTTAAAGCAACACACAAATCTTGTTGAAAATCATGGGCTCAGGATAGTAGTAGAGTCACAGGTGACAGAGAGGCAATAGATCGGAAGCCATTTTGGAAATTAGGGTTTTTTTGCGGGGACGGGAAACCACCTCTGTCACTCTGCACTAGGTAATCCTATAATGTGGGACAGCTTTGAAATCTCTTAATGGAACCTGCTTCAAATAGAGACATCATTCTTGAAAAAATGGAAAAAATGAATATATCTATTTTTTAAGATCTGATATTGCATTTGTTTTCCAAAGTCTTGATTTCTCCTACAGACCTGTACTAATATTTGAGGACAAAACATAAATTCAGAGAGCTATCCTCAGCCCAGGTAAATCAGGAAAATCTGTGTCTTTTACACTGGCTACTCTCTATGTCAGAAAGGAAGGCAGAAGGCACGCTCTTGAGAACAATTCTCTCAAACTTCCCTAGAGGAAAGAGGAAGAGATATTGTCACATTAAATCTGCTGTTTTCTCTGTGGTGTGTATCTACAAAGGAGGGAACTGGACTGGCCCCAGGCTGCACCATGAACATTCCTCCCCTGTCATAAAAAGCAGGGCCAGAGCAAGCTTTTCTAAAGCTGACTACAGGATTCGAACACACAAATATTTTTCTCAGTTGAACACTTATCAACTTTGCATCAATTTAAGCTTTGCTAAAAACGAAATCTTTAATTGAGGGGAGTGGCACTCTTAGAGGACCACCTGCCTAATAATGATATAAAATTATTTTACTAAAATTCTCAACCTCTAGCAGCACAGCTATGCACTGATTTAGGTCAGAAACCTAGGAATGTTAAATTTATTTTGAAAATAGAATAACTTCCAGATTTCACTTTTATAGGTGATTTGGATGCCTCTTGTAAGCTGCTTGAAAGTCAGACTATTCAGTAAATTGGAAATTTCATGCAAAATAAGATTTGTATTTTTATGATACTAAGAGACAGTTATTGTCTCATTGCTTACATTAAACCTAGTTTGGATGAAAGCCTTATGGGTATAACAAAGACAATTTTTTTTTTTCCTCGAGAGCAATGTCAATTGAAAGGGGTTTTTTTCCTGGTCTCCATCTTTTCTTCCTCATATTTAAATTTCAAAATATCTTCTATCTCTCTACTGATATTCCTAAAATTCCTCTTTCATACTATTACAGAAAGGAACCAATGCTGCAGTAAAATATAGATAACCTAATGCCAAATTTAGAAAATGTTTCACAGGAAAAAGTTAGTCGTATAAATTATTCCTTACCCACAATGTTTCCAGGCATAAAGACAATGATGCTCATGATAATGGAACCTAGCCAGTAGAGGCCAATGGTTCTATAGCTTTGTCTGTTTAAAAAAGGAAACAAGAAATAATTATTGCACCATCCCTAAAAATCCCCTACCCCAAATCACCCTCAAATATTATACTAATATCCATGGTTGTATCTTAGTAAGTAAAGGTTTTAAAATCTGTACCACAAGTCAACAGTGGATTCTTGCCTCTTAGAGGGGGATGTGGAGTAATCCTACATTCATGTGTGAGAAGGTTATCACATGAACAGTACAGCATTTGTGAATACTCAGTTATTTGCTGTTCTGTTTCACTCATCTGAAGGCTGACTGCGTGATTTTGCACGTCACAGGCTGTACAAAACTATAAAAGAATTCATAATGAATTATTAATTAATTTCATTCTGTTAATGCTTCCATTACCAGCAGGTGGTATTGGAATTTAAGTACTTATTTTCTCAAACTCTTTATTCAACAGCAAGAAACATAAGAATCTCTATAAATTTTGTCTAACATGGATGAGAGATCATCATCATGCTAAGCAAGACATTATTCCTATCATAAATATGTTATCTGAAAAAAAAAAAAGTTTTTTCACACATGGTCTTAACCTGCATCATCTGTAAGCTTTCCTTTTAACTAGCACAAAGCATGCAGATGGGCTATGATCTCTGCTGCAGAGTGAGGAAGACAGACTACAACTCAATGCATTTGCTAGGCTTACTCAGCTGAGAGCAAGGATAAGTTAGTGAGGGTACAATTCCTGAAAGTAATGAAATTTTAGTAGTGTTGCTTTGGCCTAAGACATGAAACAGTCCTGAAAGAAAAATCTTAAATACTGCAGAGAAAAGAAAGCCCTTTGTAGGTTGTATCAGAATGCAAGCAAACTAAAGAATATACAAACCAAAATTACTTACTCCCATGCAATAGCTGCCACCATCAACAGATACATCAGGTAATGAACAGAGCCATCCCAATAGCAGATCACATGGCCATACGCAGTGTTCAGATACGGTTCACCCTAAAGAACATTTATTTTTAAATAAAGTAATCAGAGGAAGAATAACAAATAATTAATGAACAGCAAGAAACAATTTCAGAAAAGTAACTGATGTTCTTTCAATCCAGAGGTACAGTTTTTGACTGACAATACACATTTCCAAGCACAAACCTGATTTAGGTAGGATCAGATATAATTAAATCACTTCTACAGTTGCAAAATGGGGTGCAAGATGGAAGGGAAAACTCCTATGTATGACTGTCAGCATTGTTCTGCTGCATTATGGAAATACTACTTTTCCATATTTTAGTAATAAAAGCTACAAAATAAAGATAAATTTAACATGGAACAAATAAAGTTATATTTAGCAACCTAGAGATCTACAATGGTATTGAATATATTGATGACAATGTATAACCTTGTAAGGTCCAACTCATTTCACGCTAGAGTTCATGGAATCTTTTCAATGACTTCGGTGACTTTCGTATCAAGCTGTTACTGAGCTATTTTTGGTGGATGTTGATATTCAGCAGCCAACAGATTCTGCTGACTAGGTATCTGGCATCATGGGTTTTTAACTCTAATTCCTTTTAGAAAAGTGATTAGGCAAAAATAAAGGAGCAATTTTTGTTTCCTTCTTGGTAACACGTTTAGGTACTGCAGTACTCATCCACTCCTGAGTGCTAGCTATGGCTTTCTGCAAACATGTACAGCCTATTCAGTTCCCACAGAAGTTAATACAGAATGGTATTACCTAAACTAAGTGAAATAACATTGGAGCTTGAAAGGTATGACATTTTTCCCAAATTAGTCAGTGATTTCAAGTCAGTGAAGGTTTTGTCCACAACAATAATGAAACAGAACAATGGCCAAATTCAAGAAGACCTTCTTGAATGTGTAAGCGGCTATTTTTCTGTGACAAATACTATACCAAGTTATTTATAGCAAAGATTTTATTTACATTTGTAAGCCAAACAATTGTTTACCTCTCTCAAGTAATGAGTCATGAATCCATCAATAATTCCATCCTGTTCCAGTCCAATTATTAGATTCACTACACTGGTAAAGGCAAATACAGCATAAACTGCAATGAGATAAAGGGGGTGGGTGGGGGGGTGGAAATAAAGATTTGGGATCATGCAGTTGTTTCACAGTCCAATAAATTCAGTCAGGCAGAGATCTGTTGAACTAGATGCATGTAGTTTGAGGTCACACATATTTAACAATACAATATGACTTTCCCACATAGCTTAGTATTTTTTAATTAGTGGTTAGTCAACAAAGTTCTTAGGAAACTTAGGAACGTGAATTCTGTAGAGCTGTAGGCACAGCCTCCATGGAAAGCCAGTGTCTGCAGAAAGGACTATGTAGTCTTTCAGAAATCTTGTCACACAAAGTACGCAACCTTGACTGTAGTCATCTCTTGGAAAGGAGAAAGGACAACAGAAAGGAAGTGGACAACGTGAACCGCCATTTTTGGAGGTGAGCAAGGCAAACTGATATAGCCACAGCAGTCCAGAGGACCTACCACGCAAATTAGCGAGACACTCCTTTGAGACAGGAAATTTATTTGCAGAAGGTTTACGTTATTTATTTCCTTTGATTTCAGTGTGAACTGGGAGTTCCCAGCCTCACACAGGACACTGGGGACAGATGCCTATGAGTTGTAATGAGGAGGAAGACAGAGGGCAAATGCAAGTGGTTTGTACGCTGCTTTGCCTGTGGGCCCATCTTGTAAAACTTCAAAAAACAGCAGTGTTTTTTCTTCTAGATTTTTGCTATAATCTAGATCTAAGGTTTAAAAGGTAATCAATATCTCTATTCTTTTATGGCAAAGTATCAGCACAGAAATGTTTGCCCAAGTCTGCAGACAACCCGAGCAAGGAGTTGGGGTGGTTTGAACTTCCTTATATGTCACAAAGGTGAATTAACACAGAAGCCTAATGAAAACGGGAGAATTAAGGAATTCAATCACAGGAATAACCAAGCCATGGAGGCCAAAGGTCCAAAAATCCCAAATGAGTCGACTCAGGAGGAGATACATGAGAGGTCTACTGTGGTACCAAAGTCCTGCTACGAGGAAGATCTCAACAGAGCGGGTATGACAGTATTTCAAACACTTTCACAGCCCAACTCGAGTGTTATTCTTTTCGAATAGGAGGTCTGACTTACCCCTAAGCTGGATCTCCTACTTGAGAAGAATAAAAAGGTTCAAAAGAAGCATTATTTCTTCTCCTTTTTCCCCAGTCTATCTTTCTTGGCTCCTTAGCACCTCATCAGACAGGATCCCTTAAACATTCAATCCGAAACAACCATCGTATATTATAATTTATATAAATTAACACTTTCTGAATTTAGATTTCTTGTTACCAAGACATACCATAAAACAGCGGGTCTTTTGGTGGTTTTCTTTTGACAAGAACACGAGCCAACAGAGCAATAAAAACCATAACCAGCAGTCCAACTGCAACAATTGCCCAGGAACTGTAACAGTATTAAAAAGAAAAAGAATTCATAAGAAAGTCAGGGAAAGAGACAGAACTGTGTTTCTTCAGCTTTTCCTACCAGCTATTCTCAAATGCACATATTCTTGAAGTAACTTTTAATACTTTAAAAGGCTGTTTTTAAAGTCCATTGCATAGTCTGTCATCGTATTCATTTTATAGTTTTGCAGAATTTATGTGCCTGTCTTTTCACATGTGACCATCTAAAAAAAGAAAATACAAAAATAGCTAGATAAATAACATGCAGGAGTCTAGATTTGTTCAACTAAAATCAGTTTTCATATTGGTATCTGCAAAAATAAACAAAAATGATGGAAAACTTAAAGGCCAACAAGAGGTGAAAGTCAGAAACACAGAGATTTTACAGACAAAAAGGATCGTTAGGGACATTTAGTCTAACAACAGCAATAAATTATCTACTCAGGAAATTACATATTCACAAAGAAAACACATCAGTCCCATGGAATAGGAGTAGCAGTGCGGAGTGCCTATGATGGATCTAGGTTTAATTTCCAGTTTTGGAAGTGCTAACGAAGGTCTCTCCAGCCCTATAAGGCAGGATTGCTTGCGGGGGTTCTGTAATTAACGCAGGCGCACTCAGCGGAAAAGACCTTTACTCTGAAGATGGGACTATAATGTTACTGCATGTAAAGTGGTAGTGGAGAAAAGCATAAAAATCTTTGGCACAAAGCAGATTTGTCTCCTTCCCCAAGAAAATGCAAGTTAAGAAAATCAGTTTGATATTGGCTTACAGCTCTAAGTGCATAAATTGTATTTAGTTCTCTAAAGACCTTACTTCTCGGTCTTCACTTTTGTGCTCATGCATGGGAAAAAAAGGAGGGGAAAGTCAGGTAAAGTCCACAAGTATAAGCTAAAAATATTTGGTACATGATTTTATACACAGTACTACTCTGTGTGTCAAGAAAACAAATTGTGTACAAACAAATATTACTATGACAATTTCAGCCTTAGTGAAACATGACTTAAAGTTATTGCAAAAAATTTGCAAGATCAAATATTTCAGAATATATACACACAGACTTTCTGAGTCAGGCTCAGCAGCACTAGCTTGTTGATTTATTTTATGGTTTGAACCTTTTGCTAGTCTGTTTTCCCAGTGATGAATTTCTTCATACCATTACAGCTGTTAATATTGCAGTGACTTTTCACCGTGGTCTATCAATTTGAAATAAACATTGGCAATGAATCAAGTAAGTCAGCGTGTGTTATTCGGCATTTCCCTAGCAATGAGAAACAAAAAAATTAAGTTATCGGCCAGAAGGAGGAAAATGAGGAAGGCACAGATGTAGCAAAGCCTTAAAAACATGAAGCAAATACTTGTGCAGTAAAGTCGCAAAACACCCCGGGCTGTGGGATCACAAAATACCACACGGACCTGTAAGTACATTGGGTTTTTTCCACGAGGAAAGACCTTTCTTTTCCGGACCTGCGGTTTGTCCCAGGATCCTATTTTTTTGGCAGAACGAGGGCACATGGACATTTTCAGTTAAAACTCGCACGTCTTACGGGGTGCCTGGGGCGTGCGGCCCGGCGCCTTCCGAGGCCAGCGAGTTCTTCCATTCGTTCCCCGGCAGAGCGGGGCGCTGTCGGTGACCGCCTTGCCAGGGGGGCGGCGGGAGGCCGCGCAGCCCCGGGACAGCCCCC
>JAVJGI010000063.1:14103369-14120165 GCA_035590275.1 Ibycter americanus
CTGCCGTTCCGCCGGGCCGGGCCGGTGTCGGGCTGCGGCGCAGAGGCGAGAGCGCCCGCAAGGTCACGGCCGCCGCAGCTCCCGCTGGCTCCGTCCGGCGCTTCCCTCTGCACCCTCCTGGCCGGAGAAGTGCCCTCGTTGTAGGGCAGCGCGCTGTCCGTTCAGAGAAGTGCTCTGCTGGTGGTACGTGGCTGCTCTGGCTGTTTGATTCCTCTTTTTTTTGTATTTTAAAGTAAGATGACGGGAATCGGTGGTTCCTCTGAAAGTTGCAACTACCCATCCGCCTTCTGATCATGGCTAAGAAGGGGCAGAGGCTGTCGTAGCAAGCTTACCATTTCATTTGCTACTTATTTTGAAATTTTATTCATCTACTTTTCTTTTAAAGTGGTGATAGCAAATTGTATCTTTTCCCTAGCAATACCCACTGTAATCACACTTATTTCAGATGCTTTTTGGTGTAGAGGGGACATGCAGCGGAAGGCAGTAACTGACTGATTTCTAAACGCAAACCACCCAAGTGAGACCATGAGTGCAGTGATGGCAAAAAGCATGTAAAATAGGTTAGTGATTTCTAATGTGGGCAGAACAGGATCTGCCAATTCTCATGCTCACAGAACCATTTCTTTTTATACAGCGTAATAAAGTTTATGGCGTTCATAGAAACAATTACTGATAGTTTCTTTGTGCATCAGGCTGTGGTGTGGTAATACAACTAAACTGCTTAACCTTAAGGTTTTTCCCAAAGAAACTCCTCTGCTAGGCAAAACCTGTATAAAATATATGGAACAGATTTCTGTAATGAACATTTGGGAAGCAAGTAATAATGTTGCCTGGAAATAAATACGTAGTGTCTCCAAGATTTCTGTAATGGGGAAAGCTCCAAAGTCTTAGCAACTTTCTCTTTGTTTTGAGGCCTAACAGATAAGAACAGTGAGAGGAAGAGTCACATAGTCCTTTTAGTAATCATGGACACAGGAGCTGCAGCAACCAAATTGAAAAAAAAAAAAACCCCACCAGCAGACCACCATGCAGCAGCAATGTCTCTCTGTTGCTGTTAGCAAATGAACTGTTTATTTTGCGGATTCTTAGCAAAGGATGAGTGGCAAGGTGAAGAGTTTCTGTAGCAGAGTGGGAGACAGTGGGTAAGTGTCTCTCAAGCTGAATAGTTTCACAGGTTAAAAGTAAATGTGCACATGTATGTATTTGTCTATATATATGTGGAAGAAACACTGGACAGTGAGAAGTGGATATAGTGAGAGAAAAAGTTTGTCTGGATAAAACTATAAACATGGAAACAGGAGAGTTCTAAGCAAAGATAAGAAGAGTGTTATTTGAAAGCTGTAGAAATGAATGAAGAGATGTTAGAAGCAAACAAAAGCCATCTTGTGCTGGTAGAGCTGCTAGTACGTAATAGCCAGGGGACTTACGTAAGTAAACTGATTATACTTGTATCTTGTACTTCTATCACCAGACTGATGAACTGTTGAAACATCTCAGGTTTAGTGTCTTCTTTCATAGGAAATACATGGCAGCTTTATAGGATATTCTTCCATATTCTATATTTTGAGCCTATATTGGCATAAATATACATTGCAACACCCTGTTAAAGACGTATCTGAGGAGAACTTCCTCATTACATACCAGCACTGGATGACTTCATGCTTGTATACACTGTCCTGAAAGTATACCAACTGTAAGACAACCTGTTCTTTTTTCCTGGTGTTGGCCAGAAGAGGCAAGACTTATAACTTGCACTGTTGCTCTTTTTTATGTGTCATTAGTGAATTGGTCAGATAGTGATGGTTGCTTTTTATAGGCCCTGTCTTTAGTCTTTGTAAAGACCAGTTTGAGGTGTATTGACTAGAAATTAAGTTGGCAGCTTTGAATACACTTAGGAAATGAACATCAAGGTAAAGCAAATGTTTAAGGCATGCAAAAACTTTTAGGGATAATTTACCAATTATTTAGTTCCACAGCTTGTTTCACTTTTGTTTACTCATGTGTTTTGTTAGGTCCTATCTGTAGTTGATGTGTTTCATAAAGATCTACTGACAAATGCTACTTGTAAATTAAAGCCAAAGGAAAATATTTTTTTAAACGAAAATTTTTCTGATTCTCTTAAAAAATTCATTCCATCTGTATCTGTCCGGTGAGACAGTGTCATTTCTCTGTCCTGTGATGTAAACTTTTATCAGTGTTAGTGTTTTGTCACAAAACAGATGGTAATTCAAGAATTCTATTTATAAGGAAGAAAAAAGTAGTTAGAACAATTTAAACATCTGATAGTCACCAAGTTAGCGTGACATCTTTTTTTAAATTATTTTTCTTTTGGATATATTCATACACAATTTAAAATAGGCTACAGTTGCTACTTTTTTTCTGACAGAGGACTCTAAAAAATTTCTAGAGTTAAGGTATTTTAAAATAGTGAACTGAATCTTTGATTGATAGTACCACTGTAATTCTCATTTCAGGGTTTTTTTTGTTTGTTTTTGGGGGTTTTTTTGCCCCTAGAGAAAGTTGGGTGGTTGTCCTTGTCTATGTACTAAAATCTTAACTGTAAAGATGGGAGAAGGGGAGCCTTTTAAAATTGGCTGGGGAAGGCGAGAGAGCTTTTGGAAACAGTTGACTGAGCTCAGAGGCTTAGAAATGACTGTGTTGTGTGTTTTGGCTTATCATCCAGTATTCCTCTTGCCTAAAGAGTTTTAGAACATGAGACAGGAGTTTTTTAAAAGCAGCTTACTACTTCAGTAGTTTGACAGATAAATCCTTAAGAACTGAGATAATATCAGAGTCACAAAGTCGGAATCTGCTTCCCAATTAAAGCTTTTTTTTGTATGTTTATAACTGTACAAATTGAATAGCAGTGATCAAGAAAATTAAATTTGTCTCAGTAGGATTCTGCTTTCAGGTTTCATTTTGTTGTTTTTAAATAAGATTTTTTTTAAAATTTCATTCACATTTTTACAGTATTTTAACTTGTCCTTTGGTCGTAGTATAAAGGAAAGTGTCGACATTGCACAGATTTAGCAGTCTGTCTTCCAAATGTCTTTGCAAAGGACTTTGGCAAGCAGTAAATAAAGGGGTGGTCATGACTAACTGGAAAAAGATTCCTCTGTGCTTTTATAATGGTGAAAATATTTCAGCTGTTGGGAAGATGCGAAGACTAGGAGGGAAAGAAGTGCTAACCTGAGAGTAAAGAAAGGTGGCATAAAATGTATGGGAGGCTTATGTGAAGTGAATAATCAAGTGGTCACTTGGAAAAAATGTTCTGGTCACTACAAGTGTTCTTCCACTGTGCACATACACACACACATACCCCGTCCTGGATGACAGTAAAATTAATCGATATCTAAAGAGTAGGTTGTTTCTGTAAGTCTCTCAAAGAGGCATAGAGGAGGGAAGAAGGCAAGGGGGAAGGATAAGTGATCTTGAGTCCCACTTGAGTTAAGTGACGGAGGAATAGTGGTATCAACATAAAGGTGTGCTGGTTCAGGCATGCCACAAATAGAAGAGCTAACAGAGAGACAGAGTTCTTGGCACGTGAGCAGAGGGATTTTTAGAGAGAAGACACACCTAGAGTTCTTCTATGAGTAGATGAATGCATCATTATCATCTATCTGTATACTTATGGGAAATAGGATTTTACAACATCCTAGAGCAATGCACTTTGTTACCATTTTTTATAGTTTTTCCAGCTACCTTTTAACTTTGCAAATTCACGCTTTTTAGTATTTACAAAAGACTACTGTTTGGCTTTAAAAATCCCAGAAAAGTATTGGTGTTGTCAAAAACTTGGAATCCTAAATACAAAAAAATGACAACGTGACTATCTTAATATATTTGGACACCACTTGTCATGAGTTTTCTCAGTTTCGGAGTGTGTAACTGTATCAAATGTTCTGTATCTGTGAGTTGTTACGCCCCATTGATGATGGATGTCTAGAAACAGATAATGAGGTCAATAGTGCCCAGTAACTCCATGCAACACACCACCTCTCCTGTCCTGAGTGAGTATCATAACAGGTGGAGCCCAAAGTCATAGACCAAATGAACTCAATGAACGTTTTATGGATATTTATGTACATTTTACAGATGTTTTATGGAGGAAGAGGTGGTTGATGAGGGTGTGTTGCGATAGTGTGGGACCTGAGCATGACATAACTGGTATGCAGTAAGGGATGGAGAATGTAATGGGTTTGGCTGGGATAGAGTTAAATTCTTCATAGTGGCTTGTATGGGACTATGTTTTGGATTTGCACTGAAAATAGTGTTGATACCACACTGATGTTTTAGTTACTGCTTTGAGATGCTGTGCAAACTTTAGTTGTCAGAACTTTCATCGCGTAAGTCCTGTTAGTTTGTCATTGATGCATTTTAGGTTGGGGACTGTCTCTTAATGTATATCGAGCCATATGGCAGGGGAGGGATTGAGCATAGAGCCTCAAGTGTGTCCTTCATAGGATGAAAAAACATCCAGTAGCTCTTAGATCTCATATGAATGAAAAACCTGTATGTATATGCACCATTGCCACATTTGACTTCCTGTCATTTGGCCATGTGATATTATTTTTTTTTGATCATATGAGGAAAAAATCTGCAAAATTCTTGGGAAAGCAAGGATCAGAAAAGGGCAGCTTGGAACTGCACCCTGATTCTTAAGAAGGTGTAGCAGAAAGTGAACCACAAGCCAGATAAGCTCCTCTGGTGTGTCAGTTCATTGCCTTCAGATTGAACCCACTTAAGGAATAAAATCAAGATCATATTCCAAAAACAACTTGGTGAATTTTTTGTTTTTTTAATTAAGTAAAATTTGTAATGTAGTTTGCATGGTAGTGCTGGGTTTTTTTATGACATGTTAATGTTCAGCTCCTATGTGATTTGGACTTCAAGCTCCTATAAAGTCATACAGGGAAGGTTAGGGCATTTTAAACAGATTTTTCTAAATGTTAAAAGCAAAATATAAATGCACTGCCCTAGTGCTTTAACGAACAACTTACAAGTTTGGTATACAAAACTGTACTTATGAGATCTTAGTTTTTTAAAAGTAAATTTGTTACTGATTTTGACTGGCAAGGCAGCCCATCATTCTCATCAACAGATAATAGTTCATAGCTTTCATAAATCAGTTCTAAATGACCTGCATGAAGCTTTTACTAAAAAAAAAGCTGGCATTTAATTAAACTCATTCTTTCTAAAAGCTGTTTGATGTAAATCCAGTTTAAGGAATTAATCTAGAGTATCACATTTTCTAAGTGATGTGAAAGCTGACTGTTTGAATAGATTGGAGTATTGTAATGGTGAATGTGTACCTGTTGGTAAGTGGCAGCAAATTTAATATTGAATACCATGTTTAGTTGTGTTAGCACTTACTGAGAATTAGAATTTTTTTGGAGTATAAGAAATATAAACAGTGAAGAACTTCAGTTGAAACTTTAATTCTAGGTTTCTATTACTTGGATCTCCCCGTGTTGCAAACAAGTTTGAGTCCATTACTTTCACAGGTTTCTTCTGTTAAATACAAACTGCTTATTCTTACATTTAAACACACCTTTCGTCTCTGCATGTTGCTTGCCATTCATTTCTAGGAGGTTCTGAACAAAAAAGTTTAAGAAATTTGAAGGAAAGGCTTGGTCTTCATTGTGGAATTCCTGCATTTGCTAATGTGCCCTGATTTATTATGTTTAATCATGTGTGTGTTGGAGACAAATGTATTTTTGTAAATCACAGGCTATTCTTGATTATTATGTGAAAAACTGGTGAAATATTGCTAAGATTATCTTCAATGTCACCTGTAAGAGAAGTTATTTTTAAAAAGTCATCTTTTTCCATACAGAACATTAAAATAAATCTTATCTTCTGTGGTCTCAAATAACAGCTGCTCAGGAAACAGGCTTTTTTTCCCCTGGTTTTGGTGGAGGCTTCTATCTTTTGGTTCTCAGCTTATGCTAAAATTGCAGCCAATCATCCAGCCTCTAACAGTGGAGGCAAGCCAGAATGTTTTGCTATGGCAGGAATAGAAGCGTCAAGGTCATCTGCTAGAATATTGCTCCCTTTTTCTCTCTCCTCTGAACGCTACAGAATGGTAACTTTGACTTGTTATCACAGGACAAGTCCTTGACGCTATTCTCCTCATGGCAGGGAAGCTAGTGTGCACTGTCAGTAAATTAAGTTCAGTAATATAGCCATAGAGGGTTATGTATTGATACTTAGAAGTACAGCCCTTCTAGTGAATCAAGAGAGTATGCATTCATATGTTAAGTAATTCTACAGCTCAGCTGTTGTTTACAGTTTGGTAGCTATGTATAACTAGTACAGCCAGATCAGTCTTAGGGAGTAATACATATTTAAAACAAATGTATGCCATTAGGTTAACGTAATATTCTTTCTTCAACCCTTTACCTAGCTTATTAATTTGTAAAAATGCTACATGGTCAGCTGTTACATGTTCACAGTGCAGATCTTTGACCTGTTTGCTATATGCAAAGAGGTGGTTATGTTGTGCTTGACTGCCCCCCTCAAGATAATGATTTTTGTGATCTGTTTGTGTTTTGATTTCTAGGTTTCTTTACTCAGATGAAGTTCAAATTGGTCCAGAAACAGTCATGACTACTTTATACACTGCTAAAAAGTATGCAGTCCCAGCCCTGGAAGCACATTGTGTGGATTTTCTAACGAAGCACCTCCGAGCAGATAATGCCTTTATGCTGCTTACTCAAGTAGGTAAATTTAAGCTTAGTTTTTATTTACTAGGAAAATCTGTATTTGGTGGGAAATAACTAAATATTACTTCACAGTGGGTTTGCTATCACATAGTCTCATTTATGTATGAAAATGTCTTGTTGCCGTGTTAGCATTTTTACAAACTCAGCTTCTTAATGTGGAGGAAAGGGTTTTTTTCCTTTTTTTTTCTCTTTCTCTCGGTCTCCTTTTTTTTTTTCCATATGCAGTGGACTGGGCCATTTCAAATGGAGCCAGTTTATTCTACAGTGTATTTGCGTGACTCTCTTAATTGTTTTTTATTAAGACTGTGCTTCAGTTCACTATAGTGGACTTGATGTGTACTTTTTTTTAGTTATATTGCCAATACTACAAACATAAGCATGAAGGAAAATTTGCATTTAGTAAGTTCTCCTGAATTATGTACTCCTTTGAGAATTTAAGTGCTCTTTAAGGTATAAACACAAAGAGTACTTAAACAAATCAACCTATTTTAATTTGGATCTATACTAAAGTAAAAATACTTGCTTTTTAAGGTAAGTGGTTTGTCAACTTTGTTTAAGATGTTTTATGCTTTACCTTTTTAGGCTCGTTTGTTTGATGAACCTCAGCTTGCTAGTCTTTGTCTTGACACGATAGACAAAAGTACTATGGATGCAATAAGTGCAGAAGGCTTTACTGATATTGATATAGGTAAGCATTAAACTTCTGAAGGGAATTGTAGGACATGAGAAGGCTTTGTTACAGTAACCTGGGATAGTTCACCTTGCCTAGACAAGTATGTGGAGTCCCAAGCACATTGTACCTCCTTGTCACAGTAATCTGGGGTAGTTTGCTTTCCCCCTCATCTGCAGCCACCTTTGCATGGGCGCCAATGTGACAGCCAGCTGTGGATCTTGGAATTCAAACAGCCCCTGCATTACATCAGTGAGTTTGCTAATGAGCAAAATAGTACATTGCATATGTATGATATGATAATCAGTGCAGGTTTGATTACCCACCCCCTGCACTGCTTTCCTTTAGGCTTTGCTCTTGAGCAGGGTTCCATTGTGTTGGGGCCCCATTTGATTAATGTCACTGTCCGGAGGCTCCCACTGTGGTAACACTACACTTTCATTAAAGCCAGAGCTTTCACTTGCTGAGTGTTGTGCCTTCTCCCTGAGGGATCCACACCTGCTTTTCATGTGTAATGTGAATCACTCTTTTGTTGCTGCATGGTACTTCTCTATTCAGAGTTGCACAGATCAGGTACAATTTATGAAATCTTTTTAAAAGAAATAAATATTTAAACTCCTGGTTTCTATGTTTCAGCTTTTACGAAAAGCTAGCAGTTGTAAATTTGCATACTTAATTTCATTGCTACTGTATGTTTCTAAGGTGGTACTCCAATTCAGCTAGACTGTGTGAAAAACTCAGACTGAAGGAAGGTATTCCAGCTGCTTAAAGTCTCTTTACTTAAGTCAAGTCATTGTTAACTTGTGTTCAGTGAGATTTGTACCAAGACTATGAGTGTTCATCTGTACTCTTGATAAGTCCCAATCTGTTTTGACTTTACAGTATGATATTTTCTTTGACTGTAAACATGCCTTGCTTAAATTCAGGGCATATAAAAATTCCCAAAGACGACAAAAGATTCAGAATATGAAAACACATCTTTCTTCAGGCTTGTGTCCTGTGATAATCTTTTCATACTTGTTATTCATAAAATGCTGGAACAAGTAAGAAATACAGGAAAACTTGCTTTTGTAAAACACGTGAGAGTACCTTGCCTCGCATCCTGTGTTTCACCTTCAAGCTTTGTGGGTGGCAAGTAACGTCAATGTTTAAGATTACTTTCATGTATCTTTAAACTGGTTTTGTGTGCACTGCTTGTGTCTGTAGTTAATCCAGATTGACAGGTGGCTACTCGGATGAGAATATGAGCGTCATCATGAATAACTTGTTTTTTTAGTGTGTGGTCACTGCTTGGTCACTTCCAGTTTTGATCTTGCCCTAGCCATGGAAATTCTTTAGGATACTGATTGTCATTACATAGATTATATATAGTAACACACTTAGGAATCAGGAAGGAAGTTCATATGCTGCCTTCCTAGCAGGAAAATAATTTTTTTACTTTGGAATCTATACACCATTGGGAGATTTCTTTATACATAAGACAACTTGTCTTTGATGTCTTATTATCAATGTTCTTTGTGTGTATTTAACATTTCAAGCTTGCTTTATGTGCAGCACTGTTACTGGTTTGGAGGAAAACTGGTCTAAATCTGTTAACTTTTTTTCCTTCAGACACATTATGTGCAGTTCTAGAAAGAGATACCCTTAGTATTCGAGAAAGTAGACTCTTCGGAGCTGTTGTTCGCTGGGCAGAAGCAGAATGTCAAAGACAACAACTGCCTGTGACATTTGGAAACAAACAAAAAGTCCTCGGAAGAGCTCTTTCCTTAATCCGTTTTCCATTAATGACTATTGAAGAGTTTGCAGCAGGTGAGTTTTGGGGCTCTTTGTCTTAATGTTAGATGATATCTCTGTGATGTTCACCTGTGAGTGTTTAGATGCTTAACACGCTATTCTGTTATTAATATCGTACTAATAAAAATTGTGATGCACAAATGAAAGCATGTTGGAAAATGTTATTGTCAGCTTCGGTTTGCAAATATGTGTGGTTTAAATAAAACAGTCAAAGTAATTCTTTGAATCATCTTAGAAGTTTTTTCTTTTCACAGGTCCTGCTCAGTCTGGAATTTTGTCAGATAGGGAAGTAGTAAATCTCTTTCTGCATTTTACTGTCAATCCTAAACCTAAAGTAGATTATATTGACCGACCAAGATGTTGCCTTAGAGGAAAAGAATGCAGCATTAACAGGTTCCAGCAAGTGGAGAGTCGCTGGGGCTATAGTGGAACAAGTGATCGAATTAGGTATGGCTTTTGAAACTATTGGGAGGAGAGGCAGAGAAGTGTGGGAAGGAGCAAACAAATTTCTCAACTTTTTGGCATAAGATACAGTAACAAACATGCTGCTTCTGTTTGGGCATGTTTGATTTTTTTCCTTTTTTAAAAATAACTTCAGCTGTTGTGCACATAAAATACGAAGTAGCAAAGAACAAAGTTCAGGAGGATTGGGTGCATTCTAGAGTGATTAGGTGTTCGCTGCATGTTCCTTTTAAAAATACCAAGTCTTGATCTGTTTTTATTTTGGAGATATTGAAAAGAATCTGTGCATTTTTTGTTTAGTCATACTGAGTATCTTGGGGGGGGTGGGGGGGTGGTAGCAAAGCTTTAACCTATAAAGCTGATACTTTACAAAGTATTTTTTACTATTGAAATCTAAATAGAAAGTGTTATTGAAAAAAAATGTCATTTTTAGTTTACTTCCCTACTCTTCACTGGGAGTCTTTTGTGCTTAACTGGAAGTAAGGTAACGCACCTATCACAGTTGTTTAAATTCCTTTCTTGGCTTGTGTATTACTAGGTTCACAGTTAATAGAAGAATTTCCATAGTGGGATTTGGATTATATGGATCTATTCATGGACCCACAGACTATCAAGTTAATATACAGGTATAGTATAGTTATTTAAATAGGCTTATGCAAAAACTACACTTGTAGTACTTGCAAAAGGTTTGGTGTGTATTTGGATAAGAGCAGTTGATAGCCCAGGAATCTAATCTGTGTTTTGTCCCCAACAGTGGTCATAAGCAGATGACTAGGGAAAAGTAAGAACAATATGAAACTCTTCTCCCTTTCTGCTGTATTCCTCTGTCCTTCAGTCATTTTCAGTATAGGTGTTTCCTGAGACAGATTAGGTTCTCTGTTTAGTAGCTCCTGGTGAATATTTCCTCAGGATACTTGTCCAGTCTAACCTTGAATTCCTGTAAGCTTTCTGCAGAGGAATTTCGTAGCTTTGTAACGTGTTCAGTTTTGCACAAAGTCTGTCCTTTAATGAAAGTTTCTAGTAATTAAGGAAAGAGATCTTGGATTTGTCCAACAGCTCTCTGAAATCAGTGACACAACATGTAGTGACTGCTAAAAAAGCTGCTGTGTCATCAGGAAGATACTGAAAACAAGATAAAAGGTGACATTGTGTTGCTGTGTGAAAGCCAGGTATGCCCGCATCTTGAGTATTTTGTGCAGTTCCCAGTCTCACACAGTAGAAGTAGAAGGTAGAGAAAAGGGTGATTAAAACGATTAAAGGGATAGAGCTGCTTCCTTATGAAGGGAGACCAAAAAGGCTAGGACTCTTCAGTTTATGGGGGAGAAGGCTATGGGGAGGTGTGAGCAATGCTTCTAAAATCATGAGGGAAGTGGATAAGGTAAATGCAGAACTGTTAGTTCAGTTCACCAAACCCCAGAATATTATAACTAGGAGATTCTTACTGATGCTAGCAGAAGATCAAAACAGATCAGGGTATTTTTTTTAATACAGAGGGTACTAAACATACTGCCTCAAGAAGCAGATACGCTGTTCGGAATTTGGTGGTGTTTGAACATGTTCATTCATCAATAGCAGATCCATTAGAAGATTCCAAAAGGAACAGAAGGGGGATGTACGCTGAGGCACCCCTAGTAGACCAGTTGTGGGTGCTGGGGCAATGGACAGCAGAGTCCAGACTTCTGTTCCTACCCTCAGCAACATCTTCTCTTGATGCTTTCGGAGCGCGCTGGACCATTTGTCTGATCTGATTGGGTATTCATTACATTCTTAGCTCGCCTGGTACATGTACTGGGGCTTAGGGGCTTGTCCTTGCCCAGAGCTTTTTGGGAAAATTGACATCTTATTTGCTACTGATTCAGTCTTAGTTAGGAGGTTGTATGTTACTGTTAACCATAACTACTTCTGTAAAGTTACTGCAGTTTTAGGTTTGCTGAAAACATTGTCCCAGCATGGAAATCTCCCCAGTTTCTTCTGCTGGTAAATGATTTATTTGTGTTGCTGTTCTCCAGGCTCCTATGTGAAGACTTTATCCTGCTGATACTCATTTTGTATCTTCATGCTGTTTAGCCTACCAGGGAGCGTCTATAAGGCTTTTTTCTACTGCTGTGTTGGAAGAATGATGTAACATTAGTTTTGATGCTTTCAGATAGCTGTTTCTAAACCTTCTTTTGGGCTGCTTAATTGTATTTTTTACATTTTAACCTGTTAATTTGACCTTTTCTATTTTAATCTGTATACAACTTCATATTTCTATAGGATGCCCTTTTTTGCTTGTTTATGTCCAGTAATAGCCTTTTGCTGATCAGCCATGCCAGCATTTTTCCCCTTTTCTCAAGCCTTTCCTAATAGGTGATATGTACTGATACTGTCCTTGGGCATGTGATGTCCTTCAGTAGTCTGCATGCTTCTTAAAAGGATTTGATTTTCTTAATGGTTCCTTTTAGCTTCCTTTGAACAAGCTTCCTCATTTTTCTCTTGAAATTTAGCACAGCTGTGGTGGATTTGCTTTTGTTGTTCACGTGGGAGCGTTGACTCTAGGTATATAATGGACACTGTTACGTAGTGTTTCCATTATGAAATTTTGAATCTGATCCTGCTCATCACTCAGTACCAAATCAAGGATTGCGTTTCTTCCTACTGAGCAATTGGTTAACCCATGAAATGGTCAGTGATAGCATCTAAAAATGTCACCCCTGCTTCATGGCCTGATATGACACTTGCCCGGTCTGAGTGGGTAATTGAAGACATCACTAAAATTGTATTTCCTGCTCTTGTAGCCTGATTGATCTGTCTTAGCATATTGTGGTCAGGATTATCGTCTTCTAATATTGATCCAGCACTATATTTTTTCCTTTTTAAATAGGGAATTTCAGTCCATTTGAATTCTCTTTCTTGCTGAGATTAGTTTTGATTTGATTCTGAGCTTTCTAACAAGATACTAGCATTCCATGACTGGCACAGTTTCGTTCTGTGCTGTGTATTTTGTAATCTGGTACTATCGCATCGGTATATAAGGTGTATGGGAAATTTTGTGAAAGAAAGAGTCTGTAACCATTTTGGGACAGAAATTCCATTGTCCCTATCTGATTTCGTAGATGTATAGCATGTGCTGGAACTGCTGTTTCAGGTCATTTCTGGGCATCCTATTTAAATGACAGTTTATTTGTCTTCTGTTTCCTATTTGATGATTACAACTCTCTGACTATCCTGTACTTAAGGATAGGAATTCTGTGTCTGTCTCTTAAGAAAATAGTGCTGTGCCTTTCCTCTTACATTGTTCCAAACAGAATGTATCTGGAATGAAGTTTTGAAGGAATTGGTTGGCTTTTCCACATTCCTCAGTTTAAAAGATCACTTTCAAATTCCTCGACTTGAAGTACCATCAGTTTGGTTTTCTAAAACTATACTTCTAACTAAATGAGTAGCATAGTGTACTAGATTGGATCTTCAGAACAAATGAGTTGGTGCTGAAGATCTAGCAGCAGCTATACTACACGTTGTTTGTGGATTTTTACTTTGCATTAACTCTTGTTTGATTCTCTTGGCTAAATTCCTGTTAGCAAATGAGAGCATTTGGTGTGCTCCCTCAGGATGTTTGCTGGGTTTATTCCATCAGAAAAGAATTTAGTTCTTACAAGGCAAACCGAAGTGTATTAAGTGGGAATGATGAAGTGATTCAGTTGAAAAACATGCTCCTGATCCAGACTGAAAGGCTAATGTACCTTTGTGGTTCAGATGAAGGCCATCCATCTTACACAGCTTTTATTCTGGAAGTATCCCCAGTTCCTGATGATTCCGAAACTTTCTTGTCACAATCTTTTCAGACAGGTATTTAAGTCCTGTGTCTCTGCTTTTCTTGGACCTGCATCAGTACTAGCAGAGCTTCAGAGAATTAAACATTTAATACCTGTCTTAAAATAGTGATAGTGTGGATTGCAAATACATCTTCTATGTGCAAGGGGCTTAGGACTTCAGCATTATAATTGTTAATATTGCTATTGATTGTGGCTGGGGGGGAGAAATTAGAGCACATTTGGCCTAGAATAGGGCTTCATCTAATTTGTGCACTACTAAAAATTATATGGCAATTTCATAATAAAATACTAAAATTGATGGGATTCTTGTTAGTGCAGTGATCATGAGAAATGTTCATGTTACTCTGAAGCTCTGATATCCATCTTCTGCAAGACGTGTTCAGCAGCATGGGTCAGGATTGCTCTCCAAAATGAGAAATGAGTTACCTGCTATTACTGCATCTTAGCTAGTGACTCCTATTCACCACTAAAATTGAAGGCAAAAGAAATAATACGTAGTCCAAGCATAGTTTTTATTCAGAAACTAGAATAGAAATAAATTGTATAAAACATAGCAGTGCAAGTTCTTTTAAGAGTGTGTCATTGACTGCTTATATTATCAGTAAAAACTTGTTTTCAAATTAGCCACAGCCAGCAAACATGCTTCCCTCATGTGGGCCATGTAAGTATACAACGATCAGCAAATCTAAGTATGGGATTACATGTGTGTATGGAGGTCAGAAGCTGAAGATCTAAGAACTATTCTTTGTCTCCCAAGCAAAGATTGTATAACCTGGTTGGAGCAGTGTTGAATCTAGCCCACAGATGGGGGCAGCCTGTGTAAAACTTGCAAGCCATCGTTCAGCACGCTGCTGGGTCAACCCTAATGGTATCAGGAAATTCCACCTACTTTGCAGTTCTGAGATTGCACTATCCTTGCAATTAGCTGGGTGGAGTCGGCAAGTGTTTGCTTGTAATCTTCTAGTATGTGTACAGTAAGAATCTTTCTCAAGCTTGTAAACCTAAAAATACTGTTTTGTTTTCATGTTTTTGTACAGATAATTGATTATGAGAAGAATCAAACGCTAGGACAAAACGACACTGGATTTAGTTGTGATGGAACAGCCAGCACGTTCAGAGTTATGTTCAAAGAACCTATAGAGATTTTGCCAACAGTTTGCTACACAGCTTGCGCAACATTGAAAGTAAGAATCCTAACAGTACAAAAGAAAACGTTACTTTGATGCAAGTGTTGCGCTTTTATCTGTCTTCTGATAGGAAAGTGTCTTCTAGGTTTTGAATTTATTTTAAATTTAGTGCTAACGAAGGATGTAGTTCAAGTCTACAGTAAATTGTACGACTGTTGCCTCTCTTCTGTGCAGCAGCACAGAATTGATAACTGGATGCGTGTGCCTTCCCACTTTCTGGCTTGATGTAAGAGTTAGATTGAGTCCTAATGGAACTTGCTGGTTTCATGTGGGCAAAAGCACTATCCAGATTATTTAATCTGGCAGCTCTCTTTCAAAATTAAAGTTTGATTTATTTTATCAAGGATATTCTAACCACTAGCTAGAGTCAAGAAAACGGAAAGCTTTTATTTTCTTTTTATCACTTTTTATATACTGGTGCTGAAATACAGGAAAGAATTATTTGTTCTAGGAAAGTCTCCCCTGAATGTTATGGACAAATTTATTTATTCAGTGTTTTACAAAAAATCTTCTAATATTCTTTTAAATATAATTCCCTATACAGAAATCAAAGTTGAGTGGGTTGGGGGAAAAAATGTTGCACATTAAAAGAAGCTGAGGCAGGGAACTAGGTGAGAATACAGACAACCTGTATGACGAGGAGAAATACTGGGAAGTATTCATTACTAGTTGGATAAAATCAAGTGGTTTAAATTTGCTGCCAGAGAAACTCTTTTTTGTTATTTAGACATAGGGCACTTGCTTCTGTTTGTGATTTTTCTATATAACTTACATGATGTGGGGTCAGAAATTTTGTGCTATTAAAATAACCTAAGTCAGTAGTGTTTGAACTTCAACATCTTGTGGGTCTTGCTGCCCACTTCCAATCAGTTGCTAATCTCCTCTGATGTTTTTCAGGGTCCTGATTCTCACTATGGAACAAAAGGTTTGAAGAAAGTGATCCATGAATCTCCTACTGCTAGCAAAACATGCTTTGTCTTTTATAGTTCCCCCGGTAACAACAATGGTACATCAATAGAAGATGGACAGATACCAGAAATAATATTTTATACATAATTTCATATGATCATCTCAAACATGTCAGTGTATCAGTGGACTTCAGCTCACTACTGGCGGCAGTTAAAAAATTCTGTGAAATTACATGAATATGTGAAAACAAAACTAATTTGTTTGAGAGGTACCAGAAAAGCTATTTTCTCTGCATTGTTATTGGCAGAACGTAATTTAGCTTTTCATGGTCAAGTGGAGTAAGTACTCTGTATATTGAAAAGATGGTTTTAAACGGTATCTTGTGATTAATTGCTTTGTATTTATACCCCTTCATTTCTCATGTAGTAAAATTTGTTTTTTTGAACTGGAAAATCCTTACTCATTACGAACTTCTTGCGTATGTTTTCCCCAACCTGTCTTAAAAAGACAGTAAAGCTGCTGCTGTAGTCCCAGCTTCTACTTCTTTCCAAAATGACCTTGGAATCACCCTATGGACATGAATTACTACTATAGTCTTCTGAAGTACATCACTAAAGCTGGATTCATATTGCTATCATCTTGACTTTTGGATTAGCTGTGGAGAATTAATGGACTTAGTGCTTCAGACTGCGGCTGCACTGAAGAAATACCAAATCAAACTCAGCAACACACACACCTTTCCAGAATCTCTCTTAATTCAGAAGGGCTGTTTTGGAACATAGAGCTGGTTATGGAAATAGCCACTGTATATACGTATGTGCCTATAAGAAAATGTATAATGGGAAAAGGAGAACACAAGACTTGTAATGATGGTATTTTATCATTGGACATTGTAATACTAAAAAATCAGTATGAACTAAGGATTATTTGTGTGCAACTAGTTTTACAGAGTGCATACAATAATTTGATGCAATTAATGTATGTATATAGTACTCAGCGTCTCGCACCATGTTCGTGTAGCAGTAGAATGTCTTCATGTACAAACGCCTGTACCCTCCCCTAAATTATACTAAAGTCATAATTTGAGAACACAGGAGAAAAAAAGGAAACCACGCTTTTTTTCCCTAATTTCTCTTTAAATACCCGTTGCCGCGCAGGTCTTGGCTCTCACACCACAGGCCCTAGACCGGCGCTGCGGTTCCCGGGGCCGGGGCCGGTGCAGGCGGGCGGCAGC
>JAVJGI010000063.1:14123268-14135767 GCA_035590275.1 Ibycter americanus
ATCAGCACGTTATCAACATTGCTCTCACATCACAGCCAAAACACAGCACAGCACCAACTACTAAGAAGAAAATTAACCCCATCCCAGCTGAAACCACGACAATAGTATTTCTAATAACGGCTGTATGAATCTGAATGTCTTCTAGGTTATATATGATGTGATTTGTTTTCACTTAGTTGGTATTACCAATCCAAGAACTCAGCTTAAGAGTAACTAATACTCTGTGGGAGACAACTCTGAAGAAAGACCTGAAAATGCACAGTTATCAAATGCACACACACACACATATATCTATATATACACCCCCACTTTTAAAAACCAAAAACGCAAGTTAGTTGGAGTCTTGCTTCTAGGTGATACAAGTGAATTATGGAAACATCACTCCTTGCTTTTTGTTCTAGCCTAAAAAAAGACCATCGTTTCAGGGCATGCTCTGGGAGCTGTATCCTGTTTTAAAAGGAGAGTAGATAAGACATTGTTTTCTACCTTTCAAATAATTAAAAGGACATTGATGAACCATCACTTACTGCTGTTAATTCTGCATACCCACACTTTAAGAACTATTTTTAAAGTACCTGATGTGTTGGCATTACAGCAAGGTTTTTTTGGAATCCGTATGTGGTGGTGATTCTCTGAAAGATGGATTTTTTTGTGTGTGTCTAAACCAGGGTGGTAAATCACGTGAAAAGGTGGTGAAGATTTTGGTATCAATGACACCAGATGAAATCTTAGAAAAACTGAAAAAAGAAGCTTCCAGTTGACCTAAAACAAGAGCGGGAAACGGGACAATGCATCTTGGTAAATGGACTGATACTGTCTCTTAACGTAAATCTGGTCATGTTGAGAATGTGAGTAATGACTGGGGAAAGATACTTCTTTCTGTACCCCCCTTGTTAATGTAACTGCTGTGTAGTTGAAGTTTTTGTGTAGGTTTGGTTAGAAAAACTGGTCTTTACTGAGGCTCTGTATCTGCTTCTGTCACTACAGACTTTTTTCCTCTCTGGAGAGTTTCCTGTTGGTAAGATTTGTCCTCTTCCCTGGTCCGTAAACAAATGGTTTAGAAAACTTGTTTCTTAGTGAAACGAAGCTTTGTTAACGAAGTGGAAGGTTTGGAGTGACAAGCTTCAATGTGAAAAGTGGTACAAAAGGATGGGTCTGCCTGAATGGTAAAGACCCTAGAAGAACATTCTCTTCAATGTCTAGTGGCAGGTACTGGGTGCAGTTTTGCACTATGTACATCTGTGTGCATCTAAAATAAACATACTTGAAAAACTGACCCAGAACCTGGTAATTGCATACACAGTGTCACTTTGTATGTATGTCTGTAGTTAGTTTCCTGAAAAGTAGAGATACAATCATGTATCTTTGCCAAATGTATATCAAGTGTAATGACTGTTTTTAATAAAAGGGGCAAAAAGTATTATCAAACTTTGTTCTGTGTTTATATTTTTAGGAAAAAAAAAAAAAGTTTCCTAGAAGTCATTTATTGGAATGTTATTTTTAAACAGGGCTTTGTTGCATTCTTTCCTTGGTTTAAAAATGAGTAATATTCTGACATGTAGAGAACTGAGCAGAGTCATTTGTAGAACAGAACAGGAAGTCTGAAACAAGATGGGCAACTGTACTCTAGTCTCAGGGCTAATGAGAAGAAGGCTTAACTTCTCTTTATCATGCTTTGGAGGTCAGAGTAGGATTTAACTAGTATTTCCTAAAAATGTATGTGATATCTCACATGTCTATGGTAAGAGTTTGCTTTTTTGTCTGCATCACTGCTGATGTCTGAAATTGTCCTATCTTTACTATGGTTGTCATGGTTTTATATATATACATATATTAAAATAATGCCTAAAATAAAAAAGAAAAGCTGTTCTGAAGTTTTGCTTAAGTTTTGTCGTACTTCTTCTGGAAAACAATGTTATGAATGCATAAGTTACAGCTAAATTTCTTTACCAGCTTCACGCAGTGCAGACTTCACAGCTCATAATTTAGTTTTTCATGGACAAAAGTCTTTTGCTTTAGGAGATTCTTTCTGCTTCCTGTTTTCATAAATATTGCAACAATTGTTTTTAGAGTTAGAGAACTGGTGTTTGTCAAGATGACAGCTCCTTCAAGGTGACTCATTTTAAAGTTGTTATGAAAAATGTTACTCTCTTGTTTGGACACTGTTTGGAGAACTAAGTCTCCAGGGTTTTTTTGCTGTTTGCTTAATGGTTTGCATTTGGGCTCCTTATTTTCTCAGGCTTTTGGTCAGCCATACATTGCTTCAGTTGCCTTTCTTTACTTACCCTTTTCAGTCTATACCAGGCTGGTTTTGTTTTACGGTTCAGTCAGTTTTGGGTTATGGCTCCTTGCTGTTTCATCTGTTCTTGCCCAGCAGGGGGGTACCACGTCTTGCAGAAAAATTAAGGCAAAGCAAGCAAACGTCTGTGGTGGTTTTGGTTTCTTTCTTACTTCCTAAACTTCTTTTTATTGTGAGTGGAGAATAGCAATCCAAAGACTAAGAAATCATGCAGTTAGAAGTTATATTCTGAGTTGGATGTTGCAACTGCCATTATGAAGGTTTCTTTGGAAGCTAATGCCATGCGTTACATTTTATGTATTATATTCTATATTGAAATAATGTATTACACTTCCCCATTACTTCAGACCCAGACTGAGGGAGCAGGTACAGTCTCTGAAGTACATTGGTCTTCAGTGATGATTATCTACAATGATAGCCAGTTTAATCTTTTGGTTCCCTCTCTGTCTTGTCAAAATGTTCTGGCTGGTCTTTGCTAGCTTCTGCTTCGGAGGTTCCCTGAAGCCTTTCGTAAACACCTTCAGCTGGCATTTGGCATCTTCCTAATCAGTAAAAGTAACTTGAAGACAAATAGGGTGCCTTCAGTGTATTATGCTGGCGTTTTTATGTAATGTGAGTCAGGCATATTGTCATATTCATCACTTGTCAATCAGAAGACAAGTACTGTTCAGCTAGGAAGTTCATTAGTCCTTGGGAAAACAACCACTGTGCCCTCCTCCCTATTGCATTTCTGTTTTTTTATAGCATTTACAAGGAGGGAGCCATGTATATAACACTGATTTTTTGCTTGGCCAAGCCAAGTACTACTTTTGTCTGGATTGTAATACGGCATTTAAGACTCACTTCAATCTGTCCAGTTCAGTCATCATACAGTATTTTTTCAAAACTTGTTGCAGTTGGCTGGTTTTTATCGTTGCTTCTTAGGAAGCAGAAATACTGGTGGCACGTATTGAAGCCCTGGCTTCTGTTGCTCAAGGCATTACTTAGTTGGGGCCTCAGTGATTGTGTAAAAAAAGCCACAGCAGCTGGATGTCACAGTAGCAATCGAAGCAGAGGGATGAAAATTAAGTTCTCCTGGTAGTAGTGCCCTGTCTCACTTAAGATCGAAATAGTGGATTAGCTAGCGCTGTGGCAAATAAAGCCTTTATGTGCTAGGAACAGAGAATTTACTTAATATGAGTAACCAAAATTATTTTAGAAGGGTAGTATAAATAACAGTAGGGTGCCATATGTAATATCTGAGAGCCTCTCATAGCAATGTTTTCCATGCAATCTTCCCATTATATCCATAATATCTTGATTGTGGATGTATCCTGGTGCAATGCCTGGGAGGCAGGAATTGCTGTACATCAAAAGTGAGGTACAGAAGAGTTAAGCAGCTTGCGTGACCGAACAGGTCAATGCCAAAACTGATACAGGCCTAACTCCTTCAAATCTTTTATTGAAATCCTAACCTGTGAATTATCTCTTCATGAGTGAGACAGTGAAATATCTTTCATTCTATTGAGAAAATTGTGGTAGCAAATATTCCTAACTCTTCAGCAGAATATGTTTTTAATAGAATAGAGCTTTGTGGTATTGTAGGAGGCTTCTTCCAAGAATTTCAAAAAACTTTTCATATGCCCTGTCTCAAAATAAAACTTAACTTGTAATTTTAGACCAGTTTAAAAACATTGTGGTGCTGGTTGCTACCCTCCTCTTACTTGGTCCCTGCTTTATCCTTGTGCATTAAGCTACATGATTACTCAACTACTTGAAATCCTACTGACTCAAGCACTGTCCTCTTTTCCTAATACATTATCTGACCAATTTCCGTAAAATCTGTCTAATGATGATTTAATATCTTACTGCTTACAGACATGGGCAGTCAGTGCATTTTTTAATATAATTAAGTTATTTAAACATCAGCAAAGTAGAAGTTATCTGAATAAATTCTATGCCTGTCTTAGGGCATAGAATATTCTTGGGTTTTCATCCACTTGATTACATTTATTTTCTAAAATCCAACTTTGAAAGTAGGTATATGGTTTCATTAAAGTATTCTAATATGCTAATTAAGGGTATTTAATTATACGGTCTGAAGCTGGCCTCTTTGCTGTTTTACTTTCAATCTACTCCATTTATCATCTGCAGTGCATTCCTGTCTCTCCTGTTAGTCCCAAGTGGTTCTAAATCCCCATTTCTCCAGGTATCATCAGTCTAAATAATCCCGTATAATTGACAACTTTGTCAATAACTGGCAGTGGCAATTTACCAGAAAGCACAGTTTAATATCTTCCTTCTTTCAGCTTCCAGGAGGATAGATACACCTGATCTTTCTGCTCATTACTTCACATGTCTCACTCTGTGTTTCCCCTCTCATAATGTTTATTTGCATCTGCAAAACTTGAACCAGCTGGGTCCCCTTTTTTTTTTTAATTGTTCACTTCAACCTACTATAGTCCCCTCTTAATGTTTTTGGTCTTTTATCTCAGGAGGATGATTCATTGCCATGTTAGCCGTTATAAAAATGTGCTCCCCTGTCTCCTGGAACACAGTGCTTTACCCTCATGTAAGGCATATCTTGGTTATTATTTTCTAGGAAGGCTGCTGTGCTTGGAGCAAAGTGCTGTTAATGTAACCAAGGCACAATAAACAGTCAAAAAGCTGCTGAAGAAATAAAATAGTTGCCTGAAAGGAGGAGTCCAATACTTCTCTAAGGTACTGGGAATTAATTTCTTCCTGGTCCTTTATATATTAGCTTTTCAAGTAATTGTTAGTGAGCCATGGAGAATGTTGCTTTCATCTATAAATACTACATTTATTTGTTTTTGCATTGTTTCAAGAGCTGGGGAAGTTAGTGATGAAGTAGTCTACCATACCGTCTTACTACAGCTTGAGGCTCAGTTTTTGGAATATTGTTTAAATAACATTTTGAGTTTCCAAGTCTGAAGTAAGGCAGGTAGAAAGGGAGATGTATTGAGAATCAATTTAGCAGTTGGTCGCTATAGAAACATGCTGTAAAGAGAACAGTTAACCACGTACTTAAGGAGAAAAAAATGCTGGAATGAACAACAGAGGGTCAAAGCCTCATTTTGTGCTACTCAGATAAAGCAGTTGTCTGCCTTAAGAGAATAACTGGGGTTACAAAGTGTAATTGTGGGGTCATTGTCATTAAGTTGCCTTTTTTCTATTACCTGCAGCGCACATGGGAAGGGCTGCAGCGTGATGTTCCTTTCGCCAGCTTTCACTGCTGTAGTATTTTGCAAACCAGGATGCATTGAGGTGTAATTTATAAAAAATTTCAAAGCTCTTAGTACATGGTAGCACATACTTGGTGCCCATCTGTCTGAAAGGGGCCTTAGCAAGTTGAATTTTACAAAACAAGCTATTTCTAATGGAACCTTTTTTACCAGTGCTACTTTCAATAGCTTGTCTTAAAATCTGCAAAATTTTCTGCTTCTTTTCTGATGTTCAGAAGGTCTGCAGGGTTAAATTTGGTAGCGATATCACCACACACACTCAGCTCAAGTAGCCGCCTTCCTGATGTCTCTGGGCCCTGGGTTGATATGCCCTCTTGCTGCCTTTCACGTTCAGTTTTGCTGCTGTTGTTTCAGGTGAGTGCCCTCCAGCAGGACGATGCTCTCTGGGGTTGTTTCTGCTCTTTGTCACATCAGCATTGTTGCTGATGCTTATCTCCTTAGATGCTACTGCATTTCTTTTCCTGTTTCTTGGGCCTGACAGCTGTTAGAGATGCATTCGTTATGGAAGGGGGAAAAAAGACCTTGTGATATAATCCTTGCAATCAGAGGGCAAACCTGTCCCTTCCAGTGAAGGCCTGTGGCAGCTCTGTGTAGCCTCCTGGCACTTGCCCTTTAATAAAATGTCTCCTTTGTCTTCAGTAAATCTGACAGCAATCAGCTAGCATGGATGTGAGGTCGTGTTCCTGCTATGAGGGAAGATTGCTATTAGCTACTAGGATGCACTTCTGAACAGACAATTTTCTTCAGTTCCTTAGCTGCCTTTTTACAATTGAAGTGCAATCTGCTACTAATAAACCTGATAGGTTTATGGTTGGGGGGGTGGGGATTTTTTCTTTTTTGTTTGAAAAACCTGATTAAGCTCATCACTGGCTGAATATAAATACTAATACATAGAGGGGACCAGCTAGGCAAATTGCACTTGGCTCATTTTACTTAATGAGAATGTCTGATTCTGCTCAGTCATGTCCTTGCTGAGTTCAGGTTCAGCTATTAAAGCAGACCCAGGAGCTTTTTGTTAAATATTTTTAAAAGGTGATCAGCTTATAATGATGTTCTCAAACTATTTGACTTCTGTTTGTAGTGATTGCTGTCACATATCACCTAGAATAAGTTTTTTTCTTTATTTAATACAGTGCCAGGCAATATTTCTGGCAAAAGATAACTGTGAAATTAGAGCATCTGAAAACACTAATTTGTCAATAGCTGTCATCCAATTGTGGATGTATGGCAAGGCCAGTCTTTTAGTAGCCAAATGCCTGTGTGTGTAAAATTAGAAGATCTAATTAAACAGAACTTTCAGTAGTCAGTATATAAATCCTAAATCTGCAAAAATAAGTTAGCTTGTCAGGTGTTGGATATACATGTTACATGCTTAAACAAAGATAAGAAGAACATGTAATACCAGAGCTTGTCATAAGCCTTTCTGCCAGCTTGATGGGGTTGCCATTGCAAATCTGAATTTGAAAGTATTTTTTTCTCTGATCTTGCTGTAAGATAAGCCTCCACAAGAACCAGAAAACTTTCTGCACCACTCACAAGGCTGTGAAGGGAGGTTCCACTAAGGTGTGTTTTATGGAAAATGGTGTTTAACAACCTTTTCTATAGAAAACCTTTGGCTTCTCAGCTGGATATGATTCCTGCTCACTTCAGTGGACCTACTTGGTCTTTTTACTTGGGGAAGAATTTAGTTAAGTGTCCCAAGTCTTACACACTTGGGTTTATAAACTTAAATATGCAATTTCCGTTAGTTCATTTTCAGATCTGAGCTGTTTCCGGCTTATCCAGTGGGAGGTACCTTGATTAGACTCTCTGAAGAAACAGACTTGTTTGTTAGATTCCTGAGTTTGCATACTAGGTGAACTTCTCCAATCCCAAAATAAAGAAAATAAAATATGGAGGGGAGAATCATTTACATTGATCAAAGATCATTTATTAGGCTAGGAGCAATTTTGCTTGGTTTGTTGGAAGTATTTTCTGCATGTCCTTCTAAGTTCTGCTGGGCAGGAACATGCATACAACACAGAGGGTGTGATAGACTCTAGATATTTTATAGCACCTGCTCCACTCTTTATCACCCAAGTTAGAAGGGGGGAAAAAACCTGTCAGGTTTTCAAAGACTGTAAATCTAATAATTTGCAATGTAACTTTCACAGTTATTTTTTACTTGCAATCTATGAATCTAGGTGGGAAAAGAATATTACCTATGGCTCTCAGTGTGAATCCTGAGCGCTTAAATGCCAATCTGAAAATTTTCAGGAAGGAAAGATTCATCTTCTGAAACGATAGATTCATGTAAGGGCCATTGATGTGTAATACAGAAAGAGCATCTACTGATGCTATTGTTATTTAGAGTTGTGTGGGTTAAAATACAAATTCACATGAAAAAGTTGGTGAGCTGCTCATAACTAGTTCATCTATTCTGCCTTCCCATCTCATTTAAGTAAATTGATTCTACAAAGGCAGCTACAGTTTGTCAGTATTTTTTCATTTTGGTGACTGAACTATTATCCTTCACAGCAAGTCAGGACTAACACTTTGTAATTGCTGTGAAAGGCTGGCACATCCCCTTGACACCAGAGTCGGCCAACTGCAACTCCCAGGGTCTTGTCTTAGCTGCAGAGCTTTGTCCAAAGTACTGGAAAGTCTCCCACAGGTTTCCATTACGCTTGGTTGGCAGCCCTGGGATCCCAGCCTCCAGCCTTTTGCAGTGGGAGGAGCTGCTGCCAGAAATGTTCATTCAGGTTGGTGGATATGGTGAGAGTTTGCTCGGCAGGGGACGATAGCTGTGGACTGTTTTAAGAATTGTTTCAAAATATGAGACACACTGTTCTATTTCTGTGTCAGAAAAGAAAGCATTAAGACTCTAATTAGAAGAGAGATTTGAACTCAGAGAAATTCATACCCATCATTGCCACCTTTCATCTCTGAATTTTAGACCTAGCCCTTCTGCTGTATTAATTTCCACTGTTGAAAAAGTACCATACCAAAAGGGGATGACACTTCCAGGTTTAAGTAAAATCAGGTCTTCTGATTAACTGACTCATTCAATAGAGTAGTATGTGAGAACGTAAATCAAACACTTGTTTTCTTTTGCTTTACTGTCTGTGAACAGCATTGAGCAGAAGAGGCACCTGTCTTTGTTTCTTCCAAAATCATGTGCTTTCTGCGCAAAAGAGCCTTTGGTCTACTGCTACATGCCTGTTGAATTTTAGAGGATAAATACAGCCCACAGTTTTCGAAGATAAATAGATCTGTGACTTCTTAGTTGCAACAAAATGTATGACTGGAGGCAGGTTTGGCAGCAGAGAATAAGCTATCAAGACTGTTGTGAATGTTGGGTTGGCAGCAGGGGAGACAGCAGTATTTAAGGATTTTAGAGAAGAACTTGTCCTAAACAATAAGCTTTGAGCCAATTCTAGAGACTAGGACTGCTCTGCTGATGATCTTTGTGTCCAGTTTCGTGAAGGACAGAACCTTCCAAAGAAGAATGTCAGACTTCCAAAGTAAGAAAATAAGAGCATATAAACTAGGTATAGCAACCTCTGTTTTGTGCCTTTTCCCCAGTCTTCTCTGTTTGTAATAACCTACAAATTCTCATTCTAGATTACATGCAGGTTCTTGAAGATGCACGCTCCTCTGTTCCTTTGGTAAAGCTTAAAGTCTCTTGTTGCCACTGTGATACAAATAATAATAAGAGCATAATCAAGGTTGTATTTGTTTTGTTGTTACTCTGAACGCTAGAGACTTACAGTAATTATAATACCATTAAATACTAATGGAAAAAGATTTAAAAGTAGATCATGAGACTCCTGGAAGGAGATGAAAGTCTTGCTGTTTTCTTCACTACTCCAGACATTGCATTCCTCTCTTTTTATGGCAAAAAGAACAATCTACAATGTTTTCCAAAATCCTGGGGCATAGATCAACCTCTCAGTGCTAGGGGCCAAGAGTGCCGTATAAAAGACAGGTTTATGTGGGAGAAACTAAACAGGAATGAACTGAGTTCCAAAATTGCAGAAAACCGATTTTTTTAAAGGGCATTGTGTCTGACTGCATTTAGTAGTCAGAGATACTGCTTTTCGTGCCCGGAGACAGGAATCTAACTGCGAAGAAAGCAATTCTTCCATATGCCTCAGTATACCTCTCAGTATGGGATCTGATTGCTTTATAAATCTATGCAGCCAGTGTTACAACTCTATTTCAAATGTTTTTTTGAGTGTGCTGATGTGAAAACGTTGTATGATACAGCTCTATGACCCAGCCCTTTGTTTCATGAAACAATACTCAGTGCCAACATCATGATTTGTATAAGCCAGTGTAAGGTGGTGTTTGTCTCCCATTTTTTTTCAGAATGTGTTCACAGTGTAAAGCTCCTGTTATGTGCTTGAAACTTTGTGCGAATACAAGGGATAAGAACACTATCCATCTAGAAGCCAGTTAATAAAATTGGTTGTGCTAAGACTTAAGGTGGCAAGGTCCCACAGGGCCAGAGGTGTGTGTGTAGGTTCTGTGCTTTGCACATGAGACAGAGCAGCTCCAAGGAGTCTTTCAGCAGCTGCAAGGCCATTGCCTTGCCCTTTCTTTGGGATGGGTATGTTTTAGGGAAAAAAATATTTCTTTTGGATATGTTAGTCTGTCTGCTCTTGTCTTGTATGAGCCACAAAGTCTACATTGGGCCCTGATTATACAGTGCCTCTGTGGCTGTTGCAGTGTTTACAGTGTTCATTTGTGAGGGAGAGATGATGTATGTGACTTTGGTTAATGACCCTTTAACAAACAGTGCTTCCAATCCAAATTGGAAGAGAGCATCCAAAGAGAAGGACGGACCATGCATGATAAATACCTCTCCCACTGCACAGTTAGAGTAGGCTCATAAAAAAATGTGAAAAATGCAATTTCATTTTCCTTCAGCTTTTCAATTTTCTGCTAATTCCTTTCACAAAGGAAAAAAATGGTTTTTTGTCAAAATCATTATCATTTAAAGCCATATAAATTTGAAAGCTCTTAGAAGGTTACAAAGATGAATTAAAATACCCATTTTAATTGTTCCTTAAGCATACTAGGTTCGATTTCGGTTTATGCCTTTACTTCCTCTTGTGTATAGTGAAGTTTCCTGACAAAGGGCCAACGAAGAGGATTTATTAACTGATTTTAGTATAATCATGTTCTGGCCTGTATCAGTATAGGGGGTGTATTGCTTATCTTAACCTGAAGTGATGTGTTGATTTGACTTGGAAACAGAGTAAGATGTGGACACAAAGTAAACAATTTATTGAATTAAATATAACTGTAACTATGGATGAATGATTCTGCTGTAGTGTTTTGCTAGTTAAAATAGAATGCCTTGTCGTAACTGCATGGGAATCTGCAGTTTATCATCTGCTGGCAGATAATCAGCCCTGTTACCAAATTGTGCACTCTCCAATTTTGCCTGCAGGCCAGCAATGTCATAGGGACAAACAGGGCATCGTCAGCCTTGGAAACAGCACAGACCCAGCATGGCACTTCCCCACCCCAGTTGTGATGCAGATGTTATACGCACAAGATCCTTCATGCGTTATAACATTTGTTTAGGTTCTCAGCATGCTGCAGACTGCTCCTATATATTTATATTTGTTCTGCTTGCAGAAAAGAATGTGGTTTATTTAGCAGCTTAATCTGTAGGAATTCAAATAAATTCTACTCTTTGGACCCTTTGCTTGTTTTCAGGTCCATAGTGTTCTGTGTTAAGCCAGACAAATCCTAGTGAGGTGTCAATGACTTTTTATTACCTACAGTAATTTTCTTTTGTTAAATAACCTCTCAGCTGTTGAAACTGAGGCACTCTTGTGTAGTTAACTATGAGATTGCCGTGTTAAACTCTGCTTGCCTCTCTTGCAAGCAATAGTAGGGGAGCTCAGCAGAGATTTTGGTAGGTGCTGTAAGGATCCTGGGCTCTCCTGAACTCAGCTGGGATCTCTGAATAGGCTGCCTTTATCCCAAGTGGTGTGGACAAAAATACTGTAAGGTCACTGCCACATGCTAGTCCACAATGAAGCTGTCCCAAAGTAACAAATACCATAGCTGATTATAAACAGTGTAGAGGAGGAAGAGGTCCCATACTGAAGCCATTGTTAAGAAAGAGGGCATTGGCAATGAGCTCCAGGAAGTTGAGAAAATAGCTTTCAGAGGGAAGTGTGGAAAATCTGTCCCTTAATTCATCTAAAATCAGACTGGGCAAAACCCAAACCCAACTACAAACATCCTGTTTGTGGAGGGATGGAATGATGGTATGGTGGCATCACAACAGGTAGAGTGAGAGAATGCTGGTGATGGGCAGGGACTAAAGATTGTTCCATTTAGACACTATTTTAAAGCCCTGCTCTGCTTTTGCCAAATGAAACCAAGATGCAGATATTTGATAGGAGTTTAACTCAGGGTTGACATTTTGGTCATCTTGATGGTCACTTTGGGAGGCGTGAATAACCAAAAATGAGCTGACATTCACTTGTTAAGATTTCCTTTCTTTTTTTGTGTTACAATTCTTAGTCTTTTCTTGCAGTCCTTAAAGTTTCTATACTAGCAGCAGAAAACGTGAAGAGCCTGAGAAGGTTTTCTGAGCCATGGTTGTTTGGTGGCATAGTTACAGACAGGTTTCTGCTTTTTAAAACGTAGTATAGATATGATCTAAAAAGGCAGAAATTAACAGTTAAGTCATTCATCTGCCAATGTCCTGTAGCACTGCTGTGTGCCATATGCATGTGCAGCAAAAGTGGAGTTGAGCCAAAGAGCAGCTGAGTTTGTGGACAGCTTTGAATCCAAAGTCACGACGGGACCTGCTGGGATGTCTAGGATCCTCCCTCAGAGCATTAATGAGAAATAGAATTAATGAGAAATGAGAAATCTGGAGGAATTTTCTTGCCAAGGGACTGTGATGCCATCTTTGTCTTCTAGTTCTCATCAATCATAAATGGCTTTT
>JAVJGI010000063.1:14147651-14164191 GCA_035590275.1 Ibycter americanus
GGCTGTCCGGGGGCACCCCGCGGGGCTCGCTGAGGGGACCCGGCGGGGCGCGCTGAGGGGACGGCGGCAGCCCGTGGGGCTGGAGGGGTTGTTTCCCCCAGATTAGGATTTGATACAGACCACCTTGACCGAAATAGTATTGAGATTTGTGGGGCGCTTTCCTTGGCTCCTGCGCGGGTTGTAAGGAGGGGACACCTGAAATATTCGGATTTTAACAGGAAGGTGCAACTGGAAAGGGTAGAGCGAACGTGGCGCCTACAGACGTAGCCCTGTGGCTGTTGATAATGTAAGTGTATTTCAGGCATAAAAAAAATCTTAGCGATGTGTTGACTACTGTGTGAGAAAAGCAAGATGGCAAGCCTTTTTGGCAGCTAAATAATTCTGCATAAACCAAAATAATTCTGTTTTGGCGTCAGCTTCAGCAACATATTTATGCTCCCGCCTGGTGCTGTAGGTGGTGGTGAGTCCTGCCACCTTTAACACACGTGGAGTTACATGTGAGCATCAAAACCTTTCCTAAACGAGGTCCTGTGCACGTAAATCACTGAAGGCAGGGAACTGTGGCTTGCCTCCCATACTTCTGTGACCCTGGGTGTTATTACTAATTTACGAAGTGCCACAGCAGTTATTAACAGCTTGCTGCCTAAAGGATTTGCAGCGCGGGGATGTGGTGGTGCCTCTCTCCTCTGAACGACGGGTGGCATCAAGACCTTCCCGTGGCAGAAATGGTGTTGGCGCCCAGTTCCCCTGTTTGCCTTGTTTCCACAACACTGACATCTTCGCATTGCTGACTATTTTCCACAACTCCTAAGCCAATGATTTTTAAAGGGTCTCTTATGCTGTGTATAGGAAATGGGATTTTTTGTAGGGCCCTTTCAGAAGGCGATGTGTTTTCATAAGCTCTAGTAAGTACTAGCAAACCAGAATCTGAAAATCAAGTATGTCACTTGAAACAAAATACCCCTGCAACAGCGATAGTGGCATTCAATTCTCAAAAAATATTAGACCAGAATAAGTGCCCTTTGTTTGATATAAACAGCAATAATTACAGTCTGCCTTCCTGCATGACCTACAGCAGCAGTGTATTGTCACTTGCAGAACAGAAATGACCTCAATCCACAGAGCCTAATGCAAATATCTTAGCCTGGATAGCTAGTTCTAAGCCAAAGAAATTGTCATTGTGGCTGAAAAATAATATATTTTAGCTTAAGTTTTCCCCATATAATCCCTGTTCCACTGACTGCCCTGTTAAAATGGGCAGAAGTAAGTACGATTTTATTTCTTCCCCAGACATGTTTCATTTTGACCACTGGATATTGCAGTTTCAGGTGTGTCTACAGAGGATTTAATGCATGAAATTCATGAGATGATCCTTAATAAAAGGGAGTGGGGTTTTTTTGAGGCTCTCGTCTGCTGTTTCATGGGTGACATTTTTCATTAAAAAGACCAAACTTAATTTAATATTAAACTTTTAATTATAGACTCAAGTCATCCATACATTTAAGCATGTATATAATCTGAGCATATATATATATACATATATAAGTTCTGTTGAAGGCATGGGCCCCTTGTAAATGCTGTGAGCAGTGTACTTCACAAATTACAATTTTGCTAAGATGCTCTAATCAGCATATTCCACATAGAAAAACACTTGCAGGGGATGCTAAATTATATATATCATATGTATTTATATAGGATGCTTGTGCTTTGGATCTTTTTTCATTACGTGTCTTTATACCTGCTGTGGTTTATAACATCAAGAAGGAGATCATGATCCAGGTGGCAATATCCTAAGATTTCTCATAGATGTTATACTGAAGTTCAAATTGCATGTAAAAAAACCAAAGTGACAGGTGATTTTTAAGGGAATAAAGGCACTCAAAAATGAATATTGTCACCAAGTAGGACTTTCAGCACCCATTAAATGCCTCACATAGCACATACCTACATAGCAGGTACCCAAGTACTTAAAAGGTCTAGCTGCAAGTATTGTCAAGACTGAGAACTTGATAATCCACTCTTGCAATCTTTCTGCTCACTTCAAGGCTCTCTGGGTAATTAATGTGTTGGTTTTGTACGAACACAATCTCATAATCAGCATCTCTGAAGTCTACTGTAGTGTGATAAAGCCTCAGAGGGTTTGCTTTCCTTTCTGTGGATTTCATTATGTTAAATAATGCACTGTTAGATGAAGCCTTATCTTTTAAATTTTAAACTAAGAATTATTCCTTTTAGCCTATCGGAAATGAAAGAAGCATTTGTAGAATGGATCTTCCTGACTGAACAAAGGAACATACACTAAAACTAGTTAAGTCTTGTTTGCCTTGAAACAATGGAAAATGACAGTTCTTTTTATAATTATTTAGTCTTGGTAACTCTTACTGTTCTGTCGCAATAATTTTTATTTGATGTTTTACATAAATCCCCAGCTTCTGGACTCATATGTTTTCATTATACTCAGCTTTCATTTGAAAATTAATTTCTAGCCCTTACTATTATGGACGCTCCTTGGGAAAAGAAGTAAGTCTGCCATACAGGATAACCAGCCTGTACCAAGAAGCAAAAGGAAAGCATTCTTCAAGTTTTATATGTTTAAAATCTTATATTTTTTTGAATTTTCCATTTCTTTGTGGCTAGGTTCGTTGCTTTATCTCAGTAGAGGTTGACAGCTGTGGCATTTTTAATGAAAAGTCAGCAGGTATATTGGTAGCAGGAGAAAAGAACTACATTTTTTGTGCATTTCTGTATCTTTAAACAGGAGGGACCTTTTTACTTTGATGTTAATATCTACATTGAGAAATCAATGAAGGAACTAACGTCCCTTGTAACTGGGGCCTATCTGATCAAGGGAATATTATCTATAAATTAATAAGCAGTGAAACCTCCATAGATTGTTATGGATCCTGCTGGGTTTTTTAATAACAAAATACTATATCAGATAATATTTTAGTGAAAAATTATTTCTCTTTGAAACTAATTTGTTTTCTTAGCTTGCTGAATCTGCTAGGTGATTTACTGTCAGCCAGTTTCCCTCTCCCCTCATTCTTTTTTCAGTGTCTTGGTTACAGTCTAACTGAAAGCCTGGTTTGTTTGTACAATGAAACCTGATTTCCCCAGATAATTTATTCTAGGAAATGGTGATGTCTGGCACTGCTAGAGAGAGCAAAACTTTGTGTTCTGGCTAAGGGCAGGTACAAAGGGTGTGTGCAGCAGCCTTGTTACTGATTACACACTAAAGGAAAGCTGTGTTTCTGTGGGCACAAGAGGCTGTAAGATCACCAGGGGACGTCTGAGTAACTAGTGACTGTAAAGTATTTGCTCTAACATTCATTGCCCTGAGAGATAGGTAAGTAGAGATACTCTTTAACCAAGCTGCAGAAATATTTGGAGTTGCGCTCTTTCTCTAGGACCTCCTGTGCTTGGAAGATAGTGCTCATCACAGGGTATTATTCCTTTGGCTGGAAAGGATTATTGCCTAGATGAAGCTCACTTAAATAACAAGGAAGACGGAGATGTAACAGCTGTTACTGACAAATGCCTCTGAAGCCCGTGCAGATATTCTGTCAGATCTCTGCCTTGCCTTTGCTGTTATATTGTACAATATCGCTGAGCTTCAGAGTGTCTTTCACATATCTCCATATGGTATTGTAAAGTGAAGTCCATAAAGGAACAGACTGCGCTGTTTCTACCAACTTCACAAAACTTAATACAAGAAGTGTTTCCTTTCCGTAACAATGACCTTTAAATGTTAACTGCCTAAAAAAATAACATTGTCCTTTTTAAAAAAGCGGAAAATGCAATTCCTGGTGCTTCACTGTGTAACAGAATAATCGTTTTGGTGCTGTAGGGCCCAATTCCTTTGCATTAAGCTTACAATAATGTAACACTTGATTAGAAGGAATTTATTCCTAATTTATGCCAGTATGAAAGAAGGCCTTTAATTTTCCTAAGAGCTATTTCTGTTGTCAGTCTTTTAAAACTCACAGTCCCATTAAATTCTATTTCTAGCATATTGTTCTTAAAATTAGTGCAGAGGTAGTGGTATCTGACTGTCATTTATACATATCTATATACATATATACATATATACAAATTAAAAATCACTACATTCTAGCTGCCTTCTTTTATTTTCACCTTTTAAACTGACTAAGCCAGCTGTGCCCTTTGGGGTCTATAAGAATGAATCATTTTTATTATTTTTGCTCTCTTAGTAATTACAGAGTAGTATGCTGTCTCTGTTTTTTAATATTATGGTGCCATTTTAATCCATGGTGCAACACCATTAACTTCAGCAGAGTTACACTAGAAATGAATTTGTCCCCAGGAGGCTTATCCAAATGTTCAGTTCTTTCCTCATGATTACCCAGAGGAACAGAGAAGAAGGCGGCAAGACAGAGGGCCCTTTGATAGGAGGAATGTAGTTCAAAGCGAAGTCTTGTTTCTGCCATTCATGGTGCTCCATATGTTCCTCATTTGGGGTGGAGGTGGGTTAGACCCCATGAGGCACACATGCTGTGGCTGAAGGGCAGGCAGAAGTTTTTACATAGCACATCTGGTGCACAGGTTATGTTCTTTCCCAGATGTAGGTACTGTACAAATGGGAAAATATAAGAAAAAAAAAAAAAGAAAAAAATGTGGGAGGAATATTCAGAGATGTGCTTCTGTGGAACAGCTTGAAAGTCAGAAAATGGAGTAGCCAAACTCTAAGATATCAAACTCATCATAATCTTCAGGCTGTCTAAACTCCAACTCAGACACTTTTTAGATGTCAAGTAATCCTGCAAGTGGGGATGTATGAATCAGTGCTACCATGGATTGCCTATTGTTAACATAGTTGCAAAATGTAAAGGCAGTACTTGCAAAAGTTTCTAGGACTAGATTTTACTCATACTTGATTTTCTTTTATAGTTGGATATTTAATTTGGGCTCATTTGTTGTGTCCATATCCAGTCTAAAACATTAAAATCTGCTGCAGTATTGGAAACACCAGCTTGTAAGTTAGATACAAATTAGTAGCACTTAGCTGAATTTAGAAGGGAAATTTAGAGGATTTCCTCGTTTCTGTTGGGGAGCAGAGAGGGATAGGGAGCCAACAGCACAGCTGGCAGGGTAGGGGGCCCATCCCACAGCCCCAGGGCAGAGCTGGCCAGGGCCGGCAGCTGAGAGCTCAGAGGGCTAGACAAGTTCGCGGGGACGACACAAGTCCAAGGCAAGTCAGAAACTCAGTCCGTGGGTTACTGCCCACATCAGCAGGGTCCGTGGCCAGGCACAGCACGGCCGCGGCACAGCTGGCTCTGAAGCCCGGCACAGCCGCAGCAGCGCTGGGCAGGGACCCGGGGCCCAGGGCTGAGCTTACACGAGCCCCTGTGCCCAGGGCAGGGGTGTGGGGGAGGCCCCAGTGGGGCTGGTCGTGGCAATTAAGGCCTGTCAGAGCATTCAGGGCCCTGACATGCACATCTGGTAACAATTTCTGTTATGTTTCAATCAGAAACTCAGATCCCTGCAAAACCTAGGATCTAGCAGAAGGAAGTGGTTATGCCTTTTTAGCAAAAGTCTAGTATTTCTCCTGGGTTGGATAGTTTATGCAGTTCACAAGTTGCACGCCAATCAATTGCCTCAGATACAAAGTCAAATATTCAACCTCTAAAGAGGGTCTCCCATTTCACTCCCAGAGTCTCCCTTGTCTGGACCGTGACATTCCCCAGGCACTGGAGCATTGCCGTGAGGCTCCTTGTGTGGGACGCCTGTGTCCTTTCCAAAGTCTGCTGTTGCTGCCAGCCCTGCAGATAGATGTGCAAAAAGGCCCCGCTCATGGCTGCCCTCCTGCTTCTGTGTGTCAAAGCTACTGCAGATGTGTAAGCACATGTTCAGGTTCTGCTAAAGGCAGTGAAATACAACAGTATTTCAGGGGTTTTTTTCCCCCTCAAGGTCAGTGGAAGTGGTCTAAGTAATGCTCTCTCCATTAGATACTAAACAGATGGCTTTATCAAGAAGCTGTTAGTTAGCACAGGAATTTGTCTCCCTTTTTTCTCTTCTCTTTGCATACAATGAGAGTTCTTGAATGTTCTCTGCAGTTCCTCTTAAGTTAAAGGGCCGTTAGAGAAAGCAAGGGCTGAAGTATAGGCCAACTTTGTACTACTTCAAGGTTGGAGTGTCGTCTTATTCTGAAGTAATTTTTTAAAATTGTAAACCAGAATTTTCCAGACACACCAATCTGTATTGAGACCACACTGTGCTAAAGTGAAATCAGGTATAACTGAGTTAGCTGAGCTGCAGGGAAGCCTGCAGTGTTTTTGCAAAGCTGGACTGAGCACTCCGCTCCTTATTCTGACATGGCCTCGCTACTGCCGTGCACTCCCCTGTGCATCCCTGCGTTGTCCCTTGTACTACACGAAATCTGGAAACACCTTGGGCAGGGACTGTCTTTAATCATTTTATGTTTGTGCTGTACTGGGGCTGGTCCTTGTCTGGGGGTCTAGGTCACCACTACTCCTAGCAGTAATAACTCTCCCTCCTGTTACTAAATTAGAACTGGAGATCATTCTTTCCAGCAGACAAGGGTTCCTAATCTTTCAGGAGATTATGCGGTGGCTGTCACCCCTCTGCGGCCAATCCTGCCCTCCCAGAGACCTCTGCCTCAGATGTCAAGGCACAGCGTCCTTGCCTGCCCCAGCGCTGCTGTAACTCCTTCTCCACCTTTGCCCCGGACTCCTGCAGCAGTTTCCTTTCCTGGAACGTTTCCACAGTGCTGCTGTTCCCGTGGCCCTGCTCACCCTCCCAGCTAAAGGTCTTTCTTCACAGCTTTCTTGAGCTGTGGCTGTTTCTTTCCCATCCCCTCACCGCCTGTGAAAGCCATGCTGTGGTGGCAACCAGCTGCTTACCGTGCTAGTGCTCAGCTGAATGCTGCTTTCTAACATTGGTTGGGAACCAGTGTAGAGGAACATGCTGACTACTCAACTGTCTAAACTTTAAAAATTAGAGAGATACTATCTTGGAAAATGCAAAGTACTGATGGAGCCTCTGATGGAGGCTTGTTACAAACAAGTTCAGAAAATCTCACACATAAATGAGAACCACACGGTAATTTTTGGTGATATGTTTAATACGATTGTTTCATATTATGCTATGGCTGCTCATTTTAAGAATAATACACAGTTATTTTCTTAGTCTTAAATGCTGGTGTGGGGGTATCACAAAATTCCTGAGTAAAAACTAATTAAAAAGCAAATGTTAATCTCCAAGCAGTAGCATCTGCAGCATATTGCGAGATAAGACTTCGCCAACCTGAAAAACTAAGCAAGATTCTAATTAAATCAGGGAAGAAAATAATGAACTAGATATACGTTTTATTTAAGGATGGCAGTTACATAAGATATCAAAGATCTCACAGTTGCTGTCTGATGGGAAATGGTGCTGCCAGATCTCGCAGACTATTTCCAGGGAGAGAAATCCTTGTTCCACTGGTTCCAAGTACTGTTGTGTTTTTGCCTTCAGCAGGGTCAGGACTTTGCTGTGGCTCTCCGTTTGACTCGGAAGTCATGTTGGTCCTGTTGAAAGGTACAGATGATCCAGTAATGAAGCAATGTGTCAGCACGGTATGAGGAAACGCCATACTGTGAGTGCTGCCATCTTTCCAGCGAGGCACAAATACAAAGTCCTGACTATTTATGGTTATTAAAGGTCCCAGCGCACCTTTTGAAAAGCAAGGCTCTTAATCCCCGTGCACTGGCCAAAATCTATTTTCAGTGATGCCATTCTGGCTATCAGCATTTCCTGTATTGTTCCAGATGGAGATAGTGTTGGCCATTGCATCCTGTTCCAAACTGTGTGCTGGGCTCCTCTGTGTTTTGGAACAGCTGATATTTTCCAGAAACAGCCATGCTGCAGTGGTGTGTGAAGTGATCTCTCTCTATCCCTCACTTGTCTCACAGGAATGGAATGAGGATTAATCAATTATGACAGAATCATGATCCCAGTGAAGTCAAAAGAAGGGTTTTTTCCATTGGCATCATGGGTGCGGTGCCAGGGCTGGCTTCTGTGTAGATATTATTGTTCTGAGATACCTGCGTGTAAAAACAAATGAAAATGCAAAGCATTACCTTGATGAAGGTGTCTTGAGAATTCCTTTAGTTGGAGAGGAAAATGCATTTTAAAGGCTGTTTCCTCAAGAGTCTAGTTACTTGCCACAACAGGCATTATTGTGCTTGAGGAAATTCCGGTTCGTTGAATGTGGCTTTAAGCATGTGGTGTTGGTTGACTGGCATTTGTGGCTTTTCATGGCCTATGCATTCAAAACATGCTTTGTTACACTTCCAGGGCTGGCTCCTGCTCTTGTTCCGATGCAGCTAATGGTGTGGAATTGTACCTCAGAAGCCATGTTCTTAAAACCATTGATAATTCAGTTTTAAATATTGGAAGAACGTTGAATACTGAGTAACAATAGCTGCAGGTTGTACTCTGTCCAAATGTGAATTCTTCTGGGCAAACAAGCAGAGGATCTAAAAAAGGACAACTCTGGCTAGATTTCTAAGAGACTACTGCAAAATATTTCCTGCTTAGGTCTTCTGTCACGTGCCACTTACAATGTCACATTTTAAACTGTAAATCAGTTTACAAGTTGGACAAGTGACATCACTGAAAAACATTTTTGCAGGACCACCTAACTTCTTCCATGCAAATATAATAATAGTACATCTCTCATGCAAATATAGGAAAGAGTGGTCATGGACTATTTTGGGAAAAGCGTACTCACCAGATGGACATAGAGAGAATATTCAGTCATCCACTGAAGAGCAGAAGAACAGTAATAAATATTATTAAAGGCAGGTATGGAGGAAGATTAGCCTACTCCTGCAGGAAAACTATCACATTAAACTTAGAAAAATGTTGGTACATTCACAACATAAATCATGTGCTCTTCTGCAACTAAACAGTAAATGAAAAATAGAGGATATGTGTCATCCATACTTTGTAGTGTCCACTTTATTTTCTCAAGTATGTAGAAAAGGTTTTGAAGTGTGTCTATTAATATTTCTCTATTGGCTAAAGATTAATTTGAAACAAATAACTCAAAGTTTTTCTGAAAGTTGTAAGTGTTCTGCTCTACCTTCCACCAGGTCCCATGGAGTCAAACTGAATTCTGTAACTGCATCTCCCATGGCAGTGCAGTGTGATCCCTCCCCGGCACCAAAGCCCTAACTGAACTATGGCTGAAAAACTTAATACGATATTAAATCATGGCTGCTGCTGCCTGCCATCCTTTCGGTACTTCTTCAAAACCCAAGTAAGCACTCTGGATCTAGAGAGTGCTCCTCCAGGTGCTTGAGCTGCAAACATGTCCCTAAAATGTTTTTTTTAAATATTTGCAAGTGACTAAAATTTTTTCTCTGATTTCTCAAAACCTATGTATTTTATACACCCTCCAAGGACTATGAAATTTCCCCAGAAAAGTGGAATCTGTGTTTACCATGAGATATGAGCACTTCTATAACTTCTGTTAACTAGAATTATACAAGATTGCATTTGAGAGTGTTGACAGTAAATACTTTCTGAGAAGCAAAATAGGGAGCTGAAAAAAATCTGATTGTGTTTGTTTAACTGATTGGTAGTGTTTATGTATTTTGTCATCCAAGTATTGTTGTAGAACAAAGTTATATTAGGTAGAATTAGGAATGCAGAAGCTCCCCTTGAGCTACTTTTATCTAGGGAAGACATGTGGCCCAACTTGCCACCCAGTAGATTCTTTTAAAGTGTGTTTCCTCATCATTCCTGGCATCTTTGTTTGTGGGAGCTGTATTCTCATTGTTCTTTTCTCAAATAACTATTTTCCAGATATTAATTGTTAGCATAGTAAAGCAAGAACAAATTCTGCATGATCTGTGGCCTTCTGGCTTTGCTTCTATTTTTGATTAATTATTGTAGTTTAGCAGGGCCAGTGTAAGCCAAGGTCTTCAACTTTATTTGAAAGTGGTATAAATTATGTGTGTATATATATATTTATTTGAAAGTGGTATAAATTAAGTCCAGTAGGGTTTGTTGGTTTTGTTTTTTTCTAATGCATTTTACAAGCATGAAAATATTAGCGTACTTCTTAAATGCATCTTAATTGCTTTCCATAGGACAGTCTGCAGGGTGAAAACCTTGACACTTTTCTCAGTGAGAGAATGGTGCCCAGTATAGTTTTTGTGGTGACACATGGTTTTCTTCACAAATGAGTTATTCCTGTCTGTGAAAAGACACCCATAGCTGGGCACTTCCAACTTCCTATCTGTGAGCCAGGTCTGGCTTCCCCGAACTCAGGAGATTTTCCACAACTGGAGGAGAGAAATCTTGGGCTGTGGTGCCACTTGCGTCCTTATGAGCTCTAGTGAGAGTGGGGTGCTCACCACTATACCTCAACCATCAGTTTTTGTAAATAGGCTTGAAACGCCATGTGACTTCATTCCCACCTGGCACTCTGTCTGTACTGCCGAGTCCTTGGAGAAATTCATCTGGGCAAGGGATCCAGATACCTCTGCCCACAAGGAAACACATAAGCCTTTATCAAGCCATTGGGCATTCATGTAAGTGAATCAGACCTCTGGTGTACCCAAGGAAATGCCTTCCTTTTCCACTAATGCAAGCAAGAAGCTGATTAAGGGGCGAAGTCCACTGATGAGTAAGTTCTAAAGAAACACAAAGAATGAAGTATTTAGCACCAGTCTGAAGTTTGAATTCCTACAAGCAGCCAAGACAAGCAGTTCTGGAGAACTAAAATGCTCTGAAAAGTTTGACCCTAGCCTTTCTTCCTCTGTCTTATTCTATATGGAAATAGTGGGGTTTTTTGGGAGACTGAGGATGCAATGGGGAGTGAACCTTCACGGAGGTGAACTGCAGAATGAAGACGTGCCTGCTGCTATGTCCAGGACCCTGGGAGAAAGGCAAGGAGGACGCAGGGTGTCTTGGAGGAGGACAGGCTGCAAAAAGAAAAAAACATATTTCTCACCACAGCCCCTAGGAACATCCCACATTGCCTTCTCATCCCCTCCCCTGGCTCCCACTGCTCTGCCCTCCATTTCCTTCTGCTGTACCCATCTCCCGTCCCCACATGTCCCAGATTACACTCTGAAATTGTACCCACCCCTGCAGAAAGTCAAGTGTGGAGCAGCAAAATTCAGGTTTGCTTACGCTGCTTGAGCTGGAGCTGGTCTCATGGGCAGAATTAGTTTCACACATGCTGCAGGACTACAGCAGAGTCCCAGGCTCAGCCACAGTCCCTCAGCCTTGCAGCCCCCCTTGGAGGCCAGACCCCCTTCCTGCTGCAGGACAGCTGGCTGCAATGAACCTGGGGGGGTCTTTTCCACCTCCCCTCTTTCCTATCCCCTCAGCTTCTGTGGCAGCACGACCCCCTTGACCAGCTCGCTGTCCCACACCCACACCAGACGTTCATGCACCATAGAGCCCAACACAGCCAGTATTGTGGAATGGGCTAATTAAAAAGGCAGCATTTAAAATGCCAGTCCATGGTTGCTTGGAAATGTAATCCAACTTCGGTATTATTTTCGAGCTTAGATTTTTGAATCCAAAATTCCATGTGACGGAAGAGATGGGTATTTAAACAGATGTCTGCAATTTCTTTAAAAAATAGAGATTGAGTTACAGATGGTGGAAAGGGCCTGAGAATTAAAAACTCCTGAGCTACAAGAAAATTTACATGTGAGCAAAATGATTTGCTGAAATGAATTGTCGTGTAATTCTGCACATTTGAAAATTAAGCTTCTTTCACTAAAAATGTGAATATCTTTTACCTTCTGTATTGTCTGCTTCACCACTAGTAGCCTTGGCTGTCATCATCATCATCACAGCCAAGTTGCAATATGAGGGTCCTGTTTCGAACAGACATGTAGTTCTTTCCTTCTCCTATCTCTTGTACAATTTGGCCTGCCAGGACCAAAAATTCTGATCTGAATTAGTTTAAAAGAAAACTGATCTACCCAATCTGCATAACCAGTGCCTGATTGCTTTAAATTCCATTTTATAAATCATAAATAAATGGAATGTTGTGATGTAAGCCTGGAAGGAAACCAGAGTCATCATCTGTACTTGCAGATGAAATGGTGGGGTTTTTTTTCTTCTTGTGGGGATTTAAAAAGCAAATGACCAAAATAAACTTTGAGTGCAAAATCTGATAACTTCTAAAGTGACATATGAAATGCAAAGTGTGGCATATTGGAAGGGGAAAACTGAACACATTTGGTACAGGAGCAATTCAGAATCCAGCTCATCAGCTGGCAGACCTGTGCATTGCTCAGGGTAGCTTTATGAAGGTCTCCACTCATGCATATGTGCCCCAAAACCCCCAGTATTAGGATGTATATGAAAGAAGTGCACAAACTCAAATACAAGCTGTAAGGAGACTGTTACATGAAGTGCTCCTCACCTACTCTGCAAGGTCCCAGTCTGTCCATTGGAAAACCCGTTCAAATTAGCATGATTTCAGAGAAGAGCAGCAAGACCCACTAGGTGCAGAAAAAAGCTGTCACTGGAAAAGTGACCAACCTTATTTACTCTACAGTGGAGTGGACATAGTCAAAAGAATCATTCAATCATCAATGAAAACATTAAGAAGAAGAATTGGGAGTACCTATTTTCTCTGTCTTACCTTGTAAGTGCAAAGAAATAGGTCTGTTACAGGGAACAAGCTTTGCTCTAAGTGTGGGACCACCTTTACAAAAGTTCAGATTCAGTGTGCACTCCTGGATGTGTCCCAGGCTGGATTTCTAGTAGACCGAAGTACGGAGGATGCCTAGAGGATCTGTCCCAAATTGTTTATTAATGCTGACAGATGCTCTCACACTACCCCAGTGTTGTTAGAAATCCATCAGCCTCTTACAGTTTTGCAGTCTTCAATATTGTGCTGGGCACTCACATTCAGGTCTGGGAGACCTGTGGTGGGGCTGATAGGGCATTATTCTGGTTTTGCTGGCTTTCTTTAAAAGTCCATGTCTTTTCTCTCTAAAATCTTATTTAATATTATTTTTTGTTAGCTGTGTATTTGTCTTCATTGAGAAGGCAGCGTATACTGCAGCGTATACCACAGCGTGACGACAGCTCTTTGCATTTGCATAAAAGTCGGCTTTGAACTGATATTTGCATATTTCACGGGACAACTTTTTGAAAGTGAGGTAGAAAACACTTGTGTACCTTCTATTACTCCACTTAGACAGGCACTTCCTGGCACTAAGTAATTATATATATAAGAATAAACTGCAAAGAATAATAAGAGAATGTTCAGCCTACTCTTTTCAAGATGATTGACAAAACGCTTTTAAATGGGCTTCTCCTTTTTTACTTTTAAAGACACAGAAAGTAGTCCTACATGGTTGGTTTATGATTATTTTGGTTCATTTCTGGAGGAGAGTGAAGAGGAAAACTGCTTTTACCTTAGAAATCACATGTCTTGCTGGAGGACTTGTTCAAGGTCTCAGATGTTTATTGTGAGCTCTGACATTTTAATTGAAAGGACAGGAGTGTTGATTTTTTTAAACAAATAGATCCATTGTCCAAATTGTTTATTAGATATTGGATTAAGTAGGCTTTAACAGCAAAAATTGTAAATCAGAGTGTTTTCAACAGTCCAACTTGAAATCCTTTCTTTTCTCAGTTGCTCATCTTTAAAATTTTATATCCAGTGATATTATAATTACATTAATTCTCCATTTGTCAGGGGATTTTGAAACTAATTCTCTGTTCAAATGTAAAAATCAAGAATTCCCCAAAGCTTTTTTGGTTAAACTCCTGGATAACATTTAAAGCTTGAAAATGGTTGGTTATTTGTCAAAGGAAAAAAAAAAAAAAAGGAAAATGGCACACTTCTGTTGGAGTAAAAAAATGCAAATTTCATCAGTCTAGTTGGAAAAAAGAGAAAATCACAGTATTTAATATTTTATTTAATACTATCTGCCATGGGGAAATAGGGAGAAGACTGTCTTGAAATATAATAGTTGAAAAAGACTAAGCAGCATGTTTTTTGAAATAAAATTATATCTACCATAAAATAGAGTGGCAAAAGACAATAACAGTGAAAGCCAAACAAAAGGAGAGAACAGAAACACTGAGAGAGAGGAAGAGACCGGTGAGCTCTTTGCTTTTCAGAATGCAGACTGGGTACATACTCCTGATTGCTAGATTGGTTTTCTGAAAAGGATATTCACCCCGTATCTAGGAATCAAAAAATTATATCTTTAGGAGGCCCGTGGGAATAGGACAAATTTCTCATCTAAAGAAGTTACATCCATTTACAGACTGGATATTTTTATTGCTCAGCTTGAATCACACTGAGGGATTCTGTGCCTTCAGTATTTTGAGGCTTCCTAACCGTGCCACAGTAATAAGAGCACACTTGTGAATACTAAATGAGGACTGAATTACCATCATGTACACATCCTGCATCAGAGCCAAATCGGAAGTGAAATATCATGTCACATATGAAAGTTTAAGAACTGATTAATTTTTATACCATATTTATAGTTCTCATTTACAGAGAACTCAAAGTACTTTAAGCAAATGGAAAACTAAATTATACTAAAGTAATGTAAATCAATGGAAACTATACATGAATTAGGACTCTTTGTGATGGTGGAGGTGTTCAAGATGGAACTGTCTGTAGAGCAATCACTTAATTCAATATTGGTAGTGTTAAATGGTTTGCATGAGATCTGAGCCTCATTCAAATCCTCGGGACTTTTACCATTGACTTAAATTGAGGACAGGACTTCATCCTCTTTTTGGCAGAGATAAGAGGACAACAACAGTGTGCCACACTTCAGAAAGAGGAACATCTCATCCATTTGGAAGAATAGAGGGAATTTCAGGCAAAGGGAGTGCGCTTACAGAAACCCAAATCTGAGCAGAAAACTGGGTTAACTTTCTGTCTGCCAGGCCAAGTGTCTCAGGGTCCTTGAGAAATGGGACCATAGCTCTGTCTCTTCTAGAAGACAGTTCTGAAAAGAGCATAAATCAAATGGGAAAACCTTATGAACAAAAACAATATACAAAATTTTGTATCGTGTGAATTTCACAGCCAATTATGCTTCCATAAGCTTAAGCTTTTTTTCTAATTGGGGATGAAAATACACTCTTGAATGCAAGATTGGAAAAGATTAAAACATTAGAAAATGCTAAGGCAACTGCAGTTCCAATTTCCAATTTTCATCTTATCATGACACATGTAGTAAGTGCATTACCCCATTTTGATCCAATTCCATTAGATATTTGTGAGTCACATACAGCGCTGGTTCATAAAACACAGCTTTCGGATACTCACCAAAATGAGCTAATTAATCAGAGAGGACTAAGACAACTCCTCTCTGATGAATGGAGTATGTAATTTAACAAAATGAAGTAAACGGTGTAAAAAGAGTGAGATAAAATAATCTGATTTATGGTGGGATTTTTTTCCACAACATTGATTGCTGCACTGCTATTTTTTCCCCTCAGAGAATGCTGCCCCTCGCCGCTTCCCCAGGAAGAGAGGAAAGGTCCTATCAAAGCAATGTTCAAGGCTGCAGCCCATGGCGAACACAAAAGGATTGTCACTTTTGCCATGACTATCCTGGGAGTAAATGGAATCTCACCTTCAGCTGGCAGAATGGGACATGGGAAGTGTTTAGACATCAGTGATTAGGTAAGGAGTTAAGTCTTCTTCAGCATCCACAGTAACCATCTAACTGCAGTAAAGAGAGCAGGTATGTTGGATTGGTGTCATCCCACAGCCTTCTGAAAATGTGTAAGTCACCCTGCTTTTTTTTTACCCCACGGCATAGACTTTGAGTGTATGAGATTGAAATTCCATTTTGGTGTTCCAGACATCAGGAAATAGTTGGCTGTCGGAGTGGGAGACAGCTTCGTTGACCATAGCTGGAAGGTGTCAGGTTGCTGGTTAAGTCCCTCTGAGGGTTCCCATGAGGTCCCCAGGTGGTGGTGGGGACAACCCCAGTTATTACACACAAAGTTAAAGCAAGCAGACATAAGGCCTTTCTCACACCTTCTAAACTTTCTTTGAAAGAAAGAATAAATCAACGTGAGAGGTAAAAAAAAAAAAAAAAAAGGATGAAACAGATCACTCCTGATGGCAGGATATTAATTATAACTCTGTGTGGGAGAAGTTAAAATCCTCTCTTAGTGTGAGTTTGGCGTCTTTTCCCACAAAAGAATAACTGTGTCTGTGCAGCACAGTCCTATGAATACCCAAAGGAACAGGTCCATGGCTTTCCTATGGATTTGTGTCCTGCGATTGCCTATCAGATGTCACTGCCAGCCCCGTGGCTGGACAGTTGTAACACAGCTCTTCCACACTAGCGCAGCTTTTCCTCCCGTGGAAAGGCAGCACCTCTCTCCCCATTTTCATGGAACGGGTAGGGAAATGATAGCCCCGGGATCCATGCCCGGCAGGGGTGCGCAGGGGGGCAGAGGGCCCGGGCAGTCAGCCCTCCTGGTGCGGTTTGCGGGGCTGGGTGCCAGGCGAGCCAGAGCCCCCCGAGGCGGGGGTGCGGGGCTGAGC
>JAVJGI010000063.1:14165581-14205988 GCA_035590275.1 Ibycter americanus
TAACATGCCAAAAGTCGCTGATCACATGCGATGGCCTCTGGGAGAATTCATCCTGGTATTTCCAGAAATCAGCCCTGCCTTTTCCCTATCCTCTAACCAGGGGGCAAAAGCCGAATGCTGGCATCAGAGCCGCTTGTGAGCTAAATATCAGGAAACAGAGGTTAATGTTGTGCTTTTGGCTTGAACTATATATAGGTTTGAGATCCTCTCGACCAGAGTGTCTTGGGGGATTCCAAACCCACACATTTAATTTGCTTTATTTTTATCCTATTATGTTCTCTTACACCTTTTCCCTTCCTTGCCTCTCCTCACCCCCATGTGGCAAGGAAGCGTCCTCTAGTTCCTGACCTGCTTCGTGTCGCTTCCAACTATGCAAACTCCTACTATAGATCTCTTTATTGTTGTCAAAGTGATATAATTCGAGACAATATGGATAAATAATGAATTAAAATGCCATGCATGTGTCTGAAATTGATACCCAGGAGTACTGAATGGAATTAACAGGGGCAGAGGGAGAAATAAGATCTAAGTGAGTATCTCCCTGTGTTTCACTTCAGGATTACAAGGAGCTCATCTGCTTCTTAACTGTGTAAAGTTGCACAGGAAAATAAAATAGAAACTGTCCTTGGGGTTGGAGAAGGAAGCATCAAAACCTGGCTGGAGCAGCGCTGTGCCGCTGAGTCCAGGATGGTCAGAAAGATCCATCGAAGGAAAACTTGCAACCATCGTTTTACCTGGATGTCTCCTAAGGCAGATGTTTTTGTTGTGGTCATTTTTAACCATTTCTGTACTGGTAGATCAGGTTATCTGAAAAGCTGAACTGTGGCTTGGAGAGAATTGAGTGGACGGCCACAGTGGTCCCCCACCCCCTTCTGTAAGTCCGTCATAGCTCTGGGCTCAGCGTGGTCCTGCTCTGCCTCCAGGGCTGTTCAGGCTGTTGAAGGCTTTTGAGTGCTCTGGTTGTGCCTGTGTCTGAGCTGCTGTGTACGCTGTGTTGGGTCATGCAGACTTGCACAGGCATGAGACACAATCACCAGGTTAGTTTGGTATCCTGATTTAATGTGTTTCACTTCAAGTAAGCTATTTCAGTCTTACACTGGTGCATGTGAGCTCAAGCTCCCAGCATCATTCATTCCCAGGGTTTCGGCGTGGGTTGTACACACTCGTACACTCTGTACAGAGTGCAGCCAAGGTGGATTTTGGATATACATTTTGCCAGTGTCTCACATCATCATCTTGCCATTCACCTTTCTGATACAGAGAATGTGGAAGTGCTTTTGTGACAGTGTTACTGCAGCCGTGGCTCAGCACACGTGATGCCGGAGCAACCCCCACTGGTTCCTCCCTGTTCCACCTCTGCTGGCAAATCCTTCACCTCTGCGTGCTCCAGCTTTTCCTTCTGTGAAATGGGCACCTCTGTACTCATCTGTCTTTGTGAAGCATGTTGTGATCAGAGCACAGAGCTCAGTCTTTCTTACTTGAAAGAATATATTTTGTCCCAGGCATTCCAGTGGGATTTGCTTCCTGGGCACGTTTTGGTGTCACGTATGGGGCATGTTCTCAAAGAAATGGTGACAATAACTTGGCTCTTAGCTCTTAAAATATTTTTCCTTGTTGCCCGCCCCCCCCTTTTTTTTTCTTTCTTTCTTTCCTGGGGGTGACCATTGCTAATGGTTCATTTAAATGCTGCCTATGGATTTGGCAGTGACTGGTGGTGCTATGAAACCTGATATAGCTACTCGAGCTCAACTAAGCTATTTAAATTGCTTATTAGCTGTGAGCTGAGCTATTTAAACTGTTGTTTTAGTTCAACTTACTAGGCAGCAAGGTAGTGTCAAGTTTTACAAAAGCAATTTACATGTTTTTTAAAAAATAATGCCTGTTAATTCAGGGGATGTGAAAACAATGTTGTAAAAAAAGGGTCCAGACAGAGAGCAAAAAAAATATATGTGCTTCAGTGCCCATTAAAGTCAAGGTGAAGATTCCTGTTGGCTGAAAACCATTGTCTTTGGGTCAAGCCACTGTTAAGGATCTTACTGGACAAATTTTTACTTTAAAGGGAACAAATTCTACCTCAATTACCACTTTCTTCTACCCATCATATCTGCTAACTGCTGTTACTTCAGTAGTGTCAGAGCTTAAAATTTAGCTATTTGAAAATCACAGTGTAATGCATTTTCAGCTGTAGAAATCTTTGTCTGAAAATACCACCCCATTTGTCTCTTTGTGTTGCAAGCCAATGGCTAACACAACCAAGAAGGTGGCTCCCTTGTCTATGGCTCTTAGTGAGCTGTACTTAACTCTTCTAATAGCCATGGTTGGATTCAATTTGGCCTCAATTTAAGCAGTCTAAGCTAACTTTCCAGTTATAAAGATGCTTCAGGTTTAGTTATTAGATGATTTAAGAAGATATTGGATAGCTGCTTCATCTGTGCTTACATTATTTTACTATTTTCCTTTCTTTAGTATCTTTGTATTTCCTTATCTGTCCATTATGAAATATTTCTTGTTATGAGGCGTGTGACAAGTATCCGGTTTGGATTAGACCTGTAAATCACTCGCTGCTGCTGAAGCTGTTATTTATGTTATCTGTTGGTTTAAAACTCAACTAATTTAAATACCCTCTAGCAATAAAATTGAATTTCAAATCTGTTTTATAAATCATATCAAAACGAAAATCAGGCCTCTGAGTGTTAGAAGTTATTGCAGAAAGCTGTACAACGGTGTACAAGTGCGCTATACAGGTTAATGATGAACTAGCTTGTAGCACACATTCCTTTTGGCTGAGATGAGATGGCTTCTCTGTGCTGCTTCCATGGGGGCTAACGTGGTAAATTAGTCTTGTCCGGCTGGGATCCATCTGTACCTTCCCCAGATGGGCTTTGAGCCTGCACCTTCCTCCAGGGAGGTGGGAAAGGCGAGTTTCCAATCCCGGATCAAGCAACAAAGTAACCTCGTCTTAAGGAGACTAGACTCATGAACAAAACTCTGCTTCTCCTGTAGCAAGGTGCAACTGGGGGTCTGTATTTCTGAGAGCAGTCATGTGTAGTGTTTTTATTATGCAGTGACATTTCAGAGCATCAGAAAAGTCCACCTTGCACTCTTCTTTTCTGCTGTTAGCAATAGTAACATCCATCAGCCAACATATGGCTTTATTTGGGGAGTGAAAGGCAAATGAATGGGAGATGACAAGGAAAGAAGATGGTGAAACAAACAGAAGATGTGAAGAAGCTAGTGTTATAGGAAGACGTTAATTTTGGACAGTGTTCAAGCCGGCCTTTCCTGGTACCAGCAGTACTTTAGATACCATGGTGATAAGCTTTGCCTAAGAAGCTCCGGAGCAGGGAGTAGCGCGTTGCAGAGGAAATTCACCTTGGCTGTCATCCAGCTCCTGCTGAAATCCACGGGAATCTTGCGCTGGCTCCCTCCAAAGTTTGGCTGAGCCATATGTCCGTGAGGGAAGGGGGCATCCTGGGACCCCAGGCGTGGCGGGCAAAGGACAGCACCTGGCTTTCACTGCAAAGCCAGTGTCCCTCAAAGCGGGGCTGGGATGAGTGTGTGCCCAAACACAGCTGAGCCAGTACTGTGAGCTCAGGGGCTTCTTTGAGGTTCTAAGGTCAGCGGCTTCAGTTCAGTTCCTAACATAGCTCAGAAGGCCAGGTTGTATTGGACATCACCCAGCTGTTGCTGGTGTTGGTGTTCAAGGAAGGGGGCTGAGATCTGATAGATGGTGAAGCAGTTAATCTCATGATTTTTGAAGCAGCTGGCTGGGGATGCTTGATTCCTCACAGCCTTGGTTCCTTATGTCACTATTCCCATTTTGCAGAGTGGATAAAAATGGCTGGTGTTCTGACTTGGGGAATTTGGTATACCTGTCTATGGATGAAAGTGTCTGTACAAAATCCAGTGGAGAAGTCAGGTCCAGAGAACTTTGAGTTCTGGAGCAGTACGTTGGGTTCACTGAAATGGATGGTAAAACTCAGTTGACCTCAACAGTATGTATAAAACCTGTTATATGTAGTCCCTTTCTTATATTTAACACGATTTATATGAGGTTAGAGAGGCAGGGAGCTTGGTGGGGTGTGGGGAAGAAAAAAACAAAAAAGAGCAAATAGCTAGATCATCATATGGACTTGTGTATGCTTAGGATTTTTGGTGTGGTTGTGTTCAAGTGAGTGAACAAATCTGTAATGTTGAAGTGTTTCATCCAGGCCTGCGATCAAGTGAGAGACCTTGTTGCCTCTCACATAATTATGCGAGGAGTTTGTAATAGTGCAGATAGATGCATGTAATTGAATTTGGGCAAAAATCTCCTATGTCAGTAAGCTCCAAGGAAAACATGGGATTGGGAGAAATTATGAAACAAGCTAATAAGAGTAGCAGAAAGAAATGATGAAGGAATGATTCGCATGAAAGACACAGTGGGTTAAGAAAAAAATTGTGAGGTCTGCTGGAGATAAGTTCAGCAAATTACAATAGGAAAAATCTGTCAGTACCACAACTAGTTTGAGTGCCTGGGTGCAAATTTCACCAAAATTTGCGCACATAGACAATGCTGTAGAATAAGTGAACAGAAAGAAAACTTAATGTTAAGAGAGTGATCGTAGTCAAGTTGCTTTCAGCTACTAACCTAATTAATTACCACTGTTAATTTCATTATCACTTGAGAAAAAACTCACACTCCACAAAGTTGGGATGTCCCTCAAGCCCTTCTTTCTGTTTGAAAAGAGGATGGTGGGTAGCTCTTCTGATAATAAAGGCATCATTTGAAATAAAGAATTATTTGATGTTCAGTTCCTTTAAACTGAAAGTAGTTTTAACTGGTTCAGGATATGACAAAGTGTCTTGAACTGTTCAAGCGTATTCCCAGCATGACTGAAACAGGCAGAGAGGAGCAGTGAGTTTGCCGAGAACCCAAGAGCAAGGGCATCAGTGTGGTTTTGCATCTAGATTTTCTGCAGTGCTGTGTATTCGTTTTATTCATTAATTTGGCTCTGTTAATGCAGTACCTACAATAAATAGCCTCGCCCATGAACATTATTTAAGGACACGTAAGCATTTTGAATCAGCTGTTGGTTTTCCTGTTGACTTTGTGATAGGGCGTGTGCAGAGTGAGAAGATCCTTGGCCCTGAAGGTTGCTGCCCGGTGAGATCTCTGCCTGCTTTCACCTTCAGTGTTGTCTGTCGCCTTTGTGCACTTTGGACGCTGCAAATGCAGCATATGACTTGTTTATAATGTGTTTTGATCATGGCTCTTTAGGATGTATATGTGCTTAGGGGAACATATTTCAACTATGTTTCTGTGATAATTCAGCTGTACACTGTAAATAGCTGACAATCCTGTTATTAAATCTCAGAATGTGACAAGGGCACTGCCTTCAAAAGAAGACAGGAAGTGTTTAAGCTTGAGCATTAAAGAATCACTTTTAATGGCAAGAGCAATTAGGCAGGGAATAGACCATTAGTATCAGGGAAGGTTGCTGCTGCGCCATAGCCACACATCACCCAGCACAGGTTAGAGCTGGTGTGAGTAGGGGTTGTGTAATATGTACTCATGCAGAATGTACAAGATGATGCAGTTGATCTTTGATTATATTTTTGATGACACATCCTAGCTGCTCTCTGTTTATAAGAGAGAAATCTGCCCGCTGCTGCTGGCTTGGATGCTCTGTGCTGAGCTCATGTGTGACACGAGTAGCTGGCTGCTTACTCCTCATTGACGCAGCAACTGTTAGAGGCTATTGGACCCTCTTGCATCAATTGGAAGCGCTTCGTAATGATAATTTTGCCACTGGGGTCAGGATTACGATGAAGACAATATTTTAAATAATTGATGCTCGAGGTGTTTTAGGATTTAAAAAAAAAAAAAATATTGCCGGATGACATCACCAAGCGGGACAGCCTGCTTAATGACTCATAGGGGAGCAGGAGGCTCTGCTGTGTAGGTGTTTTAGGATTTGTGGGCTTCATGTTGAAGGCTGGCAAGACTAGGAGCTTTAGCTGCAAAACAACTGTGGCTTTATCATGAAGAGCGAGCAGATTTGACACAGGGGAAAAGAGGGCCTGGCAATGGAGGTGTGAGCAGAAGTGACTGCTGGTTACTGTGCAAAACTTGTTCACTTCAGTGGCAATGCATCTTCCTTTCCTGCCTCCCCCACACACTAGTCTGATTTTATTTATTTGATGTGGCTTATCAAAATGCAAGATTGTAAGAACTTCTGAAGTGACAAACTGTTTTCTTTCCGTCTGGAAGTTTCACTGCAGCCTACAGGATTTAGAAACTTGAACCCTGCTGCAATTCAAAAGGAAATTTTCTGTAGAAGCTGCACTTTTCTGCCTATGCATCAAGGATCCTGAGAGAGCCCGTGGGAGCTGCTAGGTGCTGTTCCCCATTAGCATTTGCATTATAGTAATAGAAGTCCTGCAACTGCTTTCTTATCAGGCACGGTTTAGTACATCAATGCAGCAAGACAGCAAAGGCCTCTATGGAATATGTTTAAAAATATGTAGCCAGCTTGTAAATTTTTTTTTTTTCCTAAAGCTGCTTCTGGTTGTGCTGAGGATCCTTCCTTGTAGACTGTGAAATGGTGTGTATGAGTACTTACTGTGTAAATACTTGTTTGCCTCTGCTTAACACTTTGCAGTAGATTCTCCTCAGATACGAAACACTATTTTTTGGGAAAAAAATACAAAATCTAAATCTTGCATAGCTCTGAAGGGAAATGTTGTGTTTTATTATGTGGAGGTGTGAGCATCTTATTTTTGGTGTTCATTACTTATTGTTTCATCTCTGGAAGAAGGACAGGCAGTGTAGCCAGAGCTGAGAGTATTCAGCAAGGCTTTTCCTTTTGAGAATGTAGTACTTCAAGATGCACACTGTCTCTGCTCATATTAATTGCATTGCAGTGACTGACTCAAGTTCATCGCTTTTGGTGAGTTACTCTGTAACCTGTAACAGCAGCACTTTGTTATTGCCTTTGTTTCATTCCCTGGTTTTATCAGGCTTTTGCATTCCGGTTTCCCATTATAAATCTGTTGCAGACATGTAAAGTGTCTCCCTGCAGTTGTTTAAATGGGAACATGTGATCTGTTTTGTGATACTGAAAATTGTCAATGAGAGCATGTGAAAAAAAATGGGAGAAATTTGCTGAGACGTACAAAATATCCCCCACCAGCACTCGGGGCTGTGCTGGGGCTCCAGGCTGCTTGGAGGATGCATGGGAAACATGGGGAGAGTCTGACACCTTACTGTTTCTTTCAGAGGTAGTGATGTCTAAAGATGAGGCAACAGATCTGTTCTGGTAGGTAGTTCAGATGCCAATGCAAAGATGGCAACAGTGTAGTTGTCCCCCTGTCTCTGCCTTGACATCACCCCATCTCTAACCAGGATGTACCTATGCGCTGCCCCTCCAGGTGAAGCCCCCACCTCTTATACCTTCACATAGTCCAAACCCCTGGTAGCCCCAAAGCCAAAATACTCCTCCCTGACCTGCCAGGAGGTTTCTGCCCAGACAGGACAACCCCGAGGTGCTCATGGGCGCAACACACACCCAAGGGCACAACTGTTGCCCTTGGGTATAGAAGGAGGAGCTAAAAGCATCTTTGGACTCTATTTATGTACATGTATAATCCAATGATTGTCATAATAATCCCCTCTTCTCCAGCAGGGATAGGGAGAAAATTATTCTTTTATGAAACAATAAAGGAGATTTAGTTGTCTAAAACTGCAGCACACAGGTGAATGAGAGCATTCTCTTTTCATGATTATTTTATTTTGTGTTTGACAGCTGTTTGCCGCTTATGTAGTCCGTTACAGGAGGTAGCTGATTTTCTGTTGCCTGTTGTTTATAGAGGTGGTCTTTATAAAGTTGTATTTAAGGTACCTTCTGAAAATGCTAATGCATAAAAAGGAGTCTAATTTGGTTTATGGTCCTTTCCAAGATGAACAGAAACTGGCTTGACTGAGAATAGGGATTTGTCACTTCACTAAACCCACCCAAATTCAAGGAAATTCAATTAAAAGCTTGAGTCTCCAATCTCAGTTACAATGAAACACAATAGCTGCAGAGCAGGGGTCAGGTCCCACATTCCAGAAAGAGAGCTGCTGGGTTGGGAGTTATTTGCAGGGAGGCTGCTCACCTCCTCCCAGGCAGATCCAGAAGTCTTCATGAGTCCATGCTTCCTCGGGGAACTTCCCTTTCCTGTGCCTCTTCCACCTTCCTCTGTGCTTTGGACCAGGGGAATGGGTATTTGTGCATAATGCAAAATTCCACCTTCTCTTTTGAGACATCTGAAGGACAAATAATGTCTTTAAAGTTTTTGTGCAATCCTCGAAGCCGTTCCCCAGACAGAAAGTTCTAAGCATCTCGTGTTTGAGACCTTCAAAATTGCTTATTATGGAAGATGCATCAGCTTTCCAGGACTTAGTTGGATGCAGTCTGATGCTCCCAGCCATCTCTCTTGCCCTGCTTTGCCTCCCCAGACTTCTCTGCAAAGCTTACGGTTTTGCAGAAGGCTGTGGGGAGAGTTTCCTTCTTCAGCAGGACTGAACTCCTTATGACCCCTGGGGTAAATGCCTCTCCTGCAGTTGTGGTTACTTCTTTTCCCTCTACCATGAAGGTGTGTTCCGAATTTTTCAGTCTCAGAGCAGTAATCCTCCATATGTATTGTTCAAATCTTTGCAAGAACTTTTCTCCATTGAGTTAGAAATTAGCATTTCAAATTCTGTGGGGGAGAAGTTGCCAGAGTTTTTATATTTTAAGCTTAGAGTTTGGAACGGAATCAAAATATCTAATCCACTTTGTATTCCCTGCTTGGTCTTTCCTCCCTGCCTTATGAATTGGCATCCTTGTCCTTAGGAGATAGAGCAATATTGTGCAACTCTGTAAGACTTCTCCCATGAAATATCGAAGTATCATTACGCTGATTTGCAACACACTTTCCAATAACTGTTAAATTAGTGTGACATGAGGTTGTACTGGAAAGAGTTCATGCTCTTCAGCTGCTTTACAGGATGACCTCTGAATTATTGGCCAAAAGAGAAAATAGTCACACAACTGCTGGGAATGATTTGGGATGGTTCGGTGCTGCCTGTTACTGCGTAAAAGAACGGCTGATTTCCACGAGTTAAACAGGGTGGTCCAAACTTTGCACCTTGGATCTAAGTTACTTTTCCTCCTTTTCTTTTCTTTTCCTGCCTCCTTTTGGCACTCCTCCTTCCCCTGTGGTGATGGAGCTGCTGCAGCTCCCTGCCGGGAGGAGTGCCCGGCTGGTGCCCAGGGCGGCAGCAGCTCTGAGCCTGGATCAAAGCATTGGCTGAGGGAGGCACATGGAAAAACACAGGGCAAGTCTGGGTTGTCTAGGGAGAAATGGGCAACTAAAATGCTCTTTTGCTGCCTTTTGGGGCAGTGAAGCTTCCTAAAAGAAAACCGTGTTTAGAGAGATCTGGAATAGAGACCTTACAAGTCAAATTGATTTAATTCTTAGGGTGCTAAACTGTGAACGTGCAAAAAGCATAGTAAGAATTTCTCACTAGTTGGCACCTTATCCTCAGTGGCTGAGTGAGTACTTGATCCATTCTGCATACTGACACCAGGCACTAATTTTAGATCACAGGGACTACGAAGAGTGCAGTTTCTAGCTCTTGACTTGCTATAATGTACTTACGGCAAATAGGGGAAACTGGTGCATAAACTTTTTTCTACCCCAGCAAGGGAGGTGTCTGCTTCCACTAGCAAGGAATCTCCTACCGTGAGAGTGCACTCAAAACAGGTTACTGTGGAATAAAAGACATGATTTTTAATCCTATTTTGAAACAAATGTTCAAAATTTTGTTCTGAAAATAAGCCCAAAAGTAATTTAAATTGTGTAATATGGGTTATTATTCTAGTATGAAAATCTGTCTAGAATTTATGAGCTGGTTTTGCTCACATTTGTATGGTATAAATAAGCAGTAACTTACAGCAGAAGAGGATCAGGTCCCCTGTATGTACTCTCCTGTTGTTTTGAAGGGTGAATTCACTGCTGCATAAATTTCATAAAAGGTTCAAAGCCCCACAGCAAAAGTATTAGTAAAGGATGCAGCCATAAGCAGGTTGTGTCATCTGGGATGCGTATCAACCTGACGTATTATCCATAGAGTGCTTTGTTTGCATTTGGTAAATATAATGAGCTCCAACTCTCTGCTGAAGTAGCACTGCAGAACTTAGCAATGGCTTATCCAGTCGGCAGTGAGCAGGATGAGCCTCTGGTCACCATCCAGCCAGTTTGTTTTGTTTCACGGGATTTCAGGGGCATCGTTCTGTCTTCTCCCAGTTGATTCCTCTTTTGGGAGCAGACATGGGGACAGCTAACTGCATATAGTGCATGTAGAGCCCTACTCCAGAAACCCTACTGTCCATGGTTTGGGCAGTCCTCCACTGCATTTTGCATGGGCTAGGGCTGGGTGTGTGGCTCCCTTTAAACGTGTTTTCAACCAGAGAACAGAGAAGGATTTAGAAAAAAATACCAGGAAAAGAAAGTATACGTATCAGTGCTGCCAACTCACAGGGCAGCCGGCATATCAAGCAGGAAATAGTGGCAACTAAATAAGGGCAAGGCAGAATAGCTAAAATGAGGCATGTTATCCCCTGGCTGTCACAACAGCGCTGTACTCCAGCTGAGGACCCAGTACACAGCCAGTTTCATCAATAACTGTGTGATACCCGCAGGCCCTTGAGCCTGCACCGAACAGGAATCCTGGGAGAGAGCACAGCCCCAGTGTGCCAGCCCATCTGAACCCATCATTTTTATTCCAGCTCATGGAAAAATTATTTTAGATCATCTCATCACTTTAAACATTTTAGTAAGTGTTAATATACTTTCAGCGCAGTGGAAATAATCACCATATGGCTGTAAGATTTGCCATCTGTCCAGGGATGCTGAAATACAATTAGTCCGTGTAGTCCATTTATCAATCTATAAGTGACAATATTCACAGTCCTGGCAACTTTGGCTGCTGACAGAATCAGTACTTGTGTAGGCCTACCTGTCTGACCTTATTACAATCAATATGTAAACGAGATGGAAAAAAATCCCGTCATTCACTGCATCCTTCACCCTTGACAGAAAGAAAAAAAAAAGTCTATATTGGTGTAAATGAGACTGAGGAAATGTTATGCCTTAATTTTTGTAGCACTAATTGGTTTTTTATGTCTAGTAGACCCTTAATTTCATAAGGAGAAGCTGGATTTCCTTGCAGTCTTTTAATCAAGAAATACCAGCATGACAGAGTATGTCACAGGGGAAAAAATCATTATTAAATCCTCTCCTGTTGTATTAACTTTCAAGGCACAAAAAGCTAGATGTTAGAAGCATGAGAAATGTGATCATTAGCATCATACAGGTAAGAATTTATTTTTCCAACATCTCGTTTGACCTCAGGAAAGTGAGAAGATGGCTTTTCAGCAGAATGAATAATTTTTTGAAAAAAGGTCAAGGTCTTTTTATTTTAATATTACTAACAAACTGACACTATAAGGGGTCTGACTTTTGACCACTCGGGCAAATCTAGCCCTTGTGTGTTCTAGCATGGCTGCTCAGGACTGTTACCCCCTTAAAACTTGGCTTAGATTTGTAATGGCTAATGCATATCCAGATAATATCTTGAACTTTTTATTTGGTTTTACACATTACCCGGACTCATACTGCATAATAATTTTATAATAAGAATGTGTGTTATGCTTTGTTTATTCTACAAATTTTCAGCCAGCCCACACTAATTTTTGAGACTCTGCTGACAGGAGAATGTCATTTTTTCAGCATATTTGCGTTATAGCCCATAGTTACGGAACCTGCATTGCATGAAAAATGCTGATACTTTAAACTAAATCCTTCCATAGCCCACACCTCATATAACCTGTACCTCGCATAACCCACAAGGTTGGAGGCACTGGCGTGCAGAAATTGGAAGTTCCCCGGGGAGCAGGACTGCAGGGATCAGAAATAGGTGGCTACTGAGGTTCAGGAATTTGTGGAATAAGTTTCTCCTAATATTGCCTGCAAATACGTGGAGTTTGCAGTTTTAGCAAGTTGTAGAGGTGTAGTTTTTTGTCTTTACTGATACGGGAGGGGTTTGTGGCAAGGGGAGTGGTGATTTTACTTTGTAGATACTGTGTTTCTCATGAATAACCTGTTGGTTAAGTTTTTCAGATTTAGTAGCTTTTCTCTCTGAAGCTCAGGAGATTACTTAGAGGATCTTCACTTTTGCACTGGGGTTGTTGACAGCTTTTTATACCAACAAATAAATGTACGTATCTGAGATCTGTACTGTAAATCTGATGGCAGCAGATGGTGTTACATTTTTAAAGATTAAAGTGAATAACGTTAGCTTCTAAATGTTTGAAATTGCCTTTGTATTTTTAACTTGAAGCAGAAGAAATGTGTCATTCCATGATCTTACTGGCTGCTAGTAAATACATTAGATTCGAGAACAGTGTCCCCCAGTTCCTTAGAGAGGTGCTGCCTGTGTGCTAGCAGCAACCAAAATATTCTGGTTGTTGATTCTATTAGTCTATTAAAATTGCCAGAAAATGGAAATCTGCTTTTTTCCAGATAGTCTAATTTAAACTGTAGTGAGTGGGGAAAGATGCTGGCTTTAGCCGTGCTCATTTGTGCCCTGCACCTTGCCATTTCCCAACTGCAGCTGTGGGGTTCCTGGCTGTGAGCACGAGGGGTGCACTTTTGCTGGAACCTCTCTTTACTATTTTTAATACACAGTCTTTGGTGTTCTTGACTACATTTGGTGTTTTTTGTCTTCTAGACAGTTTTTTAGGAGGAGGCTGGTAGCAACAAATCTATTTAAACATGACAGTGCTGTTGCTAACACAGGCAAGTTGATACCTGTACCAAAAACCCAGTGCGGGCATTGGTTTGCATCTTTCTGATCTCTCACGGAGTAAATTGCTTGTTCTTTAATTGCTTTTAATTTTTACATGCTTAAGTTTCATTAGAGGCATGCATCCTTGTGTTATTAAACCATCTGTTGGCACCCTTTTTCTTGCAGTCTAATAAAGCACTCAGACCCAAGTGTTTTGTTAGCCTAGGTGCTCTGGCAGCATCACCGGGCACAGCGTGTACCAGCACAGGGCGCACGCCGTGCCCTGCCTGTGCTATCTGCACGTAGTGGTGGCCACTGGGACAAGCAAAGCCCTATCGTTTGCTTCTGACGTTACGGTTGGTAGAATTCCTTATTTGATCCTTCAGGCAGTAGATCAAAAAGAGTTATACAACTTGTTCTTTAAACTGAACTGATTGGCTTTTTCCCCCTCCTAGTATAAGTGGAAGAAAAGCCTCAGGGGAGAGCATTTGAATAGGGCATGGGAAAGCGTATCGATAATTACATGCATGGATTACTGCACAAAAGTACTCCCCTCCAAAGATCCGCTTAGTTCTGTGGTGTTTGAAATAATGGAGTGTTTAATCATATTATTTTGCAATAGTGAGGCTTTGATTATGCTACTGAATAAAATCAACTTTTCAGATTTCTTTGTGCGAAGGTAACCTCATTTGCCATGCAGATTCTTACAGCATGGGAGGAGAAAAAGTCCTAAACATAAAGATGCTGCCCTGGTGGTGTCAGTGGGTTTTACATGCATAGACACACATGTGGTCTTTCACTTCAATCTCTGTTTGTAGGTACAGTGTATTTTGATCATGTATCCTCTCACATTTAATCTCTTTGTTTTTTAAATAAACACCAGATAGCACACACAACCTCCAAGTATCCCTAGCCTTCTGCCACAGAAGACATAATGCAAAGGATTAATAATAATAATAATAAAGATTCCACTAGGATGCTAAGGGATTTTTCTGCTGGTTTACAAATGCAAAATAAATTGCTCTCTTCTTCCAGAGTTGTCTACATTATTTTCTCTTCTTCGATCATTTCTCGCCAATGGTAACTGTAGATGTGTTTGCTGCCTGACGTGGGGTGAAGAGGACCAGGAGCGACTGGGGCTGCTGATATCTCGTCTCCCCCAGCAAGGCCAGTGCTGGGGGCTCCTGAGCAGCGCTTGTGGCATGGGTGAGGGCTCTGAGGAGTGCTGCCTCTTATTTTATTTTTATGGATAGTGCTCAAGGAGCTTGACACAGTTCAGATCTGTACACCGGCTCCTTCTTTCTCCTTTGTAAAACAAACCAACCCACCCCCATGGTGTTTTACCTGTGTGTGAGAAAATTCCCGGTGGGGCAGAGCTGAGGTTTTGTTCGGGTTCGGCTGGGCTGCTCTGACAGAAGCAGAGGCTGATGTGTGCCCTGTGGGGTGAGCTGAGCGTTTCCCACAAATGGGGTGCCCCGGGGCTGGCTTAGCCCTGCACACCCCACCGTGATGAGCTCCTGTGGGCTCGCTCCTGCTCGAGCATCCCTGCACTGCGGCGGAGGGTCTTGCCGAGAGCTTTCCAGAGCAGCCACCAACGTGTAAACTGCAAGGCTAGCGTGTGCCGGCGCTTCATCCTTCCTACCACTAGCTGCATGGGGTAAGTTTTGGTGCACGCATGCAGGACTGTGAGCCAAAGCCCAGGGAGCTGTAACGACCCTGAACCCAGTGTTCCCTGGGCTCGTGGCTGAGTGGGGATGCTGGCAGCAGGAGAGGCACAGAGGGAGGCTGCTTCTCTGCTCCTACAGACTTGGGCTCTCTACTCCAAGATTTACGCTTTCAATTTACAGTGGCAATCTCTTGCTGAAATATTACAATGCAAACATTGTGCCACAGAAGAGGCTGTGCTAAAAGCATTAACTCTACTGGAGCTGGGGGGAACCCAGAGGATGTAATTTTTAACTGATCCAGAAAAACAGGAAGGCTTTGGGGGTCTGTTTATGTGCTGATGCAGCCTCATTTGTCAACATGGGTAGGAAAGGTGCTGGAGGTGAACAGAGTACAAGTATTTTTTTCAGTTTAATAGGGGTTGAATTTATCCCTATGCCACTGGAAGGCTGTGTAAACGTTACCGGGGTGCAAATTTATGCATCCTCTTTCAGCATCTTTGCAGGAAAAATCTCTGAAATCAGCGTAACGCAACCAGTTTCACACACATGTGTCTCAGTTTGGTTTTTTTTTCTGATAATAACCTTACCTGTGGAGGATTAGTTGAGGGTCCTGTGAGTTGCTGTCACTTGTGTGTGTGTGTTTGTTCACAGTGTCTTGAAAGGTTAATAGCCCTCTGGAGATAGCCCAAAAATAGTGTGAGCTTTTTCCCTGCCCAAGTTAAGCCTTTTAATTTGTATATTGACTTCATAAAGGCATAATGGTATTGTGAGACCTCACAGATGTTACAAAGATTTTCATACTGAGAGCTTTTGTACTCAAGATTTATTCTTTTGGACTTAACTCAGCCACAAATCAAAAATTAGTTTAATTATTGTCTATGCTTTTAACAGGACAATTCCTCTTTAGCTAGCTAGGGTTTTTTTCTTAATTTTTTTGAAGTAAGTGGACTATTATGTTTCTTACAAATGCAAGAAGCACTTTTGCTAATTACATTCTGTCTGTTGAAATAATAATCCCTGTAAAAGAAGGGAGCTAAAAGAATAGATTTTTTTTTTTTTGCATGAATTTCACGTATTTCTGCAGGTGAGTTGATACCAAATGTAGTATAAAGTGGGCACCAGAGAATCATGACTGTGGTTATTTGCACGAGTTGCACGCCCTTCCCTCAATCAGTGCTGCTGCCAGATTCAGCACTTCTTTTCAACCTCATTGTGAGGAGACTTATCTGCCTACAAAATGGGAATTTCAAGAGCTAAAAGACTGAAAAGAAGGACTTCAGGTAAATTATATTTTAAAAATAGCTGTTTCTCTTTCTTGTTTTCTCTTTTTAGGGATGATGTAATTTCTGTCCTACCAGTCTGGGTTTTTCAGTTGTTCGCAGTACCCTCCTATGTACCCACAGTTCCACCTGCAGCAGGGAACACCACCCGGGAGCGCAGGGCTTGGCTAGCAGAGTACCGACAAATGCAGTTTAAGGGGTGCCTGCACTTTCTTCTTACAGAGAGAAAACAAGAGGAGCAAAAACCAAGTGCAATTGTCCCCTGCTAGCCCAGCCTTTGCTCTGGGCTGGTTCTCCCATCCCTTGTGTACAACAGATACTAAGACCTCCCTCTTCTCTCTGTGCTCACCTTCCCACCCTGTATTGCCTAGGGTTGGTTCTCTGTCCTTCCAAGTAATTTTTGCTATGGAAATGCCAGCGTGAGGAGGACTGTTTGTGTTGCAGGTCAGACAGGAGCCGCCCAGGTCTGTGGAGCTGCGTGGCTCTGGTCGGACGTGCATCCAGGCACCAGTGCTTGGCTGCAGGCAGGGGTTTTGCAGGGCTGGCATCCTGTCCCACCTTCCTCCAGGAGCAGTTGTTAAAACCGCCAGCAGCTTCTTTCTGGTCTGTAAAGACTTAATTTTTACAATCATCTCTTTTGTTCAGTGGCAAATATTCAGCTGTTGATTTAGCCTTTTAAATTCACGTAGTCAAAAACTTCCCTGGGTATATCTGGTATAAAACTTCCCTGCAATGATAGCGATAGCAAAGCTAGAGAGGGAATGAGGTGATTTAAGTTTATTTCCAGGCTTGCTACTGGCTGTGTTTATCCCGGGATGCCATCTCACTCTCCATGGCTGTTTCTTCAGGTGTAAAATGGAGCCATTACCCACCTGCTTGCCTCATGCTGTGAGTTTTGCACCCTTACAAGTTGGAACAGGCTTTCCACTTCTGCTGGTTGCATGTGCTGGCAGCCCGCACCAGAACCTGCCTGTCGCAGCTGATGAGATCTGAATGACCTGGATTAATTAGCATATGCCAGTTTGGGAAGGGAGCAAGCTGCCTGCTTTCGTGATGCCGGCTTGCTGCTACCACATCTGCAAAATGTGCAGGCTTGGCGTTCACCTCTCTCTAGCTCTGCGTGTTGCCCGTGCTGAGTGTGCCCAGCCTGCCACCCTGGTTCCTGGCCCAGCCATGAACTGGGCAGTGATGGACGCTGGGTTACAGTATCTCAGGGAACTGGGCTGACACAGCTGAATTTGTGGTGTTTGTGGTGAGCGTAAGGGGGATGTGCTTGTCTTGCTTGGAGCATGTGTGCTAAGGCAAGGAGGGGTCCTCCAACTTTGTTCTCAGCTATCATTAAGAAACTAATTTGTATGGTTTTCTGCTTCCTGAAAGGTTTTATCCAAGATGGCATGAGCCTTCAATATGTAGGGGTAACAGGCTGGAGGACAGCGGACTCTCTTTTGCTTTGAGAAAAGATTAATTTCATGTAGAAACTGCAACTGGTGTGCTAATTACCATGTGCAACATCGTGAACTGTGACTTCTCCCCACAGCAGTTCCGTCCTTCGTCAGAGGTCTGCCTTTACTTGGATTTTGGTGTTTCAGGGAGAGGGGTTGGTTGTTTCTTAGTTAGAGATATGCGTATATGAACAAGTGAGTAGTGTTACAGGTAGATGAAACAGCATTTTCACAGGTAATTTTTAGACATCATTACTTACCTGGACTTTCACCAAGATGAGCATTTCAAGTAGGAGAAAAATCTCCATCTGTGAACTGAGGGGCCATCATGCAACAGTAAAATCTAGAAAGGCAAGGTTGCAGCAGCCTGGCAGGGTAGCTGGGCACCCTGAGGCATGGGGACCCCAGTCCCCCTGAAAGGGACATTTGGTGACTTCTGGGGTCTTGGAGGAGTGGCTGGAGAGCTTGCTGCTTTCAAGGGGCAGGATGTATTTATTCAGTTTTGGTTGGGACCGAAGGCACGAGTTTGCCTCGCTAGTGTGCTCTTAGCCTTTGGAGCTGTGCATGAATTTTTGAGAAGCCAGAGGCACAGGTGATGCTTGGTAGCTTTGGGAACTGGCAGTGTTAGCATCCCACTTCTGCACAGGAGCTGAGGGCAGGTGGCTGGTGGGAGAGCCGTGCCTGCATGGCCGGCCGAGCCTGGGGAGGAGTGCTGTGGGAACAGCACGCCTCTTATTAGCAACATTGCTTTTTTTTGAATTATCATAAATGAATACAAATGGCACTCCAGACTACATTCTATGTGAAGATATACATAAAGGATTAGTTCTCCTTATTGCGCTGTCAGGCAGTAGTAGCAATGCTCAATCCAAATAACTATTGACATCAGGTTTATCACGGCGCATTTGGCAAATAAAATTTCTTGTATGATGACCAGTGATGGGGCGTATGTCACAATGTAGGATTTTGCTTTTGTACCTACTCTTCTTCTTTCTTGAAAGATTCTCGTTATCGAATACTTGTTACAGCAAATCACTGCAGATCTGCTGGCACTGTCAGGTAATATAAATGTCAGCATGTGCAGGATGCTGACCTGTAGCAGGAAGCACCACATTGCAGAAACTCAATGCTGACGTGCTGTCTGCAGGCACGTGCATCCTCCACCAAATGGCAGCTCTATGAGGACATGTTCTTTTAAAAAATATGTTTATTCCAATTGGTAAATTAGGCAGCTGATGCACTATTAGTGTATTAGTATTAGTTGGGGAGAGCACAAATAATCCTGTCCCGTAAACTAGGAATCCTTACCTGAGAAATTTTATGTGACCTGCTAATGAAAGTTTTAGCAAATTATGCAGGTAGTGGTTTTGCCCCTGGTGGAGGACCAGGGCTACTGTCACAAATACATTTGATGTTCCAGATCCTACAACAGGTAAAGGAGCTGCTTCGCTCTATTTACTGCTTGGTCAGTGCACCCACCCGATGTGTACTGGCCACTTTGTGCATTTAAAAGAACTTGGGTGCTGGTCCTGCAGGCACCCACGTGAGTCACTGTGTTGTATTTACTACCGAAAGAGATGGCTCCAGTACAGGAGTGTTCATGTCCTCAGTGCCTTGTTCACAGCTGGAGCCGGCTCCACATGGCCCCACACATGGCTGGGGTCCGTGGCTCTCCTGGATGCTAGCCATCCGCCCTGCCAGGGCTCGCTGTGCCACCGCTCCATCAGCCACTGATGCCTCACAGCCTTTACGGTCCTGGCTGCCAGTGAGCAAAGGCTCTTTACAGCTGAAGTGATTTAAATCACTGATGGTGCTCATAATTCAAGTGATGAACAAGGAACTTTGATTTAAATAATTTGAACTTTTCCTGAGTGAGAACTCATTCCTGTTGATTAGGAAGAGTAATACAACATGTGGCTTGCAGCTAGTCACACGGTTGTAAAATTTGGCATGGTTGTACATTAACCAGGAAGTGATACTGTATCTCACACAGCTGTGGGTGCAGTTAGTTAGCTCCAGAGTCTTGGGTTTTGCTTTTTGAAGTCTTCAGGAAAGGTTTATGACATACTTCCACATTAATGGAGTTTTTTTTACTTGAGATTTGTCTTATATGATGCAAGGATGGGAATGAAATTAAAAGTCAACTAAAGTGTGTAAAATCATTACTTGACAATTGCAATCATATTTATGAAACATGCTGGCCATATTTAATAATAAAAACTTATCAAAATGCATTTTCTGTGTTAATCTGCACTATTAAACAAAGAACTATTGGCTATAATTTAGGTCTCCATTTGCTGCTTTTCAAGAACCTTTACTCTGAACAGTGGATGTTACTGTCAAATTGATTTTTAAATAGATATTTTTTTTAAGAGTATTTAATCAATCATTAACAACTTTGGTTAAAATTAATGAGATTTTAAACATTCATAAATTCTCTTTGTCTTCTGATTTATGAGGCTGTAGCCTGGCTGGCAGCGCCACTGCTCCCTGCCTCCCTGGGCAAACTGGCAGTCGCACGTAATGCCCGGCTTACAGGGGCTCAAATGATGCAGGATGTGCTGCGGGAATTTCAATTTAGCATTGCTGTTGTTTTAAGCATAAAACTTGGTAAATCTCTGATAAAATGAAAAAGCATAAAACTTGGTAAATCTCTGATAAAATGAAAGAAACCCTGGAAAACAAAGTCATTCCTGTATCAGTAAAGTGCTTTCTTGAATGTCAAAAGTTGCAAGTGAGTAACGCGGCATAATCCTGCTCAATTTGGAGCTGTGTAAGGCTGTGGTAAGTGTTTTTAAAATGTCTAATTCAAGTTTCATTTGAAAATGGAGTGCCACGGCTTTATAATTACTTGTGTGTGCTACATTGGTCAAAGGAGTTTGGGATGCAGTGAAGGAGGGTATTTCCCTCCGTGTTAAAAGCTGCACCACCGGAGTTCGTCAGCACTGTTGGCTTTGCAGACCTGCCGTGGTGTCAGGGAAAGCGTGGTGGCACCGACGCCCAGTGCCGGGGTGCTGGCTCCTGCGCCCTGCTGATGGGTTTGCGCTCCTTGGGGTAAGAGCTCGGGGGTTTGGCAGCAGGGAGCGCAGCAGGGCAGGCACGGCTGCAGAAATGCATCCTCTCTTAACTATTATGAGCCAACACTGGGAAGATCCTTCCAGGAGGTTGTGTCCTGGAGGTGCTTCATCCAGGGGGTCAAAAATCAGTCCTGCGGCTTTGCTGCCCTGTAGAGCCAACGACAGCGGAAAGGGCAAAGGCATATGTGGAGAGCAACCAACTGGCTCTTCCAAATCTGAGTCTCAACGAAAGGTCAACAGTTCACTTACCTTGAATGTATTAAAATGCTTAAGTTTACGCATCACATTTCCTTTTTTTAAAAAATGATTTATCAGCTAGCACACTATCACTGTGAGTGATAGGGTTGCTGTTTGTACTCAGGAAGACAAAATGCACTTTTTTTTTTTGGTTTAATAATCATAAGAATTAGAAACATAGTGAGGTTTTGCTGTTGCTTTTTCGTAGAAGCCCCAATGAATGGATAGGTGGCTATCTCAAGCCCTGAGCTTCATTATCTATTAATTTATCTGCTTGGATGCATGTTTACAGCTCCTGTTGACAACAGTCGCTGCTACAAGACTCCTGAAAAAATGGAGATAGATAGTTTTCCCCTTCATTCTACTTTTATTATCTCCAGATTTACTTTATATGCTTACTGCTCCTGCTGCAGAGAGGCCAGCATAGTTTTAACAGTGTTTTCTGGTGTTGTTAAGATGAGTTAACAGAGTTAACATTTTTTGTGGAATAGGTTTGCAAGGAGGAAACTTCTGAAAGTTCAGACTGCAATATATAGGTCATATTACCATTAGCAAGAAGTTATTAATAGAATCCTTTAAAAATATAGAGCTAAGTAAAAGGCGAAATAAATTCAGAATTATTCTTCACTCAGAGAAAGTATGTATTTTTAGAGTAAAAGAGCAAGCAGCTTGGGTGAAACTTCCCTTCCCTGCATTCCTTATGGCAAATTCCACGACCTTCATGGGGGTTACGCTGCTACTCCTGTGTAATGGATGATGGAATATTTTAAAAATGTTACCGAGACCTGCCCCTTCTTTCCTCCCAGCTGAGGACAGCATCGATTTTAGCACGCGAAATGCGAGTCAGGTTCAGTGAGGTACTGATAAAGAGGAGCTCAAGCAAATGCTACTCTTTCACAGCTGTAACATGACAGTCCCATTGTAATTTCAGTTTATTTCATGTGAGTATTTTACAGGGTACAGCCCAGGTATCCATCCAGAATATCCTGCATGGCAGCCCCTGGAAAAATGTAAAACTTGGCATATGTCTTGCGAGGAGAAAACCATTGTTTCATTTTCTCCCTCCTGAGGCCTTGCTGGGCTTTGCAAGTTCACTCCGTCTTTCCTGAGCTAATTCTGCTCCTAAATCACTTCCATCTGTTTGGTATTCATAAGTTTACTCCCTTATATTTTAATTTGACTGCAACGGTCAAGATCATGTGTGATGTCGATACTGTTCCTACAGTACCTGAAGTTGTTCTGTTCTAAAAATGCACCAGTGGATCTACAAGGAGCTGAAGATTATAGAAATTGTAATAAAACATAGCTCCAAAACTATGGGACCGAGAATAATAGAAGAGAATTATTTATATGAATAGGAAAGAATGGCATATGGGAGCGAGAGATCTGTCTGGCCTTTCACCTGCCTCTTTTCATTTGCTTTGTGCAAAATTCAGCCTGGCAGCCTTTTCAGTTTCCATGTGGTAAACATTTTTGGGTGGTAACTCTGTTGTAGTGTAGTTGTTTTTGAATCCTGTCATAATTCTGTCAAGTGTAACTATTCGTGTTGTAATATTTTGTATGTGATAAGAATATATTGTGGTACACTTAATATGGACAGTTATATGTATATTTAAGAACTAGAAGCATAAAAATGTATATAAAAGCACACTAGAGCTTGATGTGCAGTTCACTTCTACTTCTAAACTTGGATTAAAGGTGCAGTTGGATGTCAATTTAGTTTTATGGCCTTTAAGTAAGTCTTAATTCTGATCTTCAGCCTAGGTGACTTTGTGTGTACCATGTTCAGTTCTTTTGGTCCTGCATCTTTTCTGCTTTTATGTGTGATTTGCATTGTCACATGTTGAAGGTAAATCAAAACCCCTCTACTGTGTGCACAATTTTCTTGATGAGAAAAAGCAGCTGAGGAGGGCTGGTGTTTGGGAACGGAGTGTCAGGGGCAGTACGTCATCCTCTGAGAGTTGAACTGAAAGGCAATATATATCAGCACAGGGTTTTGGTTGTATTTCTTTTCCCCCTCGCTCCCTGGGATGATTGACTGGTTTTGCATCTGATGAATTTTTCATGGAGATCCACAGAACAGGGGGATTCTAAGGATAGAGATTAATATTTCAGTAATTATACTGTGCCTGTAGGTTGCTGGAGTCCTTGGTGCACCCACAGAGGAACCCTGGCTGTGGGTAGCGGTTCACAGGAATGTGTGGCAGGAGGAAATCCAGCTGCGGGGTGTGTGTGTGTGCTTGTTGTTGCTTTTGGCAAAATACGTGGATGGGGGAAGAAAGAATGCATGTGAGTATCCTTTCCTGGAAAAAAACGATTTTGAGGAAAAGGTGGGTACCAAGTTACGGGAGAAAAAAGCTGATTGCTGCCTGGGCTATGGCAGGAACTTTAGGATGCTGACTGTCACTTAGCGATGCCAAGGAGAGGTACCCAAGGCTGGATCGTGGCTTGGCAGCATCATGGCTCTGCCTTTTCACTTGGGGGATTGCCAGGCACTCTCTGTCTTGTGCTTTCAACATGCCTGGTCAAGGCTGGGCTTCTAGGACATTTCATCTTCCGCAGACTCATGCATCCATTTCTCCTGTCCCTCCCTATTCCAGAGAACAGCCCATCTTCACCACCAGAGCCCATGTCTTCCAAATTGACCCCAGCACGAAGAAGAACTGGGTTCCCGCAAGCAAGCAGGCTGTAACTGTTTCCTACTTCTATGACAGCACGAGAAACAGCTATCGGATTATCAGTGTGGATGGAGCCAAGGTAGGAGGCTGATGGTACCCCGGCGTGTTTACTGTGTGGAGAGAATCATGACTGTCAGCCTGGGTAAAGATAGACATAGTTGGGCTACATCGAGCACTTAAGTTCATAAATACTCGCTGTTTTTATATAATCCATTATGGACACTTGTAGTGATAATTGGAAAAACACAGGGCGCCTTAACATTTTGCCAAAATTAACTGACTTTATCTCTGACTGATTTGACTTCATGATCTTAATGAGCCAAGAGCTTTAAGTGTCCATATTGAGTCTGTATCGTAGGATCTGAAACCACCACCCATATTGGGTAGGTAAGGCTGAGGCCTTTTTGGTGGAAAAAATGTTCTTTTTAAAGGGAATGATGAGCCAGATATGTGCAGACTAGAGCTTTTAATGTAAATGCCAACTGCATATTCACTGTTGCCTGGTTGAACTGTTTACAGGTTAGCGTTTAATTTTCTTCAGCTTTCACACTGGAGTTCATCAGCTTAGGTGACAAATTAGGCATGAAGACTTTCCGCCGCCTCACTCTGTTTTTTTCTTACTTTGTTTTGCATTGCCACAGAGTGTGCGGAAAGATTTCATGTAAGAATCCCGATCAGTGTGATTGAATGGGTTGCTCAAACAACTGTTTTTGTTACATATTACATTTATCCTCTGATTAGTCTCTCCAAAGTAACTTGAACAGTGACCGCTTTCCCCTAGCAGACCCCAGTCAGAGGTGTAAGTTGGAACATTTCATTGCTGTGCAGAAATCATCAGTCATTTCTGCCAAATCACAAACCACAGGGTAACGAGACAGGTTTATAGCCTGTTTATCTGTGTTCCTGTTTGGATGAGGATGTTAAAATACCACTGTCCTGGGAGAGAGAGATCACAGAAATCATCCCTTAATAAAGCTTTTCTATTTGTCATGCCTATTTCACATACTTGTTTTTTCAAACATCGCCTGTGCTATATTTGGTTATATATTGGCTTATAAATCAGCCATACTGCCTGCTTAAATTGATGGTAATGTTTCATTGACATCGGTACAGCATTAATATATCACCACCATTATGCTGTTTGTGCCCGTGTGTTCATTTCCAGAAACGGCAGCTAACCACCCTGGCTGCCTCGGTTTGCAGTCGGCGCACACAGCCCCTGCAACTTGCTGGGGAAAGCTGAGCCCCCCAGATTTGCTTACACCCCACAGGTTGTCCTGCTCCTGCTCGGATGAAGCTGGTGCTGGGGGTAGTGGGCTGTTGGCTTTACAAACCCAGGCAAGCGTGACTTCCAAGGCAAAACTGCTGTACTTGTAGCAGTGGGTCCCTTGATTTGTGGATGTGCATGCATGCATTAAGACCAATTAATGAAAAGAAAGTAATTACTGTATGTGGCAGGGGGAAGCTGCAGGGGCAGCGTATGCCCACAGCCAGAGGTCCTGCCCAGAATGGCAAAGTGTGTGCTGAGAACAAGGCAGGCATCCAAGTTTTGCTTTCTAATCTGCCCAAAAGACACTCAGAAGGAGCCACCCCCTTGTTTTAGCATGTCACAGAAGGTGAGCTTTCCATGATTAAAATTCTCCCCTGGGGCTTCCTGAGCAAGAATCAATTGCTGGCCACATGAATTATTCCTCTTGTATTGAACCTTTGCTGATTAAGGAACAGGTCAAGAAGAGATGCTGCCTTCATGCTTGCCTCTGGAGAGTCCCCAGTTACCCTGCCTGTCTGTTTTGAGAGTGCTGATTTGGAAAAAGAAGGGTGGTTATACCCAAAGTAGTTACAAGTTGCTTTTCTCCCTCAAACAACTATTGTTTAGTGTTTTGACCTACTTTTCTAGCCAAAAATGAAACTGAGTAGGACTGTGAGGAAGGATATAGACAGCATTAGTTGGTGTTGTCCTGCTTTTCTGTGCATCTCACTTATTCTAGTAAAGTCTTCTGTGTGTTGGCAAATACTAGATGGATCAGCATCATGGCATCACTGCGGGCAGAAGTTGTCTCCGTTTTAAAGACAAAAAAAGCTGAAGCTTAAGTAAACTAAGGGTCTTGGCCCTAGAAGGAAGATAGTGACGAAGGACATGTATCTCTTACAACTCTCCATTGTTGTCTGAACTGCAAAGGGGCTGTTCTAACAGTTTATTTCAGACAAATGTATACAATGCACGTTGGCTTGTGAAGAAATCTCACTGTAATCCAACTTGTATGCAGCTGTTAGATTAATCTTGGGGTTTTTTTTACCTTATGTTGGCATTACATAGTAACAATAACAATATTTCAAAGTGATAAAGAATACAGGGCACTTCACTTAAACATTGTTCGTTACCTGTTTGCATAAGCTTTATTTTACATTAGCGTTCAGCATATCACTCTGGGCAGCGCGTTGAACTGCAAATATGCAGAGTAACGTAGGGCTGCTGAAAGACATTAGCGCTGCTCTTGTGCAGAACGTGGGGCAGGCTGCATCATGTCAACCTGATGAGTATTTAGTTTCCTCCTGACGCATCACCGACCCCGTGGGCTGATTCTCGCAGGAGTGGCTTCCTCAGGCTGCTGCTGCTGTCCCCGAAGGTCCGGACCCTTCACGGTCCCCTGTCCTTCAGCCCCATCCTCTCTTCTTCTAGCAGGTGTAGTCCCCTTCTCATTCCTGGCAGGTCCCTGTCCCTTGTCCCCAAACCCACGGGGCACAGGAGTGTGAGGAGGGGTGCCGCAGGGCAGGGAGGAGCAGAAGGATTTAGGAGTGGGCTGAAGGGGGGTTAAGGGAACTGCTGAGCCCGTGTGTTTAAAGGCGTAAATACTGGGAACTCATCTTGCGAGTACAGCTGGCAGGGGGCAGGGCTGTTGCTTGGCTCTACTGCCTGGCACAGCAGGACGCTGCCTTCGGGTCCTTACCCGTTTGCCAGGTGGCAGGGAAGGACAGAAGGGCCTGGCTGGTAGGTGGGGAGGTGGTGGAGGTGGATGTTGCAGCAAAGAGGAAAATGGGACAGAAAGGGAGTAGAGTAAAGGTAGGGAGCAGAGTGAGGGCAAGGGAGCTTAACTCTTCCCTTGCAGAGGGATATGCAAGAGGCTTATGCTGAAAACCAGGAGTCCCATATGATGGAGGGCAGCCAGGTGAGAGCGTATGCTTTTCGGGTTTCTTCCAGATCCTCCCAGCCCAGCGACACAGAACCCCACTGAAATGCCTGGGGAGTCACGCACTGAAAAGTGGAGACCTAGATTCAAAACAGCATGTACCACTTTAATTCCTCGTGTTTGCAAAGCTAGAAGAGAACAGGTATTATAAATCCTGCCTCTTTCACAGAAAAACAGGTGCTGTGGACAGTAGCTTACAATTTATAGCAAAAGATTTCACAGATACCATACAAGTGGTACCATATGGATGCTCTTAACCAAGATACTGTTACCAAACAAGGGAATAGATTATATATCCTTTAATTACATTATAATTGACCTGTATGTTGTTGAGAAAGTAGACTCATCATGATGTTTTAAAAAGTTTCTAGCCAGAGGCTGTTTAGACTGCAGCATAATGAATGCTGGAGGAAGCGATACAGTAAAATGGAAGGGCCCAGACTGGCTCAGAGTTAATGAGGCAGCCAAGAGACTTCACCATATGAAAGTGCCCAGCATTGTGGGCAAAAGTCAGCCCTGTTGAAAAATGACAAAATAAGGTGATGATGCCGGGAGGACATGAACTTGTAAATGCCCATTTGCTGTGTAGTGTGTGGGGAAAGCCATACACAGGGCTCCTCGTTAAGTGACCTACATTATTCTGCCTTTTAGAGGTGAAAGAAAGTTTGAAAGCATGAACATTACTCTGACTGATATCCTCCGTCATCCTCTGGAATAAAGCATGGTAGTGCCCTGGTGGGTGGGTTTGTTTATTTTTTATAAATTGGAAATATGTGTTATCCAAACAATATAGACAAGGGGGAAAGGATGAGAAACTTGTTTCTGTATAGAATTTGAGAAGGAAATGGAATCCCTTAGAAACAAACTTCTGACCTCATTTAAAAACGTTCAGCTGTTATATTTCTACAGAACCTGTGATTGATCTTTTGAGAAATAAGTTGTTAATAAGGAACATAAAGCTATCTTAAAAATTAATAGCCAGCTATAAAGTATATAGTGAGACATTCTGAGATGGCAGCAGCAAAGTGACACAGCAAGAGTCATCTCTGATACCAGTCCTAAGTTGTCTCTGTGTGATGCTTAAACGGATGACTAGAAAAAATTAAAATCAGGGTTAAAAAGATTAATAGATTGCAAGTGTAATTTTGGTAAAGACATGATATGGAAACAAAGACTTTGTGTTTTGGAGAAAAACATATTGTCGGCTGACACTCATGCCCAGTTGCTAGATGATTTAAAAGAGTTCATTACCTAGCAATTACCTTGAATATTGAAGACCAGCAGCTAAGTTGGGCATAAATGTGTGAAAGTACTGAAGAGAGAACCAGAAGAATTGCTGTGCTGGGAAAGCAAAATCAGTGGGTCTATTTCTGAAGTAAATTGCAATTAGTAAGAAAAAGAATATGGGCCAAATTTCACCAATCGGTATTCACAGAATGTTCCCCAAAGTGAATACAGTACGTTATATAGTATGATGAAGCTGTTTGATTAAGTGGCATATATGCCCTTCTAATGGGATCTGTCAGTGAGTGTCACAGCAGGGACAGTGTGATTTCCAGAGCAGAGTGAAGCTTGCAGGGACAGAGTCCCGGCAGCAAGTGGGAGCAGATACTCGGGGAGGTAAGAAGGGGTGATATATAAACCTGCTAATATTTGATGTATTTCTGGCTTTCTCAGTTCCTGTACCAGTCCTGATTGCTACCTAATTTCATAGCTGCCCACCTCTTTTTGACCATGCTTTTTTTGTTCTCATGACTAGAGGCAGGTGTCCTAGGCACCCAGAGAGGAAATTCAGACTTCTTCCAGTGCTGTGTGCAGAGACTCAAAACAAATCATTTTCCTTGCCCATGGAAAAGGAATTATTTTAAGACACAGTTGTTAAAAATATCCCAGAGTATTTTGCCAAAAGGTGACTCTTAGATTTAAGCAGCTTTCCTTTCGCAGGAAAAAATTGCAGGGTGGCGTGGTGGCATGGATGAAATTCCTTCATCTGGCTAGTTCTTTATGTTCTTCTTTTTTTTTCTGTCATTGACGTAAACTCAGCCATTAAACCAAAAGCAATTCTTTCTTAGGAAAAACCTACCAAGTAATTTAGATATTACAAAATTTTTGGCACCACATTAAAAAAGGCTTCTGGCAGTGTGTACCTCGCCAGGAGCCTGCGTTGGTGTGGCAGCGTTTAAGTGTGCCTCTAAGATCGCATGGATCTGATTTGCAGAAACAATCACAACATCACCTTCCCCCTTGGCATTCAGAGTACCAGTGTGTTTTTGCCTGACCCCGTGCTCGATGAACTAGATGGAGTGATGTACCGTGTTTTATATTTTTTTTAAATACCTAAGTTTTTTAACTACCTAAGTTTTCAGGTTTAATGATTTTGTAGTGAAACGATCAGAAGATGTGTTACAGCCTTGGATAGCCAGAGATAAAGGGATGTAAAAGTACATGAAAAGTGACCTTAAAAAGTGCCTTTTCTTTTAACGTGTATAGAGAAATCCTGAATTAAATGCTGTGATTTTGAAAGGTGTGGATGAGCATATATGTGTGTTTTGTCAAAGGGACAGAGATTCTTTTATTTCCAGTTTTGCCTGCCCTAGTTTTATTTATGGCCATCGCTTGTCAGGAGTGCTGTGTGCATCCCGGAGGAGCACGGTGCTGCTGGGGTCCGAGCTGGCAGCCCCTGCCTGCTGAAATGCCGAGAGGCCCCGCTCCTCACCCTGAAGATTATTTTGCTGACTGCAGCACTGGAAGGACTGTGGTTTCCAGAGAGCCCCTGCTGGTAAAAATCTGATTAAATTAGCAGAAAATATTTTTTATTCAAGCCTCTCAAAGCTTTCTTGACTGCTGAGTAACTGAGATGGGTATTTCTGTTTTTTTCAAAACTTTTTCTGATGTGCATTTTTTTTGCCTTTCATGCCATTTCTTCCAGGCTGGGTGGGAAATCTCTTCTTTTCTGGTCGTGCCAGAAAGAGTGCCAACCATAAAACAGGGGTGTGGGTGGTGCATGAGCTCAATATTACTTACACTTCCAACACTGAGAACCAACACAAAAAGGACCATTCATCAAAAAGACAGCATGGGATACTTGTTACTGTTTGAAGAGCCCAAAAGGCATATCCCAGCTTAAGGGTGATGCTGCGTTAGGGGAAGCTGGTGGAAAGATGACCAGGTTTTGACCTTGGAGGTCTGAGTTGACTGATCCAGTATTCCTGCATTCTTGTCCATACCTGTCCACACAAGAAACATTCATATACCATAAGAAAACATATCCATTACTGGTCTGGCTGATTAATACAGAAATTGAAGCAATTGTGATGGCCTTCATCTTCTTTTTATCATAATATATTAAGTATTTAATGAACTATTGGAGCAAATTTCAACATGATTATTAGCACTGGAGATTATAATGTAGCCATAAAAGAGTAATTCCAACAAATGGAACTAATTACCCCCCCCCAAAAGGAAGAACATCTTTTGAAATACAAAAACATGGTATAAAATATAATTTTAATGCATAATCCTGTCTTCCTGTGTGTATAGTTTGTGTGTATGTTATAATAAACATCTCATTGCTTCTATGCTAGCAAGATGACTAAAAAGTAAAAACATTAGTTGTGGTTTTATGATCTTTATGGATACATCATGTAATAGATAAGTACTTTACTGTGGAGACAGAACAACGATAATAATATCAGCATGTATATACTGTGTATCCATACTAGAGCCTTTAAAATAATTCGATGCCATGTGATCATTCTCATCAGATGAGTTTGCTTTGCAAGGCATCTGCAGTGTGGGCTTTTCCCAGTTCAGATTTCCCAGCCCGTGCTGGAGAATGATGCTCATCTGCTGGAGACATGTTCTAGTACCAGTTGTGCTAAACAAAGTACTTTGTAAAAGATGCCTGAGGAGTCTCTAGCTTCTTTTTGCAGTCACTTTTGGGTTGTTGCTGTAAATAATGAAGCTGGATCAGGCTGCTCTCTGAGAGGTAGCTGCTCCTTTCGTAGAGAAGTTCTCCTTCATTTTGTATGATGAGCAGATTAAGAGCAGAACATCTGTCCTGCCCTGAGTCATGGGACGCCAGCCTGACTTAAGCTGGAACCAGTCTTTCACTCAGTGAAACAACTCACAGTAAATAATTCTTTTAATACCTATTTCCTCATTTCATTTGAAGATGTTAAGAGTTGTGGTGATGCAGCTTCCAGATTTTTTAGCATCACATAATTTGAGGAAAACTTACCATCAGTGGGTGATGCTGTTGCCTCCTAGGCAGAGGCTGCTGCTCCGGCGAAGGTTGGGATGCAGGCACTGGGTCAGCAGCATCCCAGCAGCCGGGGCACAGGTGTAGCAGCAGGAGGGTGTGTGCGTGAGGTGGCGAGGTGGGCACTTGAAATAACAGTGAATGAAATCAAGGAAGATAACAGTCCCCAATGATCTTAAAATATTTGTGTTGTCTCTGTTTGTGATGTACTTGGCTTGACTAAAATTACTTGAGTTTTTGTTTCTCTTTAGACAAAGACAAAAACATTTTATTTGGAATTTGTTGATGAAGAAATAGAGCATAAAGGAGAAGCAGAGCTGTCAGCCAAGGATGAGACTATCCACTTGTATCATCCTTTGTTTGCTTAAGGTGATATCAAGTATTCAGAAATTCAGGCTGAGGGGAGGTGCAGGATTTAATAACGGGGAGGATAGTACATTGCCTGGAGTTGTGTCTGCAGGAGAACTTTCAACGCTTGCCAGGACTGGTTTAGATAGGTAGAGCTGGTAACATTGGCTGCGCTTGTGTGGACAGGTCCTTGAGTGTTCAGAGGATAAAAAAATACTGTTAGGGCTTAACTGCAATGGTCATTTCAGAATTGCTGATACTGGTAGAGATGACCTGGGAAAGGAAGGAAAAATTAAAAATGTTTGCACAGACAAGACCTGGGGCTTCAGGTGAAAGAGAGCTTGTCAAAAGCTGAGAAATGGAGCAAAGTAAATGCCAGGAAATTTGGTGGGTCCCTTGAGGCTGCATCAATGAGAAATCAGGATCATCTGCTGAGGATGTGTTTTGGGTTTGGTTGGAAAAAAAAAGTCTAGAGCTGTAGAACTCATATCGCTTATGTTTCTATATTAATCTCTTTCTAAGTTATTAACTTTGAAATGTGAAAAATCCTCTGTTCGTTGTCTGGATTATTTCTGGAAGTAAATCCTGCAGAAGCCGGTTAGTAAGCTTAGGAGAAAAGATAACAAAGTGCTGGCAACAGCTGTATCCTTGACAGAAGAACAGAAGCACATCTGCCACTGTTTGATCCTATCTGGCTCATTTTTATGCTTGTATGTACAGTGCATGTGTGTGTTACTGGCTCTGGAAAGACCACCCAAAACTGAATCCAGGAGATTGCAGAAACCTTTTCAGAAATGCAGTTTGTTATTCTTTAAAAAGAAAAAAAAAGAAGGAAAAGATAAAAATCCATGCTAAAGGATTTCTCGCTGTACTGCTCACCAGCAAGTAGGGAAACTTTGGTCTGGGTGGATTTTTCCTTTTTAAAACCTCTCCATAAAATTTCTTGGAAAAGATCTGTGAAAGAAAGTGTTTCAGCCTGTAACGGCCTCACACAGAGTTGTTTCTGATCACCAGACTCAAGTATGTATGTGGCATCTGAATATGCCAGAGAGGTTAATTAAACCATGTGACATTATTCCAAAGAAACCTGGAATCAAGTGAAGGATGCCTGGTTTAGGTCATGGTCCTCAAATTTAGCAAAGCTTTTGAAGAATCTTGAACAGATTTTTGGTGAAAATAATCCATGCCTGTAGTTAGGTGAAAATTGAGAAAGAATTCAAAGTTTTTTGTAACATCATCAACACAGGCACAACTGTAGAGTTTACAGATGCTTTCCGTCATCTTTTTGGTTTTGTTAGCTGATCAAAGCAAAATCTGTGGGATGAGACTGAAACAGGCAAATTTGTAGATGGTAAAATCTTCCATACCTGCTCACCAGATTCCAGGGAGTGGTGCTCAGCTTGCTTGTGGGTTTTGCATTGTGCTGCCTTTTCCTTCCAAAATAAGTTATAAGGGTGCTGAGGAACATTGTGCCCAAAGGTGAACCGAGCACATGCTCCATCCCATCCAACTTTCCACAGCCTCCTCCCAGGATATGAGGGACTTCCGTCAAGAATTGCAATAAATGTAGCACTGGTTAGCTGTTGGTTTCATAATCTGGGAATTTTACTCCCTCTTTTTTTAAGTTCAGCTACTGAAAGTAATAAAGAATAATTCTTACAAGCTGTGCTTTATGAGACATTAAGAATTGCTTGTCCACTGAAATAGCTATATAAATTATTTGTTCCCTTCTCCCCCCTCCCCCGCTGTAGTGCATGAAATATCTAATACTTGGAAATCCCTATTCAGAGAGTTAATGTATCAGACATGCTAATCAAGTCATGCCAGATGGAGTTTATAAATAAACTACACTGCATTGTGTATTCTTAAAATTTGAGCATCAAACATAATTCAAGGCAATATTTTCCTAGCTTTACCAAAAAAAATCACAAACATCGCTTCTTTCTTGATTCTGGATTGTGGCGTCGCATCCAATGGCACAGGGGTTGCTAGATGGAAAATGAGGGGTAGTATAAATGACTTTCAACCATTAAATGCTAGCTGAACTCCAAAGGTGATTCCCCCTGAGTGAACCAGATGATCACATGAGCCCCAGCTAACCTTCACCTAGCTTTATTTTCTAGCAGCAAAATAAGGGATGAGGCATTTCTGAGGACGCAGAAGTGTTGGTATTTTACATTATCTCATAGACACCTTGTAGCTTCAGTTTTCTTAGTGTATTGCTCCTAAGTGTTGCTAAACCTGGTTGCCCTTGATTATTGTCTAACAGTGACTGCTTCAAGGTGCTTTAGAAGATGTCAAGTAGATCCTGTCATCTCCTAAACACAACTTGCCCTTCTTGGCCTTTCCTTATGCCAAAGGACAGTTTTTCTAGATATTAGGGAGGAAGCAGTAAGCCGTGCTATTGCTGACCACTCCCTGGGGTGTGTAGGTTGTTACAGAGTGGAGGAGTCCTTGACGATGCCACATGGCCGTGACATTTCTGACCTCTGCAAAGGGACCTTCAGGCTTCAGTGAAGCTGTTGTCATACAGCCTGAAGGATGCAGAAAACGATTAGTGCCTAAATGGTTCTGTATAGGGATGTGGTTATATGCTACACAAAGACTATATGCTTTTATTGAATCTTCCGAAGCATGAATGTGATATAACTGTGGGGGTTTTTTTAATTGTATCTCATTGTAGATAACGCCACCTTCTCCCTCATCCCAATTTTAGTCACCAGGAAAAAAATCAAGAGTCTCCACTGTATTCTTCTCCTTGTCTCTGATAAGTCAGGAATCTTATTTCTCATGTGAAAATAACACACAAGCATCTTGGTTTATATATTTTGTAAAGTGTTGCATGAAATTCCTGGGTAACAATTTGTTCCAGCATAGAGGGATTGAGAATTCTTGCTGTAGATTTTCTTCATGAAACAGCTGCTGGTGTTTTTGAATCGTGTGGGTGGGTGGATGTGTGTGCTGCGCCTAAAAGAAAAAAAAATTCTAGTCAGATGTCAAAGCAAAAATAGGAGATTTTAGAGATTTAGACTGGGTGGAGGAGGTGGGAAGCCCGCTCTGCAGAGATGTTAATTACCTTGGGAAGAAAAAGAGCGCAATGGAGTAGGTGTAGCAGGAGATTTACTTAATAGAATTCACATAATCATGAACCCACTTTTGTTGCATTTAGACAGGTTCTCAGCGAGGGCTTTACAACAGAAATATTTTACCAGAGGAAAAACAGTTATTAGTCTTTTTATTGGAGTGGGGGGACTATTTTTACATCTCCTTTCATGAAGGAGGACAAGAACTATATGGGTTTTGGTTTGATTTGTTGGCTTTCAGGGTTAAAAATTAACCTCATCATTCACTGAATTATCCTGGGGACACAAGGTGATGCAGGATTAAAAAACAGCTATGTGCAACTGTAGAAATGGCCCTTTTCCCCATAAAGCAAGCAGCAGCATGTGAGATACTTGGTCCATAAAAGCTGAGACTGCTGTCTGTAGAGGGAGCTCAGGTTGGGAAGTAAATGCTTTGGACTGCAGCAAGTCCTGCGGCTTGCAAGACATCCTGGCATCTTCCTCTTTGCAGAGCCTGGATACATCACTGTGATTACCCTTCCACTCCTACCTCCCACAGAAATCCATGACGTAGCTATGGAAGCTTTCGGAGTCCATTGAGGGGTGAAATAGCTGCTGTCCGGTTAACTGTGTAGAACAGAAACTCTTGAAAAGCAGTGGCTGGCCAGGCTAGCACAGTTGGGATCAAACGATGGGTATCCAGAGCAAGAGTCTGGTAGCAGATGTCCTGTCAGCTGTTGCCTGCCCTGTGCTCTGCTCGCTCTCCCCCCCTACCCCATCATGCACAAATGATGGAGCTGAGCAGGATGAACAGCAAAATGGAGAAACCCAATGCTCTTCCTCACATATGTTTACAGTATTCCCAATCTAACTAAACCGTACCCTCAGCCTGTCCGGGTAAAGCACTGTGTATGTTCAAGTGCAACAGGTAAAGCAAAGCTAGAGCAAGTGTCATTGCTACTTTCAGCTTTCCCAGGCTTTGTGTTTTTTTAAGGACCTTCTACAAAGACTTAGCAGAACGGGAGAAAGATTTGATCACATCTGCTGGCCCTGATTTGTAAAACAACTGTAATTAAAGCTCCTGCGTTACAGGTTCACTGTTTTGGCCAAAGGCAGTTGTTTCTTTAACCCCGGAGTTCTTACACTGCTGTGAGCGTGTCTTTGTGCTGCTCCTGCTTTACTCTGTCAGGTGGCCGCAGCAAAGACTCTTTTTTTCTCTTTAATAGCGTGTGTGTTGGTGGAAAGATGTTACATCTAAGTCTAGAAGTTCTCAGCAGAGATAGGAAGGATGGTAGGTAGTGCAAAGGATAGTGCAAGTCACGGAAACGTAGGTGGGTTAATTCCACAAGAGAGTTGCTGAACATTTGAGATAGAGGAAGAATTTCTCTGCAATCCAGCCCTGTCTCCTCATCTTCACATCCAGTGTCACAAGCCCTTGTGATTCGTGTCGACTTGATGAGCTGGAAGAACCTGCTGAGCCTGTGATAGCTGTGGCCAGAGGATTAGCAACTCCTTTCCCTCTTCAATTCTGTTTTTAGACTGGGATACATCTTTACTGAAGATTAGCAGCCTGGTGGGTTGGGGAAATCAAATTTCACAAGGGCTGCAAACTGGAAAGCACATATTTGGAGGTGTGAAAATGAAATGGGGAGGTTTTAATATAGTGCCTTCTTAATGAGTAGATCTTATGGCCTGGAACCCTGGGGCTTTTCTGGAGGTGAGGTTACTTCAGAATAAGAGGTGATGTGAATTTAAAGGGGAAATTCTGGAATAATTCCTAATCTGGCACTCCTGTCCCACAATGAAGGGCCCTTTTCTGATTTAATTTAACACAGTTCCAAAATCTATCGGCTAATATATTCATTAGCTATTTCATGGCTGTCTTTTCCCAGGCAGAGAAGCTTGTGGCCAGGCTGGCTGGAGTGGCTCATCATCCCCGTGGGTGGGTGTCTCTTTGGAGGAGGTGACCTGGCCGATTGCTGCCCGCACACTGGCCCTCCTCCTCTGGCCGTGTCAGTGTCTCTGCCAACTGCCTGCTGCGATCGCTGCTCTCCTCCCCTGGGAGCTGAGCTTGCTCTTGTTCTGCTTCCCTCTTGTGAATCTGGCAAGCCAGGGCTGGTGCCACCAGGGCATACGCTGTGAGCCAAGCTGGCAAACCCCCACGTGCCGCTCCAGGCAGCCCACACACACCTTCATCTTACATTAGTGAAACAGTGACTTGGGAAAATGTATTTTCAGGAGCCACGCTGGCTTTTCCCCTTTAGTGCACTGTTGTGATATAGGGCATGTGGGAGAGGAACCCTTTCAATGCTGGAAGCATTCCCTAAAAAAATGGCAGATGTAGGTATGGGCGCTGCTCATATATTACGAGCAGCGTGAGCTGCGCTGCCAATACATATTTTTTCCTTCTACGCACTCGGGTCGTCTTGTGACCTCTCCCTGCTTGATTTATTTGGCAGTTTCTCTCCGTGGGAAGCCAGCAGGATGGGTGTGTTACAGCCTATGAATGTTCTGCTCTATGCCAGCTTATTTGCGTTCACTTTTATTTGACGCATATACCTGGTGTGTTTCTGAATGTCTGGAGTCATTTCTGGTTGATGTAGTGCTACCTTGTACTGTGAACATTCTTCTGTGTCATCTTCAAATAAAAATTTAGATGTCAGGATTGTTTTTCTCCCAGAGGAAGTGAAATTAGTATGAGATTTTGCTTGGCTTGTTCAGATGTATCAGGAATGTTTGCCATCTGATACACTTACATGTAGATGAGAGCAAAGGCACATTGTTTTTTTTAACCACACGTAGACAACTCAGTATGATGAATGAGTTTATTATTCTATAAGGTGCTTATTATATTACACTCCTCTTTGCCTTTGTCTTTAGGGAGAACTCTTTAACCACTTCAGGGATTGATTGCATTTGATTAGAGAGTAGTTTATCTTTTGAATCCTTTATCCTGAATGAAAGTCCACATTCCATTTTCAGATGCAGCTGGAATTGCTCTTGGTGTGTGTTATACAAATGAGGACCAAATGCAAAGATATTTCGTAAGAGCCCATTTGAATTGATGAGTGGCCTTTTTTTATAGAATTTATAATACTGGGTTGCAGGTAGGGATGGAAAAGAGTCCACAGGCTCATCCTGCCTACAGCAGCTTTCAAATAGTGCCCTTTCTCATCTGCACCTTTCTTCTCAGCTCCTTCTTCCTTTGAAACTTGAAAATTCTGGTTCATCCTGTCATGAAAAAAGAAAATTTTACTGGTTCGGTTGAACTTCCCTATTGTGGTGGCCACAGATGCTTCCCCTGCCTTCTGCCCCAGCTGGAGACCTTCCGCCTGGGAGGTGGAGGAGCGGTGGGGAGCGCTTCCCTTCTGGTCCCACACAGCCCAGGGTGAGCCAGCCTGGGGAGGGGGATAGGCTGGCTTACCGGGCAGGAGTGCTTGCAAGCCTGGTTTTTCATTGTTCTTTGAAATCATAACACCCTTTCTTTCTCCTAAACACAACCAACTTGATTGTTTCCTGGCTCGGGTGGTGTCTGTGCTCTGAAATGATGACCAGATTTACAGGAGAAGTGAATGTACACTCTGATGCTCCCAAAGTTTAATGTTATGGCATCTTCCTGCAAGCGTGACGGGACAGTGGGGTAAGGATGGGGAGGAAGACTGGGTGGGTAAGCGCAGTGTACCTGCAGCATCCGTCTCCTCTGAACTGTTTCCATGAGCTCTGATTTAATCTCCTAAGCTTCTACTTAGATTTTCACTTCTCTGTAGGAACGCAGCGTTTCTGAAGTGGCTGACTGACAGAAGGATTTAAGGGGAAAAAAAATCATAGAGCCAGCTTCCAGGCAGTTTCACTAATTGCAGCCTATTATAAATTTAACAAATGAGCTGTCAGTTTCTTGAAGGTGTGTGATCACCACAACCTTTTCTTGGATTCTGTGCTGGCTGTAGAAGAAATGAACTTCAAAGGTGCTAAGCTAATGGTAGTGCATTTCATCACTCAATAAGGTGTTCCTTGGTTTACAATTTGCAGGCTTCATTATTCCTTTTATCACATCTTTGATAATATTGGACTGTGGTCTAAAAGGTATCTTTGCTGTGGGTTTTTTATGTATTTCTATTTACTCAATGATTATTGTAGGAGGTATGGAAGAGTTTTATTCTTCTCAGAGTCTGCTTCTAGTGAGTGAAGCTTTTGCCTTTCAATAAAATGGGTCATTTTATTAGTTTTTGCCCACAGATGTCTAATTTGATAGGCACAGTAGGACTGAAATAATATTTTTTTATCACTTGAAATTTCTGGCTATTTCATAGCTTCTAAAATAAGTTCTGTAATTGGAGAAGCTAAACCCTTGTAAGTAGTTCATCTGTCTGATGTAAGATTTTTAAAGAAGAAATATAGCACTTCTCTTAAAGTTTTTGGAAAGCATCCTGATTTTTCTGGGTTGCTGGTAGCTTTTCCTCCTGTTCTTGTGCCTCTCTGTATCATGCAGTCCTCGTAGCATCATAGTTACTTCGCATCGTCAAACCCCTACATAAAATCTTTGATTTTCTTTTCATTTTAATATCTGAAATCGCACTGAGATTTTATGTTGCGGCTTTTCTGTTGTGTGGCTTAGCCAGAGGCGAGCACGTGTGGGTAGCTTTGCCTACACCTCTGCCTGTCAACTGGCCATTCAAAAAGATGTTTTGACCCTGAAAGCTGGTGTCTGAATGGGGTGTGTTGGCCGGCTGGTTGCAGAGTCATCTCTCCCCCTTTCTTGCCCTGTTTATTCCCAAGCAAAAAACAATTTCAGGGGTACCAGCCACCTGGCCCTCCTATGTTTTGTTTCCTTTTGGTGAAACATTCAGTGGTAGGAAGTGGCGGGAAATGGCAGAAAATAGTGTGTTTGTTTGAAAGTGGTGATGCAGAAAGAGGGAACCACTGAAGCTGAGCAGTTTCTAAGAAAGCAAGTAAAAGCATCAGCACAAAGGTCGGAAGTTAGGGAGGGGAGGGAGGCAAGTAAAGATCTTTCTCTGGTAAATTTAATTCACACTTCTTGCTAAATGTAAATGAGAGCTTAGGAAAAAAACCCTGCTTGGAATACATAGTAAATGATGTTGCCAGGATACTTCCTGATCATGTTAATTAAACTGTCCCACAGATTTGGCTTAATTAGTGCATAATTTGCATATTGGAAATTAAGGTACACATTACTAAAGAAAGCTCCTATTCTGTTAGCAGAAAGAACATTGTATATGAATTAATTTCCAGGGGAAGGAGTCTCTAGACTCATATAATGATGTATCTTGAAAATAAAGTTAAGATTTTTGATAATGAACTGACATATATCTCATTTGCAAGATTACATTTTATGCTTGTTCCACTAAGTTCCTTAGAGACCTCATCCCAACAGCCTTCTTCTTGTTGGCTATTTCTTTAATTACAAGAACCGCTGTTGCTTTCAAGGTTGCGGGTGGTGAAGCAGATATTAGTTAACTTGTGTAAAGTGGCAGAATCTTTGTCTTGAGGCCCACATTTGATAGTGCACTTCACCACCCTCCCAAGTTGAACTCACTATTAAGTTATCAGTTTCTTTTTGTCTTGTTTTTTGTTGTTCGCGGTTTTCTTTTTTGTTCATTTCTGACACTTCTCTGGCATCCTGCTTGTGGGGGCCTGAGGCCAAATGGAGAAATGTAGAAATATCTCTTTGCTCTTCCAGTCTGAGGGCAGGTGTTGCTGGCGGACGCCCTGCTTGGAGGCCTCGGGCCATCCCGGGTGTCAGGTGAGAGTAGCCATGTGCCTTCATAATGCTGAAAAAAGAGGATTTTGCATCTGCATTTCTGCCAGGGTAATTTTATAGCTCCTGTCCCTGCTGTTGCTTTGAGTTCAGTGACATTCCTTCAGCGATGTTTAACTGCAGGACCGTGATAGTGCTTTGGAAAAAATAGACAACATGCCTGCATAAAGTAAGACAAGATAGAAACTGTTTTGTTTTTGGAAAAAATCTTCTGAATACAGCAATTTCCCAATTTAGACTGCTAATTGCTTTGGATGATATCGTTGCTAGGATATGCATTTCCGATGTGGCTTCTACTTTTTAAATTTTTTTGATCTGTTTTTAAACAGGTGATCATAAACAGCACAATCACACCCAACATGACCTTCACTAAAACATCGCAGAAGTTCGGCCAGTGGGCGGACAGCAGAGCAAACACTGTGTTTGGTTTGGGCTTTCCCTCCGAGCAGCAGCTGACAAAGGTAATGGGGCTCATTGAATTTCTGCAAAGGCTGTCTTGTTTCTTATTAATGAAGAATTGCATATACCCATCCGA
>JAVJGI010000063.1:14206088-14217025 GCA_035590275.1 Ibycter americanus
AAGGTAATGGGGCTCATTGAATTTCTGCAAAGGCTGTCTTGTTTCTTATTAATGAAGAATTGCATATACCCATCCGATCTCTTGTGAGCTGCATGCTTTTGCAGTTCCTCTTCATCCATACAAGTTGCCCATCTTCTGTAATTACCCAATGTCTGTATGTACAGGAGCAGGCGGTATTGCAAACCTTGTAGTCAAAAATATAAATGAAATCTGACCACTAACGATGGTACTAGTGAGCTGATCTCGATGGTATCATCCCCTGCATGGCTGAAAGCATTTGTGTTTTCAGGTGTTCACAGAAGCAGTCTGAACTCTGCAATATTTTTTGGCATCTCCTTGGCCTGCGCACTCATTTCAGCTGAAAGTGGCACCAAAAGCAAAGGGAACCACTGATATTGCCAGGACTGTTGGTATTAGGGCGGCGTGATGTGTCTGAAGGATGAGAGTTGCTGTCCCAGCCTCAGAGATGTACATTTTGATGACTTGCTGCCGTTGGTAGCTAACTGAGGTAAAGGAGTTGCCCGCCCCCAGGGCTTGCTGGTGCCCTCGTTTTGCAGATACCACCGTTGGGGCCATGCTCTCAGGAGGCTCAGCAAACTGGTCTCTGTTAAAATAATACTGCATTTTTGGCATTTCAGCTCAATGGTGTGATTTGCAGCCCTGACCCAAAGCTGCTTTATCACAGACCTGAGGAGGTGGCAGCGAGTCGTGGCAGTGATGGAGGATGAGTAGCAGGGAGGTCTGACACCAGGTTTGCTGGCAGAGCTGCCTTCCTCAGCGGGCAAACCTGGCCATGGGTTTAGTATTAATGCAACACTTCCCTGGACCAGGGACTGGCTACAACAGCAGTCTTGTAAAGTCTAGTCAAGAATAACGTGCACTTTAAAATACATCCTGTCATTAGATTAGTGGTCTTGCCAAGTGCTCATCAAACCGCTGAGATGTTAGTTCATGTAGTAAAAAACCTACTTATCTAACACATAGTTGTCACCTGAAGCATTGCTGCTTGGCACTGGGTTTTGTCAGTTGACTCAACGTTATGTCTTTCAGCATGGCACACAGTCTCTCGTGTTGCTGTCCTTTCCTCTTGTGTGCTTCGATAAGAAAAGAATCACAAGGACAAGGTGTTTCTTGTGGTGTCTAAAATAGCAAAGGCAGACCATTGCAGTAGGAGCAGGACTTTTCCATAACTGAATTGTTACAGGAATTTATTTTACTAAGTCTGTCTTACTGAGTTTTCACAGTTTCCAGAGAATTGCATTTTTTGCAAGCATTTCTTAAAGGTAAAGCATATTTTACTTTTCATATGGATTTTGGATGTCCATAAAGGTGCCATGACAATAATTTGCTCTTCTGGGATGCTAAGGTCACCCAGTCAATCACATGCAAAACTGTTTCATAAAAATGAGGTGCTGGTGATGGTTATGTTTTATGATGTTTACTCAAGCGTAGAGGACATTTCACCTATGCATCTTCTCCACTCCTGTGGCAAAGAGGTGTTCATAGTAGCTAGTAAGTAGTATGGCAATACAAGCGGAGTAAGGTGGACCTAGGAGAATAGTTTGTTTAGAGTAACAGATAAGCATGATACAATGCAACCTTTGGACACCAAATGAAAGAATTAGCAGCAATGGATAGTAATTTTTAGTCCCGGATTACTGAAGTTACACCTCTGCAACATGGCAGGTGCTGGCTGGGGTTGAACAAGCACCATGTGCTGTGTGGAGCAGGTGGAGCTGAGACTGGCTCAGGAGACCAGAGGTGTAACAAGGCACGAGATACATTTGGAGGTCCTTGCACCCTAATCAGAGAGATTTTACCATATCCTCCAAAACTGTCCAAACACGTACTAAGGATAAATTTAGTGCTGGTATCAGAAAGCAGCTCTTTAATGTTCATGTGGCCAGACTAAAGCCAATCTGAAAAACATGTCGTGTGGGCACAGGGGCCTCAGCACCAGCTGTGTTTCTCTCCAGATCGGTTTGCACATCTGTTTGTACGGCACAATCTGCTGAAGAGCTCACTGCCAATAATACAGCCTTCTACTTGCAGAAAAAGCTTTCCAAATCAGCAGAAAGACTTTTACTGGTAAGAATATCGAAGGGGAGCTTAAGGGGAGCGCTTGTGAAAATGGCTTGAGATGATCTATTAAAAAAAAAAACACCTGACATTTATCTAGCTGCAAAATGTAACAAAACCTGGTTTATTGCCACCCTGCAAAACAGCGGGACAGAGATATCCCTTATCATCCATGCTCCTCAGTTTAATTATTGAACCATTAATAAGAAAGATCAGAGATGGTGGAGAGATTACAGACGTATAAGTGTACTGGGAATAGTAAAATAAAGTTTCATTTTATGTTGATATCATTATACTCTTATAAAAGATACAAATTAAAGCTTGCCAGTTTTACTGGAAATAATTGAAGCTTTTAGTCAGGAAGTGGAAGGACACACTAAAACTCCTCTAAACCACAGATCAATAGCACTCGCTTAAAATAAATAAATAAAGCAAGCTGAAAAGTGGCTGAAAACAATGAATAATAACAAACAGGAGAAGAGGTTAGCACGCCTAAAAATGTCTGCACTTCTAAATATATTGCTTGGCCTAATAGAAGATATTGCTTCTTTCTAGTGCCTTGCTTCTCTTGAGATACTTAAGCATTAATCCATACCTATAGGGAAAAGCAGTTCAAATTAAACATGAGCTATTAATGAAAAGTACACTCAGTGACCTAGTGACCTAATTACCATTCACATTGATCGGGAGGATCTCAGGGCTTAAGGTTGGTGTCCTGCTCAGGGTCCTTTTCCCCTCTTGCAGGACTCATTGACACTCCTTTCTCCCCCTTCCCACCCTGTGCCTCAAAAAGGTCTCAAGACATGATTCAAACATTGCTACAGCTAAATTGAAACAGGAATCGAAAGAGAATTAATGGTGTGCCTGAGTGTGATGAAGAGGCAGGGCTGGTACTGTAAAGATAGTGATGTATTTTGCACATGAAGCAGTTAAGTAAAATTTCTGCTATCATTCAGGATGGTTTGGTGCAGACATGCTGTCTGAGGAGCTGTAGGTAGTCAAGGGCACGGGGACAGAGATTTATACAGGTAAGGAACCCAGTAAACCCAGACTTTGCCCATCATAAAGCAACTGCATCCAGCATCTGGGAAGCACTGGACTTTGCTTCTGTGCATGTGTGCACATCATGTCTGTGGTATCTGCCAGGTGCTGTGTTGCAGGGGAAAAAGTTCGGGGCAAAGCCTGCCCCTGCCCCAGCATGCAGCACAGCCCCCTGGCCCCGGTCCGACCAGCGTCAGTGCTGGCAGTGTAGAGCCAATTACTGGCCAATTCTTGGAGTAAACGGTCTTGTTTGCTGCTGATCTGCCCAGTACTGAGGGCTCATCCAGAGAAAACCATGAGCAAAGCAACGTGTGTGTTGTGTGTCACGGCACGACAGTGCTCCCCAATGGGAACGTGCCATCACCCAGCCTTCTGCAAAGCGACAAGGTGATGAAATATTTATGAGACTGCTTTTGGTGGGAGCAGCTGTTTCATCTGACACTGGCACAGTTTGTCAGTAGGAGATGTAAAATATAATGCCAGATCAGGAGCTTAAAATTTACGCATACAAAATAATGCTTTTTAATGTATAAAATGTGAAGAAGGTCTATTTAAATATATATATTTCTGCAGGTGACAAGATGACTGTGGATTTGAACAGCCTTTAAATAATTTGTGCAATGCACCGTAGCATCCTTGAGTCCCCGTTAAATTTCACTGGCCAAGACTCATAATCAAAGAGTGTGCATGGGCGCAGCAGCCTTAGACTAAAAGGCTTCACAAGTGTTGGTTCCAGCAGCAGATCTTTTCCATGTTGCAGCTTAGTCTCACAGCTCTCCGGGACATGAGGAGACATGTCATATAATCCATGATGGACTGTTGGAGTGGTGTTTAGTTGGTATTTCCTCTACTCCAGTCTTTTTTTTTGGAAAATCTGCGGAACTTCATCTGCCTGAGGACAGGGGTGGAGGAGAGGGAAGATGAAGGGAGTGAAGATGGAAGGAGAAGGAGCATGATAATTTTTTTATTGGTTTTGGGTATTTATGCATTGCCCCTTGAGACCACATTTACCAAGTTTTCGTTTACTAAATAGAAGATGATTTCATTTTTTAACTAGGAATTTCATGTTTATATCATGAATAACATTGCATGTTATTGCAATGGTTTGATAGCTCAAAGTCAACTTGAATCTTGGAGGTGGCGCATGATTTTGTAGTTTCAGTTATTTATGTTTGGGGCAGAAGAAATCAGTTACTGGAGAGAAAGCATCTCTCTTAATTTCTGCCAGTGATTAGACACTGTGGCCATGCTGTCACTCTCGGAGACGTCCTCAGGATCTGGGTAGCTTCAGAAATGCCTGTTTTGCTCCTGTAGCAATTAGCATTGGTAATGCTACACAAGTTTGGGCTGTCACCACTGTGCTGTTGCACTCAGAAGAGTAATCAAGTGAAAGGCTCTAATTTCATAATAAGCCAAGTGATCCTCTGTAGCTTTCAAAAATAGACTGTTAGTAAAATCTAGCAGGTATTAATTAGCTACGAATGAAAAAGAAGCGGCAGCAGAACTTCTTATGGACTGGCTGTTTCCAAGTGTATGGGGTAAACAAAAACCAGAGACAGTCCTTCACCACTGTTTCTGTTACAGCTGTCTTTACGTTTGTAATGATGATAAGAATGAAGGGTAATATTTTGACTCTTGAAGCTGAAGATCTGTCACTAAGATGGTGAGAAAATCAGTTATTTGTACTTGTTTCTAAAAGCAAATGTCTTAAATACATGTGTTGGTAAACTGGAGACATGACTGAAATCTATTGTGCAATGGGTTCTTGATTGGTTTTATATCGAAGATTAGCTTTACTCAGTTATATGCAATTTTTTATTATGGAAATGTGGGAAAATGTCCTTTCTTTCTCAGCTCACATAATTTTTCACAGCAGTCTCCTGTGTGCTTTATGAACATAGCTGTGAAAATAAAATTTGATAGATCGCTTCCAATTCTTTTTGTCTTTTCATATTTCATATAGTTCATGAAGAACCCTCATAAATTTTTCATACATAAGATGAAAAGATTTATTGTGAAAGAGAGACTCAAACCAGCCCTTTACTATTTTCAGGAAACCCAAGTGTAGAACTTACTGTTGATAAGTATTTTAGAAATAATCAGTTTGTTACAGCTGTTTTGTCACAGCAGGAGATAAATTTTGTGTAAAGTTGGAGTTAAATCACTTAAGGCAAAAATGTAATGTAGTTGTTCCTAATGATCTTTATAGTGCTACAAAGGTAATCAAGTCATTTGTGTGTGTAGTGACTGCACATGCCATCAGATAGCAACTACTGCCATCCGAGAGCACATACTTTGCATATGCATTTCATCTGGTGTATAGAAAACAGCTGGATTGGAGAGCTTGATCTTCATTCATAAACATTGTCACAGATCGTAGCCTACACCCAAAATTTCACTCAGCTTTGAGAATGTGCTCATCCATGGGATTTAAGAACGATGTATGTGTGTTGGTTGGAAATTTCCATTTGTGTGTGTTAGAGAAAACACAGGTGCTTCCATGTATAAATCCAGATTTCTCTTAGACCAGTTGGGGATTTGTTTTATCAGTCTTTATAGTCCCAGTATTTTACTGAGAGCATGCTAAATACCTGCTGTAAATCTAAAGATTAGAAGATAAAATTAGTAAGTGGGTAATGATTCATCCCATTCCTTGACTGTAAAATGTGATGGTTTTTTGTCATACATGTTACGAATTATCCAAGGATATAATGGCAATCCTTTCATTCACAAACTGTGCAATAAAATACATCTATTTATATTTTTACCTTTAATATGTCTTTCCTTTCTAACATTTCAAGTTTCTCAAAACACAGGCAAGCAAGACCAAGCCGCTTTAGCAGAAAGACAAAGTTACTCATTCTTATACTGGATGCATCTTAATTAAAAATATTACGTATTATGCCTTTTTTTCCATCTTGGCAATCCTCCTTTCAAAACTTTAAACACTGCTTAAAGTGCTTAAAGCCCTGCAACCCTGACTGACTGGGATAATACTTGTATTCCAAAAGTGCCAGGCTGGCTTCGGAGCAGATGTGCTATAGCAACTTGTAGATTGGGATCGTTTCTTTTCATCTTTATCTTTCCTTTCCCCTGCCTCCCCCTGGTTGATACAATGCTCGTACAGGAAGCATTCAAGCCTTTCCCTGAAGTCTTCTAGCTTTGTTTTTCCAGTAAGAAGAGAATTAGACCAGAAAAGCTGTGTTTTCATATGGCTCCATTGTACATTCAGATCTGCCTTCTTATTTTTTCTATGTCTTGATAATCCCTTGCTTGCATCCTGCAGGTGAGCTCATTTGCATTCTTTAATTTAATTGACTTGCTCTTAGGAATAGAAGACATTGATAATTTTTTTATCCAAACATATGGCTTTTATACTTCCAACTTCTAAGGGATTGTTAACACCAAGTGAAACAGAGGAGGGGAGGAAATAAACAAAACCAAATCAAACCAGGAGACACTCAGAGCTCCTTTTTCTCCATGGGTTTTACTGTGATCGTCCAGAGCTACAGAGATGTCCCTCTTTTAGAAACACCCGCATTCCTTTTGAAACTCCCTGCCAAAGAATTAAAATGTTTTTTCTTGCCAAAATTTTTAAATTATCAAAATTAGTTGTTCACTTTTAGAGATCTATGAACCATATAAAGACAATAATCTGATAAATCATTTTAATAAATAGCTGTCATGCTTTTTCCAGTTTGCGGAGAAATTCCAAGAAGTAAAAGAAGCTGCCAAACTAGCAAGAGACAGATCTCAAGAGAAAATTGAGACTTCCAGCAATCATTCCCAGGTTTGTAATTTAGCTTTAATACCTGTACGCATACAGGATAAATAGTTTAAAGTTAAATTTTTTAATGGACTGTACCAGCTTCTGGCAGCAAGCTTGAAGTATATAAAATGAAGATTGCTGAAAGTAATTGTCAGCTGCTGGACATTAGCACTGCCAGAGGAATATTTTTCATCCATCCATGCTCTTTGCCTTCATTTAAATCTAATTTTTTTCAGCAGTTCTTGAGCTGTTATAATTCTTTTAATAACAGGGAAAGCTATACATCCTTTGATTTGTACTGTTACGCAGTCTGGGTCACTGGAAAGTAAGCCAATGTAGTGCTTCAGCAGAAAGTAAATGAGATTTGTCAAGATAGTTCTTTTTGTCATCTAATCTACTTTTGAGGGAGTTTGGTTTGCCAATGGAGAGAGAGACTGACTGTGTGGCTGTAGTGTTCCATTGCCTAGGGGTGAGTAATGGAAAGCTGTGGGGTGGGAACAGAGGCAGTGCTGTAGCAAATGGTTGGAAGAAGCTTGTGTGGCGTATTTGTACAATACGCTCTAGTAGACAGCACACCTTGATATTGCCAAGTGCCTTTGTGTCCAGGGAGATCTGGGTTTCTTACAAATTGAAGAAATTGAGTGTTGTTCCAGTCTCTTTAGACGTTTGACTGTAATTTCATAGGCATTGCATTAGGTAAGAATGAACCCTGTTCAGTGGATGTTCTTGGCCTGGGCTGATGTTTGGAGGAAAGTTGGATGAATTTTGATCAGAGAGGAATTCAGACGCATGATCAGAAAAAAGCTGCTGAATGCTTTTAGTCTTGCAACTGACCCCCTTTGTGGGGTCCACAAACACCGATCTGAGAGGCTGACTTTGGATACTCATATTTTAAAGTCTTTGGTCATGGCCTTTATGGTGCACTTTGTTTGTCCTCTGTTGGTGGTCAGCACCAAGCAGTGTATGAGTGGTATCTCTCTGGAGGACCAGTAGCTTCTTTTTTTTATTTTTGATTTGGACTTTATGTGGTTCCAGGTGCACTGTATTGATGCATTATCTCAAAAAAAACGAACAGCCTTTAGAAAACACAAGCCTTGCCAGTGAAAACGCTTTAAAAATTTTATTTAAAAACACTTTAAACTTCCATTTTGTGCATCATTATCATTTTTTCATTCTTTTTAAACAGACCAGCTTTGCAGCCAAGATGCAAAGGGTATGTGTTTGTCACCACTGTTCTGCCAGGACAGCATACGCAGCCTAAGTCTCAGCAGGGTGGTTTGGGATCAAGATTACAAAGAAATCAGTGTTGTGGTGTTGCAGGAGATGCAGGAGATACCCAGTGTTCATGTGTGTTGCGCTGCAGGAATCTGGACGTGAAACACCATCGTCCACTCGAGCATCTAGTGTGAACGGGACAGACGATGAGAAGGCATCACACGGTGGTCCGGCTGAGGCACATCTCAAGTCTGAGAATGATAAATTAAAAATTGCTCTAGCCCAAAGGTGACGTTCCTTTAACACCTAAATTGCATTGGAATAGCATGCTGTAATTATCTGATAGCGAATGATGTTAACAGAAATTATTCAAATGTGATTGCATTAATTTAAAATGGTGCAGCAGAATGGATGAATGAGCAGATTTTAGCAAGTACCTCCCAGTATCCAGTTGATATTTACCATTTACTTTTCTCCCGATCCAGTTCATGATGAAATAAGATCTCGTTTATTCTGCTCATGCCAACTCATAACCACCTTTGTTTGTGAAGTTTTAGAGCTACAGAAATAACATGAAAGCCATGGGGGAGCAATTGCTACTGATAACATGTGAAGCCAATCTCTCTTCCTCTTTGAGTTCGCTACATTTACTTTGATGAAAATAGATACAGATATTTAAAATTATAAAAGGGAACTAACTCAACCATAAAATGTTGAAGTGAGAAATATAATTTCATCAGGCTGCTTAGAAGTCTTAGGGAGATGTTTCTAAGGCTGTGGACAATGCCCACTGAAGTCACATTTTTTGCTATTTGCTTTGATAAATTATTTGAAAATGCTGAGAAGAGTAATTTGCAGCCGTAGTGAAAATATAGGCGTTGGAATATGCAAAGTTACAACATTAAAACAGGATAATTCTCTACTGGGATCTTGCCTTGTCTGTCTCTTGCATGTTAATATATCTGGGAATGGAAGGCAAAATCTTAACAGGATCAAGCTGCTCTTAAAAAGCTATTTAAAAAATAAGTCAGCAGCACCATAAGCAGCATTACCCAGTGAGCAGTTCTAAGGTTGCATATATTATGTTTGAAGTACATCATCTCTCTTTATTGACATTTCAATAACGTAACCTATTTCAAATCATAATGTTTGCTCATTCCTCCTGCTGAAGACACCTCCACGGGCAAGTAGCAACTGGCATGTAGGGAGTTTCAAAGCCTTCCTTCCATTCACTCTCTAATCTTGTGCTCTACACTGCAGCTTGAAGCTTTGGGGAATGAGTAGTTTAATTCTTCAGCATTATGTAACACTGTTATATTTAAGGCTGAGCATTAAAAAAAAATCAAATGTAGATAGTGTCAACCCCCTGACATCTTCTGTTCTGAATTATTGTACCATCTGCAAATGTGTAGAGTTGCTTTGTTGCAGGGTGCCACGTCCCCAGGCCCGCAGTGCAGCAGGTGCTCAGCGAGGCACAGCCGTGTGGCTCTGGAGGTGAGCGCAGACCATGCACAGCACCAAGTAAAGCCCCTGCTCGCAGATGGTGGAGATCCCAGCTGTCAGCTTAACCCCACAGCCTGCTTTGACAGCAGGACTTCTGTTTCAGACACACAGGTCACTGTTGCTGGAGTTGATAGATCCCTTTGTTTTGGCAGAAACAGTCAAATTAAGGCTTATGTTCTCCTTAGGCAGGCAATGGCTAAAGGCAGTTACATGCATCTGAGTATTCTTGATCTGATAACAACAAATTATTGGGAAATGCACACCACAGGTGGATGAGTGTGCAGTCAGGTAAACAATAATGATACACAGGAATCTAAGGTGAAGCCACTTAATGGCACCCTGTTTTTCTCAGTTCATGCAATGTGAAGAAGTGGGAGACGGAGCTGCAGACGCTGCGGGAGAGCAATGCCCGTCTGACCACGGCGCTGCAGGAGTCGGCAGCCAGCATCGAGCACTGGAAGAAGCAGTTCTCAGCCTGCAAGGAGGAAAACGACCAGCTCAGGAGCAAGGTAGCAGAGCATACCCACAGGAGAGCCGGCTCTTCCAGTTAGCTGCTCCTGCCATTGCTTTCTCTTGGATTTCTGCTGCTTTATCTTTGTGTGTGGTGTTTGTTAGGAGGCGGATTTTGTCTTTGAAAGGGAGGCGGACAGGGGGGTTTAAGGCAGCTGCTTCCCTCTGCACGCAGTGAAGTTCAAAGGGCTGGGGATCGGCAGGAGGACTGGTGCTGCCACATCATGAGAAGCTCCCTGCCTCTTGATTTGGGAGGCTTGGTGTCAGCAGGGCTTGCTGACTGGGGTGATGAAACAGGAAGGGTTTAGAAGTGGGATTACCTTGCATATCCCTTCCAAAGCACATTTAAATACTGCCAGGTGATGAATGAGCAAGAAGGCATGGTTATGGCTAGGTTACCCCCAGGAAACCAAGCTGGGAACCACTCAGTATTGGAAGCAAATCGTAATGGCAGGCAGGGAAATAAGGATGTGAGCTATGTTGTCAGCTCTGCGTGCTGTGAGCCCAGTCCTCCAGCACTAATGCTGGGCACATCTCACCCAGAACCCTGCCAAGAGGCATTCACAGAATTACAGAATCATAGAATGGTTTGGGTTGGAAGGGACCTGAAAGACCATCTAGTTCCCACTCCCCTGCCCCCCTGCCACGGGCAGGGACACCTCCCACTAGACCAGGCTGCTCCCGGCCCCATCCAGCCTGGCCTTGGGCACTGCCAGGGATGGGGCACCCACAGCTGCTCTGGACAGCCTGTGCCAGTGCCTCGCCACCCTCATGGCGAATAATTTTTTCCTAATATCTGATCTAAATCTTCCTTCTTTCA
>JAVJGI010000063.1:14217125-14254535 GCA_035590275.1 Ibycter americanus
CTCTTTCAGCTTAAAGCCATTCCCCCTTGTTGTATCGCTACATGCCCTTGTAAGAAGTCCCTCTTCAACTTTCTTGTCAGCCCCTTTAGGCACTGGCAGCTGCTCTAAGGTCTCCCTGGAGCCTTCTCTTCTCCAGGCTGAAGAACCCCAACTCTCGCAGCCTGTCTCCATAGGAGAGGGGCTCCAGGCTTCTGACCATTTTTGTGGCTTTCTCTGGACTCGCTCCAACCGGCCCATGTCCTTCTTATGTTGGGGGGCCCAGAGCTGAACACAGCACTGCAGGTGGGGTGTCCTGAGAGCAGAGGGGCAGAATCCCCTCCCTCAACCTGCTGGCCATGCTTCTTGTGATGCAGCCCAGGATACGGTTGGCTTTCTGGGCTGCAAGCGCACACTGCTGGGTCGTGTTGTCAGGTGGGCATTGTCAAAAGCCTTTCCTCTGTTACTGAGCACAACATTTCTCAGCAGTGTAAGACCGAGGGTTAACGGTAGCTACAGCAGAGAACAATTCAGAAGTTTAAATTCTTAAAGCCTGTTTTGAGGCATCATTGGTACTGTCCCTCAAATAATACTGTGCTATCAGTAACAGCCACACACAGGGCTGGCACTGACGTGGGCTCGGGGAGCCTGGTTTCTGTGAGCACTGCTTGCGGGGATAACTTCACTCTGTTTGTCTTTAATGTGTTTGGAAAAGCTGGATCCTTTTCCTGCTCGCGTAGATGGATCACTGGGATGTTTGAAGTAGAGACCAGATTGTATCAGTCTGTTGAGGATTTTTTTTTTTTTTTCTTTAGTGTTGCTTTCAAAGAGGGAAGGAATTTTGTATCTTTTTGTATGTCAGTAGGCTGCAAATAGTATTTTGGCATTGGAGGTGACCAGGGTTGTCTTGTCAGCACTGAAGATCCATGTGGAGCAACCTTTTCCCAAGGCAGATGTTCTATCTATTCACATGCATTTTAGTTGTGTACAGCGATAATTCAGAGATCTGACCAGAGCTGTAGTAATTGATGTTACTTTAACAAATTAATATTAGTTGTTACATGATTTAGGTCCCTATATCCAGTCTCTTTTGGATAGGGGAGAAGTGAGAGACTGGAACAGTATGTTACAAGGGAATACCATAATTTGCAGTGTAACTTTACTTTTGTATACTGTTGCAGAGAAAAGTTGTTCTCATTAACTGATGAAGCATGCCACATCTCAGTAGCTGTAGCCTAGATATGAAGAGATTATCAAAACACTGCCTTCCTACAGCTGCAAAGTCATCATACCAGTGACTAGCCAGACTGTGCAGCAACACATGTCTGTATAACGCGCTGTCTTTTTCTATATGGAGAGGTTTTATGAGCTATTCTTCCAAGCACGCTCCTTGCTTGATGCTCATGCTGCACCACTGCAACGCCCTGGGAAGTTCTTCTCCTTTACTAATTGGGTCAGAATTTTTTGCATATTGCTTTACCTTTGAATGAGGGAAGTTATAATCCCAAAGCAACATGAAGCTGGGAATTAAAGTACATACTTTAATGAGCTGGCCCGTTGGCCTGTGGGAAGTGCATCTCCTGGGAGCCAAGCCCAGCGCTGGCAGGAGGAGGTATGGAGAGAGCAAAGCACATCCCTGGGCGAGAGAACAAAGCGGAATACGCTGCTCTGAACTGGTTCTCCCCTCAAAGTTTTGATGTTGTGTCCCTAGTACTCCAGCTAGAATAATAAGCAACCTCTAAGGAGGCAAAGCTGGGAGTGCTGGAGAGATTTCTTCTCCTTGCTGTGTTAAGAAAACCCATCCCTGATAGTGTTGTCTTGGTTTCATAGAAGTGAAGTGCAGATTTTATACCTAGCCCCACTTTTTTGTTAGCAGATCAGTGTTTTGTGTATTCGTGAATACTTATATGAGATACTGTATGAGAGAGAATAAACGCAGTCCCAGGGCTTCCTAGTGGATGTGTAAATTGGCTTTTTTTTAAGGAAAGAAGTGATAATTTGGTTGCCGTGAACCTAGTGCTATGATTTAGGAAACAGATCCATGATAAAGTAAAATTGTCTGTGCTTCCCTCTGCTCAGTGGAGCAATGCCTATTTACATCAGCTGTGTTCTGCCCCAGATTTTCAGAAATTTGAAAAATTTCGTATAATGTCTGACATTTCTTAAAGATTGAAGAACTGGAGGAACAGTGCAATGAAATAAATAAAGAGAAGGAAAGAAATGCACAGCTGAGTAGACGTCTCCAGGAACTGGAAACAGAACTTCAGGACAAAGAGCTGGTGAGTGCCCCAAACACAGGAATGACATGCTTTGGAGTTTGAGTAGATCTGTCTGCTTCTCCCTTGGGCTGTTATGTTGATGGACTGGCTCCCCTACAGCCAGAAGCAGCCCGATGTCTCAGGGTGTTGCTTGTTTCTGGATTTTCCATGTACAGCTTCTTAGCAACAGTTTGATAGAATTCCGCAGTCTCAGTGTCATGACGCATTCAGCGCTGTGACAGCACACTTTAATTTGGTAGTGGTTAACAAACATGATGCTTTTATGTGTATAACACTTTACTCCTAATAGAAGAGCTGGACTGGTGAAACTTGTTGCCCAAAGCCAGACAGATGTGTGCTGAGAACAGTTTCGTTTGCCAGTCCCCATGCCCTGAATTCCCATAAACATCAGCACCATCATTAAAAAGACATCATTTACAAAATAACTTGGCGTTTGTGTAACAAGTCCTGTTTCTTTTTCCAGATGGCTCATAGTCTTTGCCATTTTATGGTCTCCCTCTGATCTCAGGACTAATGCCAAAAGTGAGAAATTCAGATTCATTTAGAGTACCCCAGTTTGTCACTTTTGACATGTAAGGTGTTCATTTTTCTAAGGAAAATGATATTGATGGCTTGGAGCCCCTGAACGGTGGGGAAAATAATGAGATCCTTGGATTTTTTCCTTCATTACAGTGACCAAATGCTCTGTGCTGGCTGAAGAGAAAAAGCTGTCAGCAGGTGCAGTAAAGTTTGTCGTGTGCCATTACAGCATCTCTACTGGTGTTCTTAAAAGCAGTGCTGTTAAGGGGTTTTAAGATGGCACAAGGAAATAGTTTAGGGAGATGGATTTTGATGCACTGTTATAAATGTAATACGGTTTTCAGTCCCATATTTCAAAGGAAAATGTCATGCTTTCTTCCCAACCTTTCTGTGGTAATAACATGTATAATAACCCTTATTCTCTGCTAGCATTTTCCTCAAGATTCACATTTTTATGGTACCAAATGAACCAGAAAATTGATTGACTTGTGAATATTACACGCCTGTCTTCCGTTTGCACTGACAATACACTAACTTGTTTTCAGACTGCATACTTACGTTGGCAGGTTCTTGATTAGGTCTAAACCACCCGTAAATGACCTTTTCATGGTCTGCAATTCAAACCAGCATGAAGCCTGCTCACGGACATTGCCATGTAAGAGGAGCTGCTGGTATCCTCTTCATGTAGGAAATGAGGAGAGAGAAATGTAAAGACATGGGAATCAGGACAGAGATATCTAGATAAATACTTATATTTTTATATATAGAGAGTATATTATGTATATAGTGTATATATATTATTATTATTTATTTTATATATATCATATGCCACATACTATATATATATACACACGTACACTGTATTATACTCTATATAGTAATTATACAGTATAGTAGTCATACATATAGTAAGTGTATATAGTATATTTATATTTTGAGATGTGAGCTCCTAGGCATTATTTATGTATATACAGATATATATGCATGGGAGCTCATATCTCAAAACAAAGGGGAAGTTACCCTTTCTTTCCACTATGTCAGCAGCTGGGACATTGCGTGGATATAGTTACTCTTACATTAGTTAAATTCTTCAGTGCAGTTCACAAAAAAGCTGTAGTATTATATGATTTGTCTTCACATATTACTGTAAACTAATGCTGAAAAATGGGAGGAAACAATAAAAGCAGTTAGAGTTGGCCTGGAATTACAGAATTTCTAGAAAGAAAAAGAATTTAGTGATGTAGTGGTGCTCTTGGCAGACCTCAGAAGAAAGCAGCTTGCTCTCCAGGATACGCTGGATTCTTGTGAAATTTGGGTGACATGGGAAGTGCTGAGCATTGGTGTACTTAGAACAAGGGAATCGGGAGGACCTGAGGAAAAACGTTATTGTCTGGTTCTGTGGAAGAGCTTGACTTATGGATTCTGTTGCACTCATATGCTGTAAGTTCACCTGTTAGGGAAGAAACTACCTCTCATAGCCAAAAAATCTGCCTTTCAAATACGACTGGTTTTGCTGTCCTGTGTCAGTACAGCTCAAAGAGGGTCATAGAATCATAGAGCGGTTTGGGTCAGAAGGGACCTTAAAGACCATCTAGTTCCCACCCCCCCGCCACGGGCAGGGACACCTCCCACTAGCCCAGGGTGCTCCCAGCCCCATCCATCCTGGCCTTGGACGCTGCCAGGGATGGGGCATCCACAGCTGCTCTGGGCAGCCTGTGCCAGTGCCTCGCCACCCTCACGGTGAAGAATTTCTTCCTAATATCTAATCTAAATCTTCCCTCTTTCAGTTTAAAGCCATTCCCCCCTGTCCTGTCACTACATGCCCTTGTAAAAAGCCCCTCTCCAGCTTTCTTGCAGGCCCCTTTAGGTGCTGGAAAGCAGCTATAAGGTCTCCCTGGAGCCTTCTCTTCTCCAGGCTGAACAACCCCAACTCTGTCAGCCTGTCTTCACGGGAGAGGTGCTCCAGCCCTCTGATCGTCTTTGTGGCCTCCTCTGGACTCATTCCAACAGGTCCATGTCCTCCTTATGTTGGGGGCCTCAGAGCTGGATGCAGCACTGCAGGTGGGGTCTCACAAGAGTGGAGTAGAGGTGGGGGAATCACCTCCGTCGACCTGCTGGTCACGCTTCTTTTGGTGCAGCCCAGGATACAGTTGGCTTTCTGGGCTGCAGGCGCACATTGCTGGGTCATGTTGAGCTTCTCATCAACCAACACCCCACAGTCGTCCTCTCAGGGCTGCTCTCAGTCCATTCTCTGCCCAGTCTGTATTGATACTGGGTGTTGCCCCAACCCAGGTGCAGGACCTTGTGCTTGGCCTTGCTGAACTTCATGAGGTTTGCGTGAGTCCACCTCTCAAGGCTGTCAGGGTCCCTCTGGACAGATCCCTTCCCTCCAGTGTGTTGACCACACCACACAGCTTGGTGTCATTGGCAAACTTGCTGAGGATGCACTTGATCCCACTCTATCCCATTGTGTACCAACAAATACGTTGAACAGCGCCGGTCCCAATGCCGACCACCCCTGAGGAGCACCACTCGTCACTGATCTCGGCTTGGACATTGAGCCGTTGACTGGAACTCTTTTGAGTTCTTTGAGTGCAACAATCCAGCCAATTCCTTATGCGCTGTCAAATCCATGTCTCTCCAATTTAGAGACAAGGATGTTATGCGGGACAGTGTCAGATGTTTTACACAAGTCCAGGGATATGGCCCTGCTTACTCTTGGGACCGTAACCTATGTGGGCAGTTTCTGGAGGAGGATCTTGCACTCTCTTCAAGTCACAGAGTATCTCTTGGCCCTGCAAATGTGCTTTTCAGCTGCTCTGACAATCCTTCTGCAAAATGTACAGGCTTTATTAGAGTCTTTCCCTACTACCCACATTAGTGGTGTTTGTTTGTGGTGTTAATGTAGTCAAGTTGTCTTAATTTCCATCAGAGACAGGGACTCCTGTCAAGTTGCATTGCTATTTTCATGAACTCCTTTCAGCTAGTCCTCTCAGTTTGGATAGTGATGCCAGAATCAAATACAGATTTCAGGGGGCGATTCTCAGAGCTGTACAGTGGAGGAAAGCGCATTACAGCTGTGCTCTGTAACGATGCCTTTATATATGCAGCTTGTAATGCCACTGGCCTTCTTTTACTGCCATATATCATTGAAAATTCATGTCTAATTTGCTCTTTGCTACCATCTATAAATGGCTTGTAGCATTACAGCCCTTCAGATTTCTCAGTTATTGAGCGTATCTTTTGCATAGGTATGTGTTTTAGGTATAGATTGCATTAATATAATTAGTGGCATTCATGTTAAAGATTGGCTTACATTGTCTGTTTTAGAAATACAAAGTAAAAAATGTAGTGAAAAAATTTTTCTAGTAGAAAATTAGCATGTGTTTTGAAATGCAGACCTGGTATTTTGATTATTTTACATCCAAATACTGTGCAGAATACAATAAAATACGCAAAGCCATTTCATATTCTCAAATTTTCATTATGTTTTAAATTGAAGCTTGCACTAGTGGTTTTTTTTTTTTCTTTTATGTTTTCAAAGGAACTGGAAGATCTCCGAAAGCAGGGTGAAATTATACCACAGCTAATGTCAGAATGTGAATCTGTATCTCAACAACTACAGGTACAGTTTAGCAATGAAATTAATTTAAAAATAGTTGATACATTTACTTTCTTTCTCACAACTATATGCTTTTTTCTGTTCAGAATTCAGTGTTTGAAGGCAAAAGAGCTCCAGTTTGTAAAAACAGAAATTGCTAATTACATGCAAAATACACCGTGCCCTTCCCAGCACAGGAGTAATGAAATGGCTGTTTCTTTGCCTTGCTGTTTGCAGAAATTGGTTTGCCTGGGATCGTATTGCATCTGTCTCCTGCAGATTCCAGGCTATCCTGTATCCCATATTTCTGCTGCTCTGGGTTTGTGGAGCCACACCTCAGCCGTGTGTGTCGAGCAGCACTCCAAGACCTGTGGCTAATTGCTGCAGTGGCACCAGGGAGAGCTTTTTGGAAAGAAACGGAGAGCGTAGCTGCACGCCACCGGGGAAAAAAGTTCACCTGAGGATGCATTTACATGCTGTGTCATTCCTTTCCAGCAAGGCATAGCTCGCTGTGGCTTGGGTTTGCACATGTGGCTCCTCTGCTGGGAGGTGTCACTCGGAGTGGAGCTGGCTGGGCTGTGGCCATCACTTGTTAAAGTCAGGGCTTGTGTAAACGTAGTAAATTAATAGATGAAAGGAGAACAAATACAAGCAGTCTTATCGATGAAATAAAATCCAGTCAATCAAATAAGCCATCGCTCTGATAATCTAAATAATCTAAAATCATTTAGAAGGCTGATGAGGAGTGCGGATGCTGAAAATGGTTAGAATACTAATTTTGTTTGATTCGGTATGGTAAAGTGTGTCATCTATGGCTTTTGGTGAGTATAAGCATATGCTTACATGCATGAAATGGAGAACAATAGGCAGAAGAGCTAATGCGAGGGGAAAATAATAGAATGAACTGCAGCAGGGGAGGTGCTACGTGGCTGCCCTGTTCCTTGCCTGAGTGCTGACACAAAGTGAAACTAAAAAAATACCAATAAATCCCAAAGTGCTGAATAAAGCAATATTATTCCTCAGACAGTATTTTCTAAGCTTGTTTTTCAAGGTTAAACCACCATAGATAATTCCGTATGTAACTGGTGGCACAGTGTCTAATTCTGCAGCTGTAGCAATGACAGAAGTATATGCACAGTGCATGATTTAAATCCAGCTGAATTTTAAGATATCAACCAAATGACAAAATATGATGCAAAGCATCTTTTCCAGTTAATCTGTGTCCTTTCCTGCATGGGCTTTCTTTCCTTTTAATCTGACTAGTACCTGTCACTTGCTCTCAGAGGTGCTTGTGTTACCAGTCTGCAGAAGTCAAAGCAAACTTTTACAGCCCAGCTGTCATTTGTAGCTTTACCCTACTGAACGGTGTTCATCCTGCTTCCCTATGATTCATCTTATTGTCTCTTTTGTCTTTAAGGCTGCTGAGAAAAAGAACAAAGATCTTGAAGAGAAAGTCAGAACACTAAGGACAGAAGTCGAAGAGAGCAAACATAGGCAGACCAACCTTAAAACTGAATTAAAGAATTTTTTAGATGTACTAGATGGGAAGATAGATGAATTACATGATTTCCGACAAGGACTGTCTAAACTTGGGATTGACAATTAGAAGGCAATAGATTTTTTTGTAATCTAGGGTCTGGATGTTTGATGTTTTGTTGATCCCAAATGTGTGTTTTACAAAATATAATTAGAATGTTCCACTTGTTTGCATTGTTTTTGTACATAGAGGCTGAAAATTTGCTGTGGGGTTTTTTTGGTTTTGGTTTTGTTTGTTTGTTTGATTATTTTCCAAACCAATTGTGCTGCTCACTGAATTCTGTTGAGATTAGAAACTTTCTATATTGCTGCTCTGGCTTCGTGGGGTTGGGAACAGGTGGAGGGTTCTGTCTCAGGAATCTGGAACTAGGTCTACCTTAAAATGAATATGCAGTTAGTTGTTGCAGGGAAATTTATATCTTTCTTAAGGGCTGTTGCAACCATAGAAACTGAAAACAAGTCTTTTTCTTGTCCGGACTATCAGCACTCCTAGCAACATCCAGTTTTATTCCTTGGTGGAGCAGAGAGAAGATTAGCTGGAGCTCCTGCAGTTTGTAAAATGTGCCTGTGATGAGCTGCAGTCAAGTAAATCACTTCACACAGATACCAGTATCTTTAGGGACCACGTCAATCAGGCCTGATTGACTGAAAAAAAATCCAGTGGATTTCAGATAACCTCCGATACAGGTTGTATGTGCTTGCCTGGACCCTTACAGCACAAAGTCAATGATGTAGAAAGGAATTTCAGCCCCTGAAGTCAAGCATCTTACCCAGTAGGTGAGGACAGCTTCTCTTGCTTAGCAAGATCATCTCTCTTTGGCCTTCAGTTCTGAACCCATAGAGTTCCATCATTATGTGCATCTCTGAAAAATGCCCACCTGAGTCTTGGGACCAGATACTTACTTTAAAAAGTGGTATGTTGCTGGTTTGTACACAGGGAGCATGCACCTCTGTGCGGCTTGATTTCTGTTGATTAACTTCTGCAGTAGTGAAGAAAGAGATGTTGATCCAAAAAGCAATATAAGGTTACTTGAAGGTGTTGCTCGAAAGCCAGTTTCTGCCCAGGAGACTTGCAGGGTCATGACCACATGAAATCAAAATCCTTTCCTATGATTTCTGCATTCTCACCTCGTGCGTCTTTGACAGTAGGGTGGGGAATCAGTCACCAAGTTAGACTGTCCAAAAAAAAGAAACCTGACCCAAAAGGCAGAAATGCTATTGCATTCTCAGATTGATTATTCAGCAGCTCTAAGTATGTTTTGAGAAATATGAGGTCGTATGCTGGGCTCCAGCAAGAAGTTCGCTCTGTCACAGGCAGGAATGTAACAAGGGCCAGAGAGGAGAATTCAGCCCGAGTTTTGCTCTTCCCCCTAGGACTGCCTTCAGCTTCTTTCCCTGCTTTCTCCATAACCTGGTTTGAGAGTCTGTTTACACAGGATCTGAATTAATTCAGGAGAGAACTTTTATTTATGTGACATTATTATTTGCTTAATTCAGGCAAAAGCTTGGTTAAGCACCATGTTAGTGCATTCTATCAGTGACTACTATAAAATGGCCATGCTTTTTTGTTTTTGTTTTTTTTTTCATTTAGGGGCTTTTTTCTTTTTTCAGCACATCTCAATTGTAAAAGTAACCTTTAAAAGAAAGGTAAGTTATAGACAAAACATGCATTGAATACTTTTGCACATGGCTATATAATCCCCATGCAGGAGATAGGTTCTGTCTGCAGTTGTCCCTTGAGTTTTCGTTTCATCCATTACTGTTACATTATTTTCATTGCCTGTTTTTTAGATTGGACTTTGTGTATTTTTGCTTTTACTCCTTTTAAACAATGGATTTGAAGCTGGGACCTTTCATAACATTATGACCATTTAAGTCTCTAACAAAAAATTGCTGCAGGCTGTTGATATTTTAAAATCAAAGTCAGGTACATAGCATGTAGGCGTGTGAAAAGTAGACTTAGCCAGCGAGGAAGATTCAACAGTTGCATAATGTGGGGTTAGATCAGACTTGTCAAAATTGAAAATGATGTCAGAAACTGTGTGTGGTTGTCCACAAGTAATCTCCATTTTCAGTCTTTCTATTTGATAGCAAGTCAGATAGACACCATCATTTAACAGGCAGCTCGTCCTGCTGCTCCGCTCCTCCCATGCTGCTTTAGAGTTCCCAAACTGCAGCCAGTCCCTGCATCAGCTGGGAACCGTGGGATAACACCACTAAGAGCTGCAAGCAATACGGATAGTCAGGGCCCTCCTTGTCACAGTGGTTTATTGCTTTTGCACCGAGGACCCTGCTCCATCTTCTGTTTCCTTTTTACTGTTGAGCAATCTTGAGGCTTCCTTCTTGGGTTTAATATAAAATATGATTTTTAACATGATTCTGGGTAAAGGGATGCAAAAGACTCTGTGAACAAATTATTTTACTGGGGTGAATCCAGATCTTATTTTCCACTTTAGTCAGGTCTACCTCAGATCCAGTTCATTAGGAATGTATTAAGCCACTCTGAAACTGCAAGAGAAGTGTTTCTATGGGATTGCATCAATTTAGCAGATGGAGTTTAATGCTGGTGCATTAAACCAGTGCATAGCTGTGACACAGGTGGTTATTTCTGGGTGCTTCGTGCCCATCAGAGGAACGATGAGGGTGTCATTAGGAAATCCCCACCCTGTCTCTTCTAGTCTTGCCCCAAATGTATGTTTTCCTTATCTGCTATCGCTCTGATGTTGAGTTGTTAGGGATGCTTGCACACAGCTGTACCCTGGGGGAAACTCCATCCTCCCAGCATCCAAGGTCTTGCTATAATTACCTTCCTCTCTTTTTCCTTCCCAACAGCAGGATGTTGAGTATTTCTGTGTATAATTACTTAAAAGCCTTCCCCAAACTCCATCTCTTTTAACCTTTCCCTCTCTTCCGTTGTATCTTTTCCTCTTCAAAAGCCAAAAGCGTGCTAGGAAGATGTGGTGCATGCTCTGGGGAGCGTTTGGACACCAGCTGCAGCTCCCCGCTCTGGCCTGGCCCCGTCCCTGCCCCAGGACCGGAGCCCCGTGCCCCTGCTGAGCGGGGACCGGCCGTGTCACACATGACTCATTCCTTGACGTGCCATGGTGGCCCAGCAATAACCCCTGCGTGCCAAACCGGGAGCCCCACGCTGCTCCTCAGGGACTCGTTCTGGTGTGGAAATGCCTCCTCCCTCCCGGTGGGAGCCCCAGCCTCCCCCCACCGAGGCGCCCGCACCGTCCTGTGGGTGCGTTTGTTCCTCCTTGGGTGCACGTCGGGGATTCAGCCCATCCCCGCGGGCACCCCGGGCCAGGGGCTGTGCTCAGCTGGCAGCCAGCTGCTTAGGGACGGCCGCAAACGCTGCCGGGGCTGGGGAACGCTCATCCCTGTCCAAGAGATGGTCTGCAGGGCTTGGTTTTATTTGTTACTCAAAGACAGTGCCAGGCGAACCCTGGTTTCCCTGTGCCATCAGCAGTGAAGTAGGCGATGGCTCCCTTCCCATCGCGCCTGAGTGGAGGTGTCCTTACGTGAGGTTGTGTGTCACCTTGGGCCATTGTGGCTTCCCTTTCTGGCCACGGGTTTCCCCCTCCAAGGGGTCGATGGCAGGGTCTATCCTACCTCAGTAACACGGTCTTTTGTTAATAAAGGTCTCGTGCTTGGCACTTTCTGTGCTGATAGCTGCCGGCTCCTTGCCGCGGATCCTGCCGTGCTGCCCACCCGGCCCTGGTGGCATCCGCAGGCTGGTGGCTCTAGGGGGAAAAATCTGTGCTGGCCGCTTGTGACACTGGGTTAGAGACTGTCTTGCTGCCTTCTGGGCTTTCCAGTGAGATGCTCCTTTGAGCTGGTGTTAGAGCTGCTGAATAATGGTGGGTTGCTTTTTGGGGTTTGGTTTTCTTGGTGGTTAAAATGAGAAATAAAGAGGTCTGCTTTGTGTTAGAACAAAACCTAAAAATATTCAGTGACATAAAAATACATGGAGATAATAGTTTTCAAGGGGAAAGAATGTTCCATTAGATAGGTTATTTCACATTTTGAAAAAAGACCTTAGCCTCATCTTTGGGATAAATGATTTCAAAACGAAAAGCTGAAATATTGTTTCTTAGCCCAAAACAAAATCGGTGAACTTTTTGCTTTTTTCCGGTTTGGCTGAATCTTTATTTGCTGGTTGACTCCAACTTCACAAGTAGTTTTGTTCGGCCTAAAAATGAGTACTTTCCAGTTTTCCTCTGTCTACATGTACGTGGTGTCTCCTTTACTAAGTAAGCTCACTGGAAGAAAACAGTCTTTTCTGTAAGAAATTCAGTGCCACCTCTCACTTTCTACATCCTAGTGTTCAAGAGAGACGCTTTTTAGAAACAGTTTTACAGCGGGTACATCTGTGCCCGGAAAAACAAATGTTATTTAGACAATGCCTTTTTTCTAAACACCTGTTCTTATTTTCATGTGAGCTATTTAGGGTGAACATTTTAAAGCTGCTGAATGACTTGAGGAGAGTGGGAAGCTGCTGTTCTGCCGGCTGGCCCTGCCGCTGCCATCGCTTTCGAAGAGCATCAGCAAAAGCGTTTCTGCTGTTAAGGCAGGTGCTGGCCCTTTGCTCGTCCCGCGTTTGCTCGGTGGCTCGCTGGGCACGGGGAGCCCATGTCCCCCCATCAGCAGGGCACAACTGTCCGTAGGCTTCTGCACTCTTCTCTACGCTGTTTAACTTTCCCTCCCCCCCAAGCATTCGTTTTCTCCCTGGTTAATTTCTTGCCACCTTTGGCTGCTTCATAAATGACAGAAGGAAAATCCCCCGTTACTGCCACCGCCTCGTAGTGGTGGGAGTTTCTCAGCTACGGGAGAGCTCTTCGTTAGGCTCCTCTGAGTAGTTATCTCTGCAAAACCCTTCAAAGCATCGATGGCTTGTAAGGAATATAGTGCTGTCTTCCTGAGCCTATGGATTAATGAAGATAAAACCGCTATCAGGGTGGAACGCCCGCTCGGCTTAGTGCATGACTGATGCTGAATCTGAAGGGAAGGGGTGTAGGCGGGGAGCGGCAGCAGCAGCTCGTTTTGACGATTGTTTCAGCAGAAGCTTCGATGAAAGATGCGCTCTGCCCACATGCTGTGGCTGTGCCAAAGGTCTGGGGTGGCCGTGCTGATCTGCCGGCTCGCCCGCCTTTGTCTGGGCACTTCAGGGCTCGTCAAGCCTGTAAATATCAAAAAGTCCTCAGCATATCACAGACGTGGCGAGGTGAGGGATGGCAGGCGCCCGCCCGCGCTGAGCAGCACGAGAGCGTTGCAGCCGTGGCGCTGGCTGGTGGTCAGGCACTTGCAGTCAAAAATGGGACAAGCTGTTGCTGTCCTGCGCGGGCTCAGCAGTACCAGGGACCTCGCAGAAGGGCCGGTTCAGCGTTCAGGGGGCTGCGAGGCCCCAGGCAGGGCTGGCTGTGGGCACAATTTAGCACCAGTAAGACACAAAGCTACCCTAAGGTAATTTCTCTTTCCGTGGCTCGTGTTCCACAAGCACCGTGTGTCGAGCAGAGCAGTATGTAGCCACAAGACGTTCAGTGCAGGCACGCCTGCAGGCAGACACAGCCGGCCCCGGGATGCCGCGCCTGGAGCTCGGCAGCACTGTTGGCTCATAGAATATAAACTTGACAATTACATGAAGTTTGCATGTCTTAAATACCATTCTCTGTGGTAAATGATAAGGTACCTGAAGTGAAATAGAGAGTCGGGAGGTGAAGGATAAACGTGACGAAGGTGCTTCCCAAGCGAGGGCTCTCCAGCAGGCTGTGGGCAGAGCTGGTCCCGGCTGGGAGGGCTTTGCTTGCATCCCTGGGGGATCGGGATGTCCAACCTGTTTGACTTTCTACTGTGGTCTGTCTTAGCTCTTCTTTTTTTTCTTCTTTTTTTTTTTTTAAAGGTAGCCTAAACACACAGTCTTCGGATGAAGGTGCCTATACCTCCAAAAATTTTATATGCACGTTTTGAAATAGATTTCTTTTTCTTTTCTGGTCATTTAGTTACCTAATAATAATGGTACATACAAGAAAGGCACTTGAGAAAAATCTGTCTGCTGTTGTGTTTTTGTTTGAGTTGGGTTTGGTTTGGTTTTTTTTTTAACACTGGTCAGCAATAATTATTTTAGCCATATACTAGCTAAAAAGACTGATAACGTAAGATTTGTGAACTAAGCTTCTAAGTTTGCAGTACATTGATTAACTTGGGTATGTGACGAGGGAGCTATGCTCAATAAAAAGAGTATTTTGCAGCATTTAGATGTTTTCATTTAATTGCCTAATAGTGATCATGAACGTAATATTCTATAAACCTCATCATGAATGACAAACAAAGCACATCGGTTTTAACATGAATATATCCCTTGTAGTTGAAAGTTCTGAGAGTGTTTTAGTGTGGTCTGCTATACCAAAATATTTAGATTATTATGAGATTTTAGTACTAAAGATAAACATACACCCTGTTTTTACTGTTTCAAGTAAAGTTTAGTGAATGACTGATAATTTGTTGATATACAACTGTGGGAAAACACTGCAGTGCTCTAAATGTATATTTTTATTTGGGTTTATTATATTTAGTATATGGTTTAATGAAAACTGAAGTGTTTACTACAGTTGGATCATTGTAAAAACATCTCTGGCCTTGTCATTTTGTCTGCTGTGAAAAAGTACTTTCCTCTTCTTTGTTTTTGTTTTTTTTTTTCAAATTGACCATAGACGGTCAATGTTAACATTTAGACTCCTAGTAGCAGTAAATGCTGGGTTTTATATATATAAAAAGGAAAACTTGATTTTTTTCTTTATGAACTTATTATATAACTTTGTGATTTTTATCTGATTTTATTGTAACATAAAGTTGTTTTATGTAAAAATATATAGTTTAAGTAAAATCTTTGTCTCACTGTCTTCATTGACTTTGAAAAATTAACATCCTTGTGGCTGCAAATCTGAACTTAATGCTGTCCTTTGATAAAAAGAATGTGGTTTTGATCTATACATGTGGTGTAGTGCCTTAGATGATAATCTTGAAAACTCTTTTTCAGGAGGTGGAGCTTTAAAACGTTTGTCTTACTTCAGTTTATACTGTTAGCATGTCCAGAGGGCTACAGGATTGTGGCAGGTACGTACATAACTAAACTGGAAAAATAGTATCTAGAAATACTTTAGCATGATTTTTTGGGCTTACTGCACACTGAGAAAGGCTTGTCACCAGGAGAGAGAGTTTTGTTGACCTATTTGGGTGATGCTTAGGACCAAAAACCCTCTCGTGATTCCTGTAACCAATGTAGCAGTCCCTGGTGGCAGCTAGAGCTGGTATTTTCTCTGGAGGAACTACCTAGGACTCAGAATTAACCCTGTGTGCTGAAATCAGAGATGTTTTGACACCAATCATCTCCTGCATCAGCATATAGTGGTTAATAAGAGCCCTCTCAGACGAGACTGTTTCCCGAAGTCCAGCGACACTGTCCACTCCCAGCAGCGCATCCCTGGTGGGGCATAACGCTGAAGTCCCATCTACAGACAGTACGTAATGATGCTCTCAGCACTGTCATACTCATTGTACAGAAGCAGGGTTTGCTGTCTTTGCACCAAGCCAGGCTTCCCCAAAGGAAGTAAGAAGGTTTGAAGACTGTTAAATGGCTGATGCTCATTGTCCCTTGGTTACTCTGGGCTACAAGGCTGCAAATGTCAGGTTTGGGGTGAGCGAGAAACACGTCTGCCCCGACCTTCCGTCAGAGCTCTTCTACCAGGAGCCAGCAATAGGGCTGACAAGCGGTTCAGCCAATTCTGGCAGTCCCCGAATAACCAGTAGTTATAAAAGCAGCTTGTATGTACTCTAGTAAAAGGCAAGTGACGGTCTCTAATTCTCAGCAAAAAAAAGCATTTTATCTATTTGGATTGGTATAATTACAAAGCATAGTATAATAGAAGTACCTGTGTGTACATCCCGTCGCTTACAGTTATCAGAAACAAGCGAGCATGGGGAGGTGCCTGCTCGGTACAGGCACTTCTGCCACTTCTGTAGGCTAATGGCCTGATTCCGTGCAGGAAATATTTTTAGCATGGAGAAAGCCACTGGGCTGTGGGAAAGGCTGTGCCTGTGCCTCGCTGGCTGTTGGTAAGGCAGGTAACCAGGGTTTCCCAAAGAAACAGCCTGGTCCAGGAGCCACGATGCTGCCAGCCGGGAAGTCTGCTGCTGCCTGGCTGTGAGATCCCTTCGTTTTCATGTTCAATGAGATGCATATCAGAAAGCTCGAGGAGCCTCTTCAATGGAGTTGTGCCTCAGGAGTTACCCACTAAACAGCGTTTTACCTGCCTGTGTGGTGCTGAGCTGCGATGTGCGACCTTGGGGTGTCTGATGAAAATAGGAGCTCAAGTGAGATGGGTTTAGTAAGTTTAACGTTGGACAACTAAGTGGATGAATGACCCTATAATAAGTTCTCCTTTTGCTTAGCTTGTATTCCTTCAACAGCACAGAAGAAGCTGGGCCCTAATTTCCTTACTTTTGGAGGAAAAATCCCACCATGCCGCCGCGGGGGAGGCCTGGATGGAAGCACTATAGTGGATGAGATCCCTGAGCCGGAACAGGCTTGCTTCTTCTGTAACACATGTAACTGGTGACGGGGCTGAAATTATATAAAATTCAATATTATTCTGTCCCACGCACTCCACATGCTTTTAGTATTCCACACTTTTCATCTAAAGGCATGTCTGCACCAACAAGGGAAGAAAAAAGGATGTGTTAATTATACATTACTCAAGTGTCTCCCCACTTCCTAGAAGACTTGAGCATTTATGCACAAATCCACTGATACATACAGAAACGTGTGTGCATTTTCTGGTATTTCTTTTCATCTTGTATTTCTTTTTATCTCGTAAAAAGTATCCAAAAGCTTATAAATAATTTAAATTATTTACAACATTAAATATCCTTTACATAATCAGCGCTGCCAACCAGAGCAGAACAGCAGCATCAGTGAGCCTAATATATAATGGACTAACCTTCTGTGAAATGAAATGTGTATGTTAGATACAAAAATACAGCAGCATCAGTAAAGTAAAAAGAAAAAAAAAGTAAAGCCGGGCAACGAATGTAGCTCAGCCCTGAGCTGCAGTGGTGGTGCTGCCATGCTTCGGCCACAGGACCGACTGGAGCGAAGTCCGACCATCCTTTAAAAGTGGGGAAAAAAATACCCTGCCAGGCGCAGTGCCAGGTTTGATTTCAGCAAGCAACGCTAAAACCGGCCGTCCAAAGGCTCGTAAAGCAGCTCTGCAAGGGCTGCGCCAGGAACTGCAAAACGAGTTTCCATCTTACCGTTTAACACCCATCGGAGCAGCGCCTCCACGGAGCTGTCCCAGCCTGTGTGGATCTGAGACCAGTGAACTTTAAAAGCCAGGCTTTGCAAGGCAGACATCTCCCATCTTACTGCAGTAATGCATTGCTGGGAGCGTTTGACAGATCATCACAGCCGAGTGGTACTTAACTCTGACCTCTGCCTGCGAACTTTTCAAGAAGACGATCTCTGCGCTGTGAAATTCCCTTTGGGTCTTAACACTTTCCTTGGAAATTGAATATTTTTCAACAACTTTTCAGAACTGTTAGACCTTCTCAAAAGCCCTGTCTGAAATGATGTCTGGATGGAAAAACTACACTTTAATTTGGGTTGAAAATAAGACATTTTTGTGCGCCAGTATGGGGCGCTTCTGACTTTAAGGCTGGTGCCCCAAGTGTGCCAGCACAGCAGTCAGGTGTTACTGAACCGATCCTGCTCTCGCACAGCGTTGGGGACCTGCTGTTCTCTGCCATCAAATGCGTCTCTTCATAAGCACGTGCATCCCTGGGTTGCTGCACAGCAGTGGTTTGTATCGAGGATCCCGGAGCTAAAGCCCATGCAGTGTTCTGGGACCATGCTTCCACGCATGGCTGGATGTTGCAGGCTGAGTGAGGGCTTAAATACCCCAAACAACAGTGACTGGCAATGGTTTGCATTCAATTAGTCAAATATATGAGCAGATACATCTATTGGTACATGAAGCACGTTGATTTGAGTATTTTTGTTTTCCTTTCATGTCCTCTTCATTCATTAGTACTGGCAGTCTATGAAAAAGAAATCTGTGGCTGCTGTGATCAAGAGAGATCGACCTCTTGCTTTTCTCCCAGCTTTCCATCATTGACTATGATTTGTTGCATATGCCCTGGATTGTGCTTAATGTATAACAGCTGGGGGGAATTCAAACGTTCAGGGAATTATAAATAATACTAGCACAGGCAGCTTTTTTTTTCATTATCATGTCACACTGAAATGTATCAGTTTTCAAAGCTATTTACGTTTAGGCTTTTGCCATTTGTTTTGTCACTACCATTAGCCGTGGCTTTCATTTTTCTCTGGATGCAGGTTTGTACTGTTCATTAGCCTGGATGTGAATGATACAAAACAGGATCCCAGAGTTCCCTGAAGAACAAAGAACCCAGGAAAGAAATGAAGTATTTATGTCTTTCAACTCCTGCTTATCTATAGCAGTGTCAGGTGCGTTTATAAAGATAATCCCTGGCTCTGAAACCTGAGAAACTGCAGTGATTCACTCTCCACTGACGCTGCGCTGCGGAGGTCCCATGGTCAGCAGCACAGTCATTCCAGTGGGAGGGAAACGGCTTTAGGACCAGGATAAGAGAGACAGAAGAAGGCTGTTTAAAAAAAAAAACAACAAGGAAAAGAGGCACACATGCATCGCACTGCAGCCTAGCTCTTCTAAATCGTGGGGTTTAACATGTTGTGTGCCTTGTTGGTTCAGATGGAAGATGACCAGAGTCCTGTGTCCTGGTCTCTCCCTAAGGTAAGATGCAGCATTCCTGGTGACCCGCGGCTTCAGCTGCCCTGCTTTTCTCTCTCCTGACTGGGTACTGGAAATAGAAGGTGAAACCTCTGACCTGCAGAGGTTTTTGACAAACTCTGGACAATTTTCTTCAGATATGGTTGTTGTAATGGCTTTGGGGGTTTTTATTCTTAGTGGATAAACCAACATTGCTGATCATAGTTGGCTCCCCTTTGAAAAAGAAATGTAAAGACATAGCTGGGCTATTACTGACTTACAACTCCTTGTTTCCGCATGTGATAAACACATATCGAAGCCAACACTAGCACTGCTGGGAGTGGGCAGAGGGGGACTGAGACACACAGTGTTTCAGCACATTAATTCAGGCTCCCCTTGTCTCGCAGCTCACTTTGTGCAAAACGTGGAGCAGTACCTGCGTGCTCCATCCCAAAGCCTCCTTTGGGTCACGCCAGGTGACTGCAGTGGAGCCTGGCAGGCTCCGCAGGACTGCAGCAAGGGAAAATGCGCTTGTCTCCAGATGCCTGCTTCACCTCTGGTCCAGATGTCTCCTTGCCTAATTTAAAGCCAGTGACTGTAGGCTGCCATTCGCATCACCATGGGGAATGCCGTTGCTGGCAGACATCCCGCAGGGATGGAGGCTGGCCCACAGAGCCAGCCCCATTTCTGCCACCGGCTACGGCACGGGAAGACCCTGCCCTTGGGGAGCAGGCAGCTGCCTCGCGTCTGGGCAGGGGCACGGGCACCCACCGGTGAGCAACACCGGAGGGAACAGGAGCGGCGCACACAGGCTGTGCCTCCCCGGCGTGCAGCCCTTTTCCCTGCAGCAGATGCTTCCCGGAGCATTTCCATGTGCAAAATGCTCCTTTGGGCATAGCGGACAAGATGCACTTCTGCTTCACCACCCTGTGTGCCTGTATGCTCCTGCACACACTTTCCAGTACTTTTATTCCAAAATAGCGGGCTGCCGGCTGGGGAGGGAGGGGACGGAGCAGAGCTCTCCATGTAGGCTGCAGGAAGCGTAGGCGCTTGATCCTATTTCGCCGTCAACTCTGCTTCGCAGGAAGAGACTGTGGGAAGGGCAGTGACTCACTTGCTCATGAATAGTGATTTGAGCATGTCTCCGGGAGTGGGACAGATTCATTTCGTCACCCCCGGCGTCTGCAGTGCCCACTGCCACGGTGCCGAGATGCGCAGGTAGCGCGCTGCTGGCGTCGCAGCCGGCTGCCTTCCAACCCTTTCTCGGTGAGAAGAGGATGGAAACCGGGGGCGGAGCAGAGGCTGCTGCTGGAGCTCAGAGAAATACCTTTTGGTTCTGCAAGGGCACCCATGGGATGGCATTTAGACTATTGCCTTGGGATAGACAGGAGCTGTAAATGTCTTTATGGCACTCAGAGCGATTAACTGACTCTTTCAAGCGGGGGTAAACCCAGCCTCCCTGTGGGCCATGTCCTGCGTTTCCCCGGCTGCTGGCCCCTTGGCTTCTAGCAGGGCAGCACAGCTGGTGCTGTGGGTCAGGGGGTGCGTGTGCCCCCTTTCTGTCGGGGTGCCCCTGTCCAGGGCTGGCCCCGAGCCGCAGCCCCACGGCCCCGCTTACCCGCTGCCGGCTGCCCAGCGAGGCTGCTTTGCACCCCGGTCCTCAGTGCCTTGCTGGGGATCTGGGGTAGGAGGGGGATCTACTGGAAAATGAGCAACCGTAGTTTTGCTAAATATGTTTTCTGAGCAGTCTGTGGCTCACCGCAACAGCAATGGCTTGCTAAAGATGGCTTGTTTTACAAAGCATTTTCACAAGCAGCTGAGCTGTTAATGTCACTGCTACCTGAGCAGATTTAATTGTGCCGCTGCTTGCTTTCAGCTTAGCATGACATGCTGAGAATGAAAATCACATACCTTTTCACCAGGAAAAAAATGCCATGTTCTGGAGCAGTTCTGAGTGTCTGCTTCCCCCAGGGATTCGTTCACATATTGTTCTGAGCTGCTTTTGCTGCCAAGGTTTGCTGTGGCATTTATTAAAAGATGTCTTCAATGCCATTCACCTTTTGCCATTGCCAGGGGTTTAATTGAAACTGTGTCCCTCTTTCCTACCAATATCCTGTTATTATGGCATGGAGCGCACAGGTGTGTGCTCAGATGCAAACAGGAAGTTTTGGGGTTAAACCCACGCTTTTCACGCGAGGCGAGGCGTAGCCTTAAATCTCCTTTTCTTCAAAGGGTGCACACTCTTATCTATGAACTTCTTTGTAGAGGAGGACTGAAAAAAGGAAACATTTCCCAGCTTTTTTTCAGTCCTAATGAATGCCTTGGCACTGATCCTCTTTGTCCCTCTTGCTCCTGGTACCTTGGCGTACCTACCTGTGCATCTTTTAAGAGATAAAAGGAGGTGGAAGCGGTCAAAGGATGGACTGTGGGTGCTGCCCTGCAAACCTTCTCAGGCACCGCTTCAAGCACAGCCACGTTCAATAGTCCCCGTAGTCACACAGGGTTTCGGTGGCCTCTGGGGCACGAGGGGCAGCAGGAGGCCGGTGGTGGCTGCACAGTGGCCGTGGCACTGCTGGGCGCTCAGCCCTCCCACGGGCGCTCTTCACCTCGCCTGGGCAAGAGACACCCCGGGCCGGCTCCTCTGTGAGGGGGAGAGAAGGAAAGGCCCTGTAAGACCAGGTTAAACCTTGATTTTTTTGCTAAAACCGGAAATTTAGCGGGGTTTTCATCTCGGGTTTAACGGGAAGGCAGGGAAAAGCAGATGCCTGCAGCATTCAGGCACGGCGTGGCCCGCACGGGCGAGCAGGCTGCTCGTGAGCACACCAGCCTCTTCCCAACGTGCATCGCAGAAAACAGCCAGGGAGAAGGATGAGCATGAGTTTTCAGTGGAGGTAGGCTTTGGAGTTTTTAACACAATCTGACATTAGATGAAGTACTTTTATAGTACGTTTATAGCTCGCTCTATCTAGAAATCCCTGCAGTTCCTATGCACTGATGGTGAGGACCAGGCATCTCCCGGCTCTGGGCACATTCCTCGTCCCTTGTGCAAACAGCAGTAACTCCACAACCTGCTGATGGGGTGAGTTGTTGTTGATGGGGTGAGTTGTTGCCTGTTGCTGAGAAGCTTGTAGGGAAGGGCAGGATATCTTTGTGCAAGCACATTATATAAATCAGCATCAATTTCCAAACAGCATTAAATGAATCCAAAGAGGCTCTTTGTATGTGCACAAGTGAAGTGAGATACTTCCTCAAGCTCCTGTAAGATCAGTCGGGATCACTCCAGGGTGTTCACACTCAGACTTGATTTCCTTGATTCAATACCATTTTTGCAGGGAAAAAAAGGTGGGTGTCCAGCATGTGAGCCAGCCCTGTGTGCTGAGCTGGGGGGTCAGTGGTGGAGGAGCTTCCTAAGTCCCAAACAGCCGCACATCACCAGAAACGCTGACAGATCCGCAGCGGCACTGGCGTTACCGGCTGCAGCCACAGCGCTCCACGCACCGGGTAACGCTGCCACGGCTCCTCTCTCGCTGTGATCAAAGCGCCACGATTTCAAAGCAGAATTCGTTTAGTCAGACCCAGCAGTCTTTGAACACATTAACTTTAAACCTCCCTAAAAATACTGGCAGCTGCTGTCTGGACTGCCCACAATATAGCTGGAGATCACAAGCCACAGCGATACTGATTTATAGAAACTGGTCTCTTTACCTCTTAAGTGGGCTTTCCAGCAAATCCGTGCATTAACTCTTTAAAGCCAGACAACTGCATTTTTTTGGTATAAATAAATCAGTTTCTGCAGCTGGACAGTCAGGGCAGAGTATTCCCACCGAAGCATTCATTTACTAACCTAGGGTGAGATACTCTAAGAAGGGTATTATAGTCAACAAGCTGTCACGTCAGTTTTGCAGGTTAATATTAATCCAGTCTGGTAGAGCTGGTCATCACGGAACCAACCTGCCGCTCCAGTTTATCCCATTTTGTCCATCAGCCCTTGCACGCTGCCGCACCGAACCTGCCGGGGCGTGCCGAGGCGGGAGGGCACCTGAGCCCAGACCCAGACCAAGGCAGCTCTCCCTCCTCCGACCCTTGCAGGCGCGTCCCTTCCGTGCCCCATCAGCCTGGGGTAAATCAGCCGGGGGGCACCAGGGCCATCCCCTACCCCCTGTCCCCTCCGCAGCCCAGGGCCGGCAGCACAGGGCAGGTCACGGTCGTGGACAGCCCGAAGAAAGATCGGAGGGTGATTCAGGAAGGGTTTTTTCAGTCGTCTTGTATTTGGGCCTCTCTCAGAACAGGAGCTGTGGCTTCCCCCGCAGAGCAGAGCGAGCCCCAAGGCGGTACAGTGGCACTCGCCCGCAAACGTCTCCCTGCCGCAGTGCCAGCCATGCCAGCAGCACCCTGCGGGGTGTCTCACCTGCTTTTAAAGATTTCCAGTGACAGAAACTCGGCCACCTTCCCAGGCAACCTGTCCCTGCACCTCTCTGCTCTCACTGTTCGTTACAAAGGTTTTCCTACCATGACCCTGAATCCTTCCTGCTGTAATTTAAGCCCTTGATCTCCCTGTGAACACGCAGGACAAATTACTCCCCTCCTCCTTGCAGCAGCCTCCTGTGTATTTGAAAACTGCTCTCTCACCTTCTCATCTTTAGGGTAATGCCAGTGCTTCTGATGCTTTCCCTGGTTGTTTCCAATGTCCAGGAACGTTGGTGCTCCAGCAACTGCCTCTTGCCAGGGCTGCACCCAGGGGCACAGCCGGGATGCTGCCGCCAGCTGCCGGTGCTGCGAGGGCTGCTCTGCAACCCGGAGCCCTGTTCCCACCAGGACACACCTCTGCCCCGCAGCAGCCTTTATGTTTTGGTAGTGAACCGGGCGGTGAGGATATCTGAGAGAGGTGAAACATTCCACACCAACCAGAAAATCGCTGTGGCACGTTCTCCACAGAGCAGGCATGTGGGCCATAGCGATGCAGTGGGCTCCATGAGCAAGCTGGTAAGGACATTTTCCAGCCTGGGATGTGGAGCTCTGTTAACACCTGAGATCAGCCCCCAGCTGAGCTTCAGGCAGAGTTGCAAAAGAAAACTCCAGGTAGAAGAAATCACTGTCCACTGTTGCTGGTTACTCAGACGGCCTCTTGTGAGTAAAATTGCTGCTGTTAAACACACAAAAGCTGTGCGGTTTGTTGGAGAACTTTCAACTCACTTATTCTCTACATACTTTAAACTGCTGGGTTTAACTTCCTAGCACTGTAGCTGAGAATGCAACCACAGTGACAAAACAGCAAAGGGCTCTGCCCTGGACTCCAAAGTGCCATTTGGCAGGAGGCACCAGGAAGGCAGCTGAGCCCCTGCGCCCTTTTGCTCGGCTTTAAATAACCGCACCACTAAAGGGCACGGCAGGCGAGAGCGCAGCTTACGGCAGCACCAGCCCCCTCTGCTCTCCTTGCCGCTCACCAAGCACCCCCTCTGCCCAGGGCATCCTTGGGGAAGAGATCACCGCTCTCAAAGGACCAGATTTTGTCTTCAGTTCCAGCCTAGGGGCAGCATTCAGCCTTTGGGGTGCTGGAGGCTGAACGTGCAGTAAACCCGCACCTGCCCCCCAGTGCAGCACGGCCCTTGCACCCAGGCAGAGCTCGGGGCAGGGTGGTGTGGGGGTACCGCGGCACCGTGCCCACCGGCTCCTCTCCGCAGATATCACCTTGGAAGTGTCGAGTAAGAACTGACCTGTGCTGCTGCTGTTGTCTCCACTTGGTTTGATGGCAGTGGACAAAAAAAAAAAAGTCGGGTTTTTTCTGACTTCCAGATAGCAGTAGGTGCTGAAACAGGAAAAAATGAACCCCCAGCTGCTGCTTCTCACATAAAACCTGCTGCATATATATCTGCTGTGCTGATTAAAGAGTTCTGCTACTCTACAGTAAAACAGGGAATTAAAGCACCATATTTGCAATTTTGTTACCAAATTACAATTCATAAATATTTAAGAAAATAAGGGCATTTACATATGCCATTAGTGAGAAAGCACAGTTGCTGCATGGCTGTCACTGGCTATAAAAAAAACATAGCACCATGGTGTAAGTAATGCTTACTTCAGAGCAGTATCCTAAAATGACAGCACGCTGAATATACCTCTTCTGTCAGGATGCATTTTTATTAAGGGTCAGTATAAACTCCAAAAGAAACTTTGAATGATTTTTGTCACCACCTACCCAAAATAGAAAGTCTCTAAATCAAATGTAACTGAATTTTTAAATAGTCAGGTTCCAGGCACAATGCAAATATCTGCCATTTATAAGGCTATCAGGTAATTTAAAAGCTATAAACATGTATTGATGTTCTCAGCAGAAAAACGCAGCTCTGTACTACAGGGCTAGATCCCGGAAAATATTATATACAATATTTTGGCTCTTTCTTTCATACCAACAGTTCATAGTAAATGTAGATGTACGAAAAACATTTAGCATCTAAAAATTCTTTATATTTAAGCTTCCAGCTAAAAAGTAAAACTTTTCGGTAATTACTACAGTAGTATTTATTTCAAACTTGATCCTAATTTTCCCAATAAGCATTATCAAACCCATTCATAAGTGCACACTTTATAACATAATGATAAATGGAGTTATCCACATAGGTATTTAAGAGCAAGCTGTATCAGACAAGCAAAACATTGAAGAATTCTCTGGACAATGGAGGTAGGAATGAGACGTTCCGGATTATGCTAAATTTTCTGGTCTGCCTCTATCACCATGGATTTGGTTCTACTTTTATCTGACAAAACAGATTTTCAGTTAGCTTTTCACTCAGACTTTGTTGTGATAGCATTACTTACTGTGTAGTAACAACCTATAATGTCCGTTTCAATCCAGCATTTTAGCTGTCTTCAGATGTGGTGAACACTCTGCATGGTTGAGCCAGAAATACCTTACTAATAAAAGCATAATTTGGAGTATGATTTCTTATGCGAAAGTAAGAATCTGCAGCTCCTATAGAAAATCAACAGGATTCTTTTACTTCAGAAGACATTTTGGACTATGAGAACACACAATCACATTGTTCCTTCATTTTGAAAGGGACAGTCTTCTACAACGTGCAAAATGAGACACAGTCTGTTCCAGTCAGTAAGTCTGTTACTCTGAATTGGTTAGCTGTCCCATTCTCCATTATTCTGATCATTGTTCTCCTCCTCTTCAGAATCAGCAGACACTTTCTTAATTCTCTGGATGACTGCCTTAATGCTTCTCTCCAGCTCATTAGTGGATCCTTTACTGACATCTTTCTCAGTATCTCGATTCACTTTTCTTAGTTTAACTCCTTGCCTTATGGCAGAGAGGATGTTGTCTTTTACAGAGGCATACGGATTTGGCTGTTCCACTTTGCGAAGATGAACTTCACTGCGTTTTAGAGAAGCTAACACCTCATCCATGGAACCTGCAACACATAGATCTATTGTTACCAGAAGAAAGAACAAGACAACCACACTTAAGAGGTATAAAACCCTAGGTAAAGTGTTCAGGGTTCTTCCTTTCATCTTTGCTAGACAAGAAAAAGGAGGGTCTGTTCTGGCACAGACTCTTTCAAGCTTCTGCAACACCAGGCTCTGGAACTGCTTTTAAAAAGAAGTTATAACTTCTGTATCTTGAACTGAGAATCCAACGCCTCTTCAACATTATACAAGGTTGTGCTCTAAGAAATTACACAGCGAGGACACTGCTTCTTCATTACAACTTTATGGGCTTTCAAAAAAATTTCACTGAACCAAAAAATCTCTTGTATTCTGTATTAGAAACAATCTACCATTCCTCCCAGCTTGCTCAGATGCCTGGTGAGACTGTCAATTGCATTTTTGCTCAGCCAACAGAGAAATGAAAGGATTTGAGTAGAAGGGCTTTAAACTGCACCACTGAAGTCAGTGGGAGCCAGCTCAGGCCCTAAGCAGGTAGGCAGGCAGGCAGCTTTTTTCTGTATGGACTTGAAAAATAATTCCCATTTTACAACATGATTTAAATCTCAGGCATATGTTTCTGAACTTCAGATCATAAAGGACACCACACTGAGAGAGGTTCCACTAGTTCTCTTGATACACGCTGCAATTTGCGCTTTACTCCTGCAGGATTCTTTGTTGCTTGTTTCAGGCTGTCAGACAGGGAGGCAGTTTCCCTGGACAGCAGCTGATTTCCACAGCCACAGGTCCAGACCATCTGTGCCTCACAGCTAGAAGTATTTTTGCCATGCGCAGTGCACATAATGTTACCTGATTAACATGAAACACTTAAAATGTAACATTCTGCTCAATCCTGTGGCACCTTCAGAGACTGAGATGCCAGAATAGGATCAAGCAAAGATCCACCAAGTCATCTTACAAAGCCTTCAAGTAAGTCTTAAGTTTATTAATCAAATGGGCTGCCTGGTAAAAGACTAGTCAGACTAACAAATTATAAAACAAGTTCTCCTTGGAAAGTATGTTAACACATTACAGACAATATTTTCGACACCAGAGTATGAACCTCTCCTGGCTTTTCCTGTACAAAGACATGAGTAGTCCGTATGTAACTAAAACCAACCTGGTTATGAAGCTGTTTCAGGAAGTTCCTGTGGTGGTATTTTATCAATTAATATTACAGCAATTAATATGCTGGTTTTCTTCATGAAACAGGTGTAAGCAGCCAACTAGATCTCTCCAATAAAAACTGAATATTTTTCTTATCCAAAAATAATGAAAGGATGTCAGTGTTAGGCTGTGAATGCTAGTAGATATTAGCTACTAGCACGGCTGTTCCAGCAGCGGTCAGACTACCCCAGTGGACAACTCCTGTTGCAAATCAAAGCTTCTTAAGAGCATCTGTGGTGGAGTTATCCCACGGACCTCCCAGACTGAGGTCCACATGCTGATCCATGGATGCACAGTAGTTCGTCATGGTAACTTGACTGTGTCCCAGCCCTTCAGCTGCTTGTACTTCCCCACACCTTGGAAAAACTGAAAATGCTGAACTTCCCTTGGTATTCCTGCCTGTGGTTTGCCTCTTCACTGAGAGGATACAAAGGCTGCTTAGATGTATTGTGAATAGTCTGAAAAGTTATGTACCACATTTAAAGACATACTTCATTCCAGCCTAAGCTCCACTATGAAAAATGACAATAAAAAATTGCTGCCTTCCAACTTAGGTCAATCTCCCTGACATAGTTAAAATATCTGCTTGCTTTAGAGATAAAAATAGCAGGATGTGACCAACGCAGCCTTGGGAGGCTGCTGAGCTCTATTCTCATCCAAACTACTGTTTCAGTTGCTGAGTTCGGCCTTGAATTACACCTGCATGACATTGCTAACAAAGCAGAGTTTTAAGAGAGCACAATTTTTGCCCTAGGAATGTTAGTATGCCAAAGCTATCCATCCACCTTTCAAATCCTGGTTGAATTCTGCATGAATTCTCTTAAGAAACCTTTATTTAGAAGCCAAGCAAACTGTAAATGGACACAGGCTTACAAATGCAAGCAGCTCAACTGCTAGTGCTCTGTAGTACATAAATCATGAACACAGAAGTGTAGCCTTAGTACAACGGCAAATTTACCCACAGTGGTCTTCTGACTGGACAGGTGATTAATTCTCCATCTAAATACAACATCTGGTTCAAAAATTGCGAAACTGTGGCAAGAACAAACCTGGCAGTAAAAGTTGCTTCTCACCTAAACAACATGAATAAACATCCTCTCCTTGGAATTTCTTCTGACACCTTCCCACCTATTACAACAGTGGGATTTTCACTGTCATGAGAAATGCAGGTCCTGAATTAAGACCTCCACAGAGCTAATAGTGCTGTGACTAAGGACGGTTTAAACCAACTTGTAAGGCTGTACTTAATAAATGTACAAGTCCAGCAGAGATTCAAGTTCAGATGTCTTAAAAGATTGACCTGCCCCATTTGACAGCACTTCCCAAAACCCACTGAGTCATACAATCTGAGCATCAGGACCATGTGAGGTGTATCAAACAGGATATACAAATCATTGTTACTCATTTAACATCCCGAGCTATGGCCAGAGTTATTGTATGAGGGTTCCTAGACTAAGCTTTCCAAGAGCTTCATTCTCTTGAGCAAGACTGCACACTACACTATTCCTGTCCAGAACCAGGGGGAGGGAGAACAGAAAAATACAGGAAATTAAGAAAAAACCACCAGTCGATGTAAGGCTTCTTACCTATGTAATTATTTATAGACCTCCTGGATGAGTCATCCTGTTTGTGCAGTGCAGGACTTTCTGTGGGGCTATCACAGCTAAGGGGAAGTGGTTTATCCTCTGTTGCTGATGGTGTCTTTAACTGGAGAGGTAAGGGGGGAGGTGAGGGAGGAGGGGGTAAAGGAGGAGGGGGTGGAGGAGGGGGGGGTGGTGGCAAGGATGGAGAGACCATCAATTCCTTGCTGTGCTTTTGTTGCTCTGTGTCACCATCAGTAACAAAAATCTGTACAGAGCTATCTGCTGGGGCATTCTGATGTGAAGCTTTTGGTTCTTTGGCTTCTACTAGCAGTATGCTCTTCGGCTGCTCTGGAGCTGCCCTTGCTCTCAACAAAGGAGGGGGCACTACTGCAGCCTGCTGAGTGATGCTTCGTGGCAACTTGGGGCTGAGAGGCTGGGGATGAGACGTTTTCAGAACAACATGAGCTGGACACTTCTGAAAAACAAATCATAAGGCAGAAGGTCACACCTCCATTGGACTGGCCAAAATTATCAACCCCAAACAGACAAAAAGCCACAGAGTCCCACTCACCCATTCAAACAGAAAATTCAACCCTGAACAGATTTAAATGAATACCAAGGTATTTCTTTCAAACCCATTTCCTCACTTGTATTCTTTGCAATAGTTTCTGCACCTGGAAACTATATACTTAGGAGATTTAATCCTCTTGACTCATTACACACAATCCTATTTTAGACTACCCAAACGGTTGTCTCCAGTTTGGACCATGCTCACACATGAGCTATGGCTACTTTCTGACACCGTGTTTTGACACCATTTAGTACTACTGTAGTTCACAGTACTTGCCTCCCTGAATGTTTTCAGCCTCTCCAGTGTTTTCTGACGTTCCTGGCTTATCCAAGCTTTTTTCTTTTTCTCCTCTTCTTTTTGCTTGTCTCTCTTCTGCATTAAAACACAAGTAACTGAGCCTTAGTGTGTGAAAACAAGCAGCTGCCAGATTCTCCAAGGCTGTTATTCAGTACTCACTATCTGTATGCTGTGATGCTGCTGGAAGCGTTTTTTGCTGTCTTCTGCCTGTTGCAGTCTCTGCCGATGGCTTGCTTCACACTGATCCTGGTAGAACAGCAAAATTCACGCAACCCTTGGTAAGTTCACATTTATTGTGCATCATCTGTGCCATTAACTCCTGTGTACAAGCCACTAAACCATGACCAAGGCTGAGTGCTTGTCTGTGTCAGGAAGGATGGCTAAGCTCAACTAGTGGCAGATGCGAGACCCTGAAGGCGAAGTCCATGGGACTCCTTCACGGCTAAAGCCAAGGGGATCTTTTATTCTCCTAATAAGTGACAGGGTTTTTCATGCTGCGGAGGAAATACACCCAGATCTGAACCAATCACTCTGTCTTACACTTAGGTCAAAAAACAAAGAAGAAAGAAGAAAAGAAAAAAAAAAAAAGGCAGAAACACGCTCTGAAGAACTTTCACCCAGGTACCAGCTGAAGGGAAGGGGTGCAAAGACATGAGGAAGAAGGCAACAGGGAAGCTAGCAGGGCATTACAAAAACACAACGTTACTTTCCCCTCCTTCCCTTATTTGCCATGTCTCCCAGGTACAAAAGTCAGGGACGCAAAAGTACGGGAAGCACAAAGAATGCCTAACAGGGTTACCTTCTGTTAGTAGCGAATGCCACAGAGAAGCTGCAGGCTTCAATATTTTCACTGGGAGTCGCTATCTGTCACTGTACAGAGGGGGATTATCCACATGGCTGGGTAAGCATTTACAAATCATCTGGCATTTGGCTTTAGTGTTACATAATCAAGAGACAGCAATTAAGTGAATGAAAACAGAAACAAAGAAGTGTCTGATGAGGAAGCAGTTGCAAGCAAGAGACAGCAATGGCTCACAAAACATTTCCAATGTCATTCCCATTTTGTTCAGGATAGCAAGGGGTAAAAGGCCAGACAGACTGCAGCTTAAACTCTGCTCTCTGCCCCAGCAGGCCTGTACAGGCGTAAGGTAAGCTCAGCTCACTGGGAAGATTCATGACAGACAACTGTGATCTCACCTGTGTCTTCCTAGTGTTCTGCTCTAAATAGGAAACAAAGGAAAAAGCTACCCTTTGCACAGAACTGAAAGGCCGGAGAGAGAATTGCAGCAGCTACATTTCCCCCTCCCTCCCGTTCAAAGGTAAAGTATCGCTGTGTGGGCTGTTCTGTTACTGCAGCTTCCTTCATTGCAGGCCAGGTTTCCTCCCAAACTGCAGCTGCTTTGTTAAACGCTACCAGGGCAAAGCTCCAGCTGGCCACAGCAGGGCTCTGGTAAGGTTTAGCTGATAGGGAAATACCTCCTGGGTCACCCATGTAAGTTTGTGCTCTCTTAATAAGCTAGAGAGGCACTTGCACCACACAGTGGACTGTAAAGCTGGCTTAAAATCACATTGCCCCTCTTTCTCTTTGGAGGCCTTGGCACCGAGTCATGTATCGTCTTGTATGTTCCACCCAAAGCTTCCCTAGCTGTTTCCTGTCCATCCCTTGTGAGTCAAGACACCAGCTAAAGAAAATGCATATCTCCAGGACTGCATTTACTTTTTTGTTCCTGAGGTAGGCTCTCCTCGCACAGACAGTCCCACGCTTTGTCTCCAACTGCTTAGTCTTCTGCCTCAGCATCGTCATTTCTGACAAGTTAGCGTAATGTTGTCCCATTGTCTGTTCAATGACCTTGAGCTCCTCAGGATTTTCACATGTATCATAGTAAACAACTTCATCCTGTTTCTCTAAAAAGGCATTTGGCATTTTTTTAAAAAACCAAAAATTGCCACAGTTATTTAAACATTTAAAGAACTAATGACATTTAAAAAGCCATTGAAGGCAGTGAGTTAGTTATTAGAAAGTGTAATGCTCCAGAGCTGAGCTTGGTCCTTCAAAGTCTTACGCAAACATGTCATGTTACTCACAGGGGTGCTTTGCAGGATCAAATTTATGCTGTTAGCATTTGTTGTTATATAGCTTCCTCTTCCAAATGTGTCTCTCTGCTTTAACTCCTACCTTCACCACCTAGTTTTCCTGGAAAACTGAAGACTGTTCTGATCAACACTGGGCGACTTATTTTACTATTTACCAGGTTTTAATTATGCAACAAGCACAAGTAATATTTACTTCATAGTGTACATAGTAATAGAGAATTCATAAGCACAAATAAACATAAACAAGACTGGTGCCTGATTTGGTCATAAATATGTTAAGAAGAGACACTTAAACTGGAATACAAGAGTACTCAAGTACCATTTAGCTATAATCACCTCTTTTTGTCATTACAGGATGTATTTTGTAATTTCTACATGTTAAATTACAACAGATTTGTGATGAATTTCAGAACCCATTTCAGCAGGTCATGATATCCAGTTTCTATGCATAGATCTTGTAACTATGAGAGCAGTTAAGTATCATCAATATAAGTTATTCCATATGCTAAACCAGTGCATGCACATATCACAGCTGCAGTCAAGATGAGTGACCAGTGTGGCTTTTTTTAAAACTTGTGTTATCAAATTAGTGTCTAATTAGTCAGAAGACAAAATATCAGATGGTGCCATGGCCCATGGCATCAATGTTTTCCGATGATGCTTTCTACTTTCGAGACCTGAGCGTGATAATCGTACTTTTTTTTTTTTTTTTAAAGTGAAAACAGAGCAGGCTATATCACTCCTGTGTTTTGAAGATGCCTTTCAATATTTGTTTATTCTTACCTTTAATCTGTCTCCTTAGAGTGTCCAACTGTACAATAAGCAGCATCTCTTCATGTTTCAATACTTCAAGCTGTACATTATATAATTCCAGCTGTGTTTCATAATACTGTCTTTCCAGCTCCTCCACTACAGTTAAGTTCTCTTCTTGTTCACTGAGGTTCTCCATCTGTATAGCCCCAAACAAAAAATAAAAAGCATTAATAACAAGATATGCACACATGAAACATGCACGGATGCACAAATACCTGTATGGAGCATGGTCTAACTGACAGCTGCTTAGGTGCTTTGGTATGGAAACAACAGAACATTAGAAATGGTTTGGAGTAGAAACTTGGAGGAGCAGAGCACCTTATTAACCTAAAGTACAACTTTACCTTAAGTCTACCAAGAAAGACTTCATTATAATCTGCACAAATAATACTGCTCCTGAAAACAATTATACATGGTGCAGTACACTACTAGAAAATAAATATCAGGTACTCCTAGCAGCAGTCAGATGGCATCAAATCAAGAAGATCAGAAGATTAACATTAAAGGAGTATCTTTATTGTGCAGTGTCCTCTGAAAATAGTATCTGGTCTTTATCTCACTAAAACTAACAATTTCAAAGGTTAATATCACAAATCTTAACATGATACCTGAACTTAAAAGCATGTATCTCAACCTTTGCTAAGTGTTCTCATATGAGCAAGAGCAACTTTAAAAACAACTGGAGACATTATTTTTCCACAACTTAAAATGATGCTGAAAACCTAAGCTGTTTCATAGACAAAGACTTTGAAAGTCTACTCCCATGACCACTTCTACAGGTTTTGATCAGCCCTTCACAAAACAGCGACAGAAAAGGAGGCTTTGCAAGGTCTTACTGTTTTCTGAATGCCAGCTCTCTTCTGTTTCAGGCACAATTCTCTTGCCCTCAGATGCTGAAGGGTTTCTTTAGCTAACATACATTTCAGGTTTTCTAGTCGTGGCAAAGCTGATGCCCAGGTGGCTTTACCAAATCTTTCCTGATCTTGTTCCATCTGTTTGTGCATTGCTGCAGATTAAAACATTGCAATAAGATATGAGAAATGCAATGTACTAATAGCCCTCGTGCATTTCTACTATAGCTGCAGTACTAAAAATATTGCTATCATTAAACAATTTCTAAGGTTTCTTTAGAAATTACAAGACTAAGAGGTTGAATTTATGATTTTATATATGTAGTAAAACACTTCATTGCACCATGGCAACATGCCCTAACAGTTACGCAGCAATCTACTCAGTTAACGTGCTGAAATCCTTGAGGCTTGCATATCTAGTGTTAAAAGCACACATGATTTTTGTTCAGAGGTTTGCAGACATAATTTCAGGCCTTGTTTATGTTTTTGTGCAAGCCAAATGCAAGCTGTAAACCAAACTGGTTAAAAGATATACATCTTAAGCAAATAAAATGGTTCTTTCTTAAGCTGGACACTCATTCTAACGCCAGGGTCTGCAGAGAGAGACCAGCAAAGGTGATAAGAGCTCTCAGTCCACTAAGTCAAGTATGTACACAACCTTTTGCGTAAATCATTCGGATTACCTGCCAGAGCCTTCGCAGTTTCCTTGAAGTAGTTCACAGTGATATCCTGAATGGAGCACACAGCATTCTCAGCTCGCTTAGTCCATTCTTCAGCATCTTTCTGCAAAGCTGCTACTCTTTTAGGACCCAAATTATCATACCGCAAAGACTTCTGCAAGGAGACAGAATTCTCACTTACCACCTGGCTACCACAGTGGCGCAGCCCGCATTACGCTATACTGACAGACATTTCAGAGACGGTGCAAACGCGACCTTCCCCTCACCTGTCACAAAGAGAATCGCTACTCATGCCTATGTATTGCCTTGTTCCTCATTCTCTAGGCTAACTCAGAACCTTTGTTTCCCAATCATGACTTCACGCTTAACTTTGGATTAATTTACTTCTTAAAATATTTTTAGACTATAATTTTTTAAATCATGTCCAGCTCAAGTGGCTTGAGCTGTTACTAAAAGTAACTCAAACCCACCCTTCTATGTACAATGTTCTCTTCTATTTTTCCCCACGTGTTGACAGCACATTGCACTGCCAGGTTCTCCAGTTTGGCAGTGCCTTCTCACAGGAACATGGATACAGAAAAGAAATGTAAGAGTATGTTCAAGTCCACATAATGTACATAGGTACAAGATTAGTATTCAATTATTTTTTCAAAGCATTAGACTTCAAATGAGCTTAAATATCGCTTAAGAGTGGGGTTTTTTACACAGAAACAAACTTTGTTTCACCCATTCCAATTTTCACTTTGTCAGTAGTGTACTGTATATTTTACCTTCACAGATTTAGACCTTCAGTATCCAAGAACCTTAGTCTAAACTTAAAACTGTTCTGATTTTTTCAAGAACATTAAAAGCTCACTTTAATTTTAACAGAGTATTTAAGGAGAAATCAAAATAGATTATGACTGCCTTTTCCAGGGGCATCATAACCTTCAATATGTGCTTCCAGTTTAAGATGCACATAAAATTAAATGAACTCACTGACAACTGACATGTTTTAATCTGTACTTCCAGCAGGTTGTAGCAGCAATAGAAAACTGCTTTGTGCGGTAAGGTCTCCTCTGCCTTCTGTTCTACCACCACAACGGAGTTAATCTGGTGCATCGGCATTGCTGGGGGATGGCATTCTCAATGCCACAAACTAATCCCACTGAAGGTGGCACAATGAAGGCTACTCAGATCAGTAAATTCAGCCTACCAGAGAGTACATGTCAGAGTGGTGGAGCCTGGGAATGCATTCTTTTTAATGCCTCAAAACAGAAGGAAGCGGGACATTGGTGGGAAGACAGCTGCAGCTGTCTTTCAAGCCAATACCATGGACTCTTGAGATCCTCCAAGCAGTTTTGCCCTAACTCTCAATTTGTCAGTCACATTTGGTGGCTCGGCAGGGGAAAAAAACGGTAGGTTCAGACAGAAGTAGGGAATATTAAGTGACTCGAGTTTAAACTGCACCAAGAGCAGGTGATGCCTTACTACATAACTTGGCCTTTCACTGTAAAGGCAGACCTACCAGGATTTCCAGTTTGTACAGTGTTGCCAGCTCTCGCATATCTCTGAAGGGTTGCAGTAAATACTGGTAGAATTGTGTTGCCATGGTGACCAAATCCTGATAAGCTTCGTCTTCTTCTTCATAAACCTTCATCAAAGCCACCATTGTGTCAGCATTTTTATGCTGCTGAAGAACCTAGTGGGATAAAAGGTAAATCAGACTTAGGTGCTTTGCACTCAACGTGTTCCGACTGCTGACGAGCTTTGGTGGAAAGGACCTGCCATTTGGCATTCAGTGAACAGGCAAGACTTCCCACTACACAGGAGGTGTATGCCAGGCACTCAGCAGCCCTCCCTAAATAAGGGAATACCTCTGACACCACACTGTCAAAAACACTAATTGCTGAGTATTGCATTGGGAGACTGCAAGGAGTACCATGCCTAGGGCTTCCACCACAGAAATTCTAATAGCTGTGTGCTGATGACTTGGTTGCTGCTTTTTATAAACACAAATGGGAAACTGGGGAAGTCTGTGTACTAGAAGGACAAGTAAAGTATTCTTAAACTAGCTCTTACATTGCTTCCACATTTACTAAATGCCTGCTAATATGAAATGAGTTTCTGGATCCAGAATTTCTGACTTCAGGCACAGAAAAATCAGACTGCCACGTAAAAGCAAGAATTCAGAAACAGATTTCTACTCCTGATATACCCTGCAGTTAAACTCTTTTAACATTTGTATAATTTATAATAGTTTATTCTAATCTCACTTCTAGTAATATTACACTTTGTAACTTGTAATTCTTCCACAGAACGACCGCCTTCCTTATACACTAGTTCTTAATTTAAGGTCTTTATTTGCTTCTACAACAAAATACAAAGTTGGAAACTTCCCCTCAATTGCATTTGTTTACTGGCACCAATCAAAGCTTCAAAGATTTTTCTTTGACAGCAGCTAGCAGAGACCATGGTGCACACTATGTGCCAGGACAGAGTGAGCCAGCTGAGAGAACACAGCGAAGTTCCACCAAGAAACACAGACCTTCCCGGCAGGACAGTGTTTGCTCTACAGCTCTGTAAGGACGGAAGGGAATAGGGGGTGTTTGGTGCTACAATGAGAAAAAACATTAGAAAAGCTTGATTGCGTTGCAGCTGAAAAGCACTGAAACTAAACCATCACCTTTGCTCTTGCCAGCTGAGTCTGGGTAGGACAGCAGAAACAAAGCTCCCAGCCGAGGAGGCATTTCCCAAGGGAAAATCTGCAGAAGTCATGTCACAGGCATTTCCCACCCATCCTGCCTCCAGACCTGGCACAGGCAGGACAGGGGAAAAAGATGATCTGAACTGTAACATTCCTGATAATCCCAGAAGTCCTGCAGCCTCTTAGACTTCCTCAGGAGCTCGTGGTAGCTCAGACACAGTCCTAGGGCCCACCCGCAGCAGTTTAACAGTCTGGTTTTTCCCCCTTGCTACCAAAGCCAAATAGAAACAACAGTTCACTTTCTGGTTCCCATACTCAAATGGGCCATGCTGCTCCAGAAGGACATTTATAGCGAGTAAAGGGGAAGCATTAATGAAATTCTGAAATGAACTCATGAGACAATTAACTACAAGGGTTTGGCATTTTGGGTTTGTGTTTTGTGGTTTTGTTTTGGTTGTTTCTTGGGTTGGTTTTTTTTTTTGGGGGGGGGGGGGGCACTGGGGCAAGTTGGCCACAATTTT
>JAVJGI010000063.1:14257051-14281748 GCA_035590275.1 Ibycter americanus
GGGCCGCTGCCGGGGGCGGGGCCGAGGCGGGGCCGGCGGGCGGCCCTCACCGCGCCGGCAGGACGGTAAACGAAGGGCGAGGGCGGGAGGCGAGGCCTGTGCGACGGCTGTGTACAGGCCGCGCCCGCGCCGCAGGTGGTTATTTTTGTGAAAGGAGCAGTTATTAACATGCAGAGCGGCGGGCGGGGCGCGCAAGGCACTGCCCTGCGGGAGGGAGCGGCGGCATTACCTCAGGGATGGGGCCGCCGCCATTTTCTTGCGCCCGTGGGTTGGGGCCGCTGGCTGCCCTGGCCGCTGGCTGAGGGGAAGCTGCCGTGTGCGAGCCCTTTTCCTCCCAGCCGTCACTGCCATGACATTTCACAAGTCGTTCCCTTCCCTGAAGCCAGCCAACCCCGCATTCCTTCCCTGTGTTGGGGCCCTGGTGGTGGCGGGTGGCCCAAGGCCCAGAGGCCATGGCTGCAGGCCGCCTTGCAGTCAAATGGCGCTTGCCCTCAAGCCAAACTCCATCCTAAGGTCATCATACTTTCTGTACCGCTTAAATACCACCTCACGGGCCTCTGAGGGGAGCGGAGGGCAAAGGGGGTTTATACGGCACATACCTCTCAGGCCTTGGTTACAAGGCTTGATTCAGTTCATGGTCAGCGGAATTACAATTCTACTCTACAAGCAAAGCTGACACTACTAATTTTTCAATCAATTAAGGCTTGCAAGATAGTGTAGCTTAACAGTATCAGGGCAAAAGCAAGTTCTTGTTTGAAAAATCGGTAAAATCTGGCTGACAGCATAAATGTTAACATTTCAGCAAAAGCTGCATCATTTATGTGAAAACATTTCTGCTCTGATCTCACGTTAGAGGCACTGTCAGCGGTAATGAGATCATGACAACATGGGTAATTAACTTGTAATGCCTTACCAAAACAGCAAACAAGTGCGCTGCTAGAAATGTGAGGAAATGACAGCAAGTTTAATTGGAAACGGAGGGAAAAGCAGAGCTGTGTCAAGATCCAATAGACATTTCCCCTTGCGCAGTCCCCTCAGCTCAAGATGTATATAATGCAATGTCCTCAAATGTGCTTAAAATTTTCTTACCAGCAAGGCTGGCTCAGTAGCATGTTCACAAGCAGAAGATTATGTGTGCTGGACAACTGTGGGTTTGAGTGGATGCATAAAGCTCAGGTGCTACAGTAATCACAGTAATCAGTGGGAATATACAGCCTGGGTTTTATTAGGTGACCCACGACTGAGCACAGACTGAAGGGATATATGTTCCCGCGAAAACCCTCCCTAGCTGGGCCATTGGCTGCTTTCTTCACTATGATTAGCTTTCTAGAGGACGAGCATACACGTACAGGGTGGGGATGTATGTAGATGTATAATAAGTGTGCAACATTATGATTTCTGATTTTTTTCTAAATTCTGAGTTTTAATATTTTTTTTCAGAATCTGATCTTGATTCCAACTCAACCCCATAGTAAAGCTTCTGCTCATTTAATAGAGGACTTGGCCATTAAGCATTTGCAAAGAACAGAACAGACACTTCCATTTAATTGTGCAGCAATGCTGTAAAAGCACACGTCCAGCCATTTGAGTTAGCTTGTGCAGGATGCACATTTTGTGTATCCCACACGCAATACTCTGCCTAGCACCACAGCCTTGGAAATCACACCTACAGTCAATGACTGTACTCTGCAGAGTTTATTAATACCACCTCAGAAAGTGAGAGGGTGCTCTGTCTTTAGTGAGGGCTCTCTAGAATTGTTCCAAGTACTTCAGATCCAGGAATCAACCTTCAGAGCCTTTTCTCAGTGTATGACATTCATCCTGGTGACACTCCAGTAGCACGCTGCTGAAGGACAGCTGGGGCATGTCTATATTTGTTCGATTGCTCATTGCTGGCATGTCCCTATCTGAGCAAAGAGGCGGTCTAGGGTTACAGCAATAAGTCTTCCAACTGCAGCCATAGGAAAGTGGCAGGGAATTGCTTTCATGTGAATTAATTTTTGCTAGGGGATATAAATGTGAAGTTTGATGCCATCTGAGCTGTCAGAAGAATTTATGACGTCTTAAGACAGAAGGCAAGTTTTTAGGTAGTAACATTCTTTGTTACGTATTTTCGATAATTGATGGTCACGGACTTAAACATTCTTCACTGTAATTGTATCTGTGCCTGTAAACTGAGCAAACACTGAGCAATCATCTGAAAATCCTATTTAGGCAGCAGGGTTCCAGACGAGCTTAATTATGCTCATTTTAATTTATGTAATTTAACTTCATTTTGGTAGGGGAAATACTTGTTAATTCACTTTTCTATTTAGCAGTATCTTCTAAAGCAAGCCTTATTGTTATCATTATGGGGAAAAAAGTCTTTGCGGGAGCCAGACAACATTTTCTGGTATGTGTCTAGACCTTTTCTCTGTTTAATATGTTAGAATTTGCATGATTTGTTTTACTGCCTTTAGCATAAATATTATTTCTGCCTAACTTGAGTGTTTTTGTCTGTAGTAAGATATTGCTAGCTGTAGAATCCACACCCATGTCTGCAGTGCCAGAAGACAAATGGTGAACTTCTGTGTGTGTTTTCTTACAGATCCAGTAGGCTGGACTGTTTTCAGTCATTGATACAAAACCAGAGAGTAGGAAGTTTCTTAGAATTTTTTACCAGCTTGAGAAGTTGCTTTCTAATAAATCACTGTATTGATTTTGTTAGCTAAGTAATCTTCAGGAATATTAGTAAAATATCAATGAAATAAATTTGAGGTGATAGCCAGTGCTTGAAACTACAAAGACCATAAAAAAGTAGTTTGAAAGCAAAGCTCATGTGAAAACTTCTGCAGAAGCTCTGATAACCGTTCTGTCTGACTGAACTTTTGGCTTTTTTTTCTGTGAGAAGGTGGTTTTAAAGCTTTCATATGCTTCGCTTAGCTACGACTAGCTGTAACTCTGGGTTCATTAATATTCAACTGAAATCTTTCCATGAACTCTTTTGCTTGTAGTAGTAAACTGCTGATAAAATTGACCTGAGTAGTTTTGTAGCTGTGATTTTGTTCATGCTGGTGAACAGTGGAGGGCTATGGGGATGTTTCATCTCTGACAGAGCCCTGTCTCTCTACTAGCATTATTTCATGTGCTGTTGTTAATACAGGCTGGTTGGAAAGAGTGGGCTTGTGGAGTCAGCATTAAAATTGCCTTGGCACTTTTAATGTTGTCCCATGCACATCTGCTTTATTATATAGCTTTGCATTTTGCATCCACATGCTCTTTTCACACCTCCCTCATTGCACAGAATGGACAAAGTGTGCAAGCTCTAGGTCAGAGTGGACTTCTCTCAGTTCAGGGGTCTATGACCTCCCTTGCTTCCTAGTTACTGTCTGCTTTATCATGGAGATCATCATTGATCTTTTTTCTGAGCTTCATTTGTGTTAAAACATGTGAAAATATTTTCACAGCACCTGAGAACCCCCAAAGGGCAGTACTTTTCCCTGGTTTATAGAAAGGACCCGAGACCTGGACCGAGAATAATGTTCCTCAAGTTTCAGTATCAAGAATGGCAACTTGAAAAATCCAGAACAGGATTTTTCAGGGCATTTACTAGCGTGTTGTGTGGCATCAGTGGTCACAAGAGAGGGCATCCTGCAGTATGCCTCACTGATGGTTCAGGAGGAGCGCTTGACAGCAGCTGAAGGGTGAGCAGACTCCAAACCAGGCCATCTCCAGTTGCACAGAACAGCACTGTGTGCACCTGAAGCACAGTCTCTGTGTTGAGCTGAGAACAGGACTACTCCACAGTTTGGAAATCAGACATCAGGGTCACAGGTGAGCAACTCAGAAAATATAGGATGCACACCAGAGACAGCTGTCTTCTGTGCTTTGCATGGAGGTGTGAAAAAACAAGCTTTCCATGGCTTCACTTCAGAAGCTTCACTTGGGAAGTGAAGCTACTGGCTTTGGTCTTTCCCATGCCTTACCTCCAAGCCCTGAGCAGTCCTCAGACAAGGTATTCCTTCTACATATTTTTATGCAAGAAAAACTCGTGCTTGATATCTAAGTATGTAGCTAAGGATCTTTCTTATCTTTTACAGGATTGAAACTAATCATCTCAAAAGCCTCACAGAGGATACCAATGTCATCCAGATCTGGCAGCGCAGGAGAGTATGAAACTAGTGACCAGTCACCCAGTTGTTCAGCTTCCCCGCCACTCCCAGAGTCTAGCAAGACTGAGGCTGAAGGCTTGATATTTTATCACATGGATCTTTATGGATCAAAGGAGAGGTTTGATATCTTTCCTGAAGACCTGTCTGGTCAAGGAGACAGATCTTGGGGGGATACAAGAAGGGAACCTGCACTGAGTAGTGAAAAATTTCAGCGGTCACAAGAAGCTGGATATGATTTGGAAAAGGAGGTTGAAGAGTTGGCTAAGATGTATGGACTTGATGAAGATAGAGAAAAAGAGCTTGAGCTTCTTGGAGGACACGTGAAAAACAGATGGCCACCTGCTCGCACAGAAAAAGCAAGATCACAAGGCTCCGTATATAATGCATCAAAAAGCAGCTCTCCAGTGAAAGATCAAAGTCAAAGTACAAAGCAACAGGGACTTCCTGATGCGGCTTCTCAAGATGAAGATCCAGGCAAAGCCAGAGCGGAGGATGAGGCTGAGCGCCACATACGTTCCGGAGAGGGGCTTAGCAGTAGTGGCATGTCAGATGAGTGGAACAGTCAGGCTGCCAGTGAGGAGGAGGAAGTGGCAGATGTTTTTTGTTCTACCTGCAAGATGCCAATCCGAGCTTTTGACAAACTCTTCGGTGAGCACAAGGATCATGAGGTGGCTCAGCTCCCCAGTGCTGTGGAAAGCGAAAAGGTAAGAGTAATACTGTAGCAGTAAAAGTGTACTGTGGTGCCTCTAAACCAGCGTTCAGACAATACTAAGAATCACACTGGTTGTTTTGGTAGGAGGAGATTCATAAAAACATGTGCAAGTTGGAGGAGCAGATTGCTCAGATGGAAAACTTTGCCTGTCACTTGGAGGAAATCTTTATCACTGTAGAGGTAAGGTATTTTTTCTTGGGCTAACTGGGGTTAGAACAGTTTTGACAGTCATAGTGTTCAGTTGTTAATGAGGTGAGTAATTACAGTAATAGAGCACAGAGTTATCTTGGGGTTTGCCTAGACTAAGGTACTCAGGAAAATTTATACTAATTAATTTTTTAAGTGGGCATAGGCACTGACACTTGCATTCAGAAATAGTGACCCCCCACTGAGGTTATCTTCGTTTTAAATGGCCAAGGACCTGTGATCTAACTAGTCCATCCAGAGTGCACTCCTTGTGCTCACTCGGTTTCACTTACAGAAGTACCAGGTACAGGCAAACCCTTGGACCAGCTGCATCAAGCTACAGCACTTCAAAGGTTGTGCTCCTGCTTGGCTGATGCCAACCTGGCCCAGGGAGAAGGGGCCCAGCTGGCAGCAAGTCAAACTGAAGCAGTAACTCAAAGCATCTACTGTCTTTTCTCTGCTGCATGTAGCACAGAAGGACATCAGTGCCTGAGCAGTGGGCAGCTGCTGGCAAGAAAGCCTTGTCTGCTTCTTAAATCTTTCTTCCTAATGCTTTCTCCAGCAGCGAGTGAGGATACCAGCATTAGCTGCTCAGCTGCCTCAGTGGGAATCCATGGATCCCACTGGGTTGCCATGGTTTCTCTCATGGAAGGATGTGTTTGACTGTTGGTGAAAACACTTGTGAGATTATGGCTAGGATATATCCCCAGTTGTGCTCCCTGGGCTTAGGCTGGAGACAGTTGCCTTGCATCATGGTTTTTATTATAATTTCTGATGCTCTTATGTCTGGTACCAACAGTCTGTTGTGCCTCAGTGGGAGTGAATGATTAGAATAAACTCCTAAAAATGCGAATTAGTCAAATTACAGCTTCTGTGTACTGGCATTGCCTCTCTGGCAAGGAGAATTTTAGGCAGACCTGAGTAAGATTTTTCTCTGGCTGACCTATGGATCAGGCCTGACACCAAGGAACAAACCCCCAAATGCCTTGCAGGAAAACTTCGGGAGGCAGGAGCAGAACTTCGAGGTGCATTACAACAATGCAGTGCAAGTGCTTGCTCAGAAGTATGAAGAACAGTTGGAAGCACTGGGGGAAGAGAAGAGGCAGAAGTTAGAAGCTTTATATGGGCAGCTGGTCAGTTGTGGGGAACACCTCGACACCTGCAAGGAGCTGACGGATGCAACCCAGGAGCTTTACCTGGAAAATGACAAAGCCAATTTTATGAAGGTAAAGAGCTTTAAGTGGCAAGGCCCCTTCTAAATGCTCTTTGCTGCTTGCAAGTAGTCCCCAGCTGGGGAATCCTAAGTGGCTTTAATGCTAGTGAGCATTTGGGGTGCTCAGTCCATGGTGCTGTCACTGCTTCAGGTGCTTGGCATGGTGGCGTTGACTCAGTGAGGCAACACAATGGAGCCAAAATGCAGAAGCAGCAGCAGAAGTTTGTAACTTGGATGCTCAATGATTTGTGAGTCTCGCTGGGGTTTAGAGAAGGTATCTTGCTAAAAAACTTATCTCAGGAAACTCTGGAAGCACTTAGTGTTCATTGCCTCATGCGGGCTCAGCTCTCTTGCTCTGTTCTGAGCTCACAGCAGGCAGGCTGATGCAACCACTTTGGAAGATGTTTCTTTTTCTTGCTCATTTTGTTGGAAAGTTCAGCTGAACAGGAGACTCCAAACTAAACACATCAGGAGCTCCTACAAAGTGATGGATGAATCCTACTGATGAGGCGGTGTCAAGAAGTTATTTTTCTTCAGCAGGTAGAAAAATAATTGGGAAAAAAAGAGAATTTTCGGTGCTGATGAGTGATTGCTCTAATCTGAGCTGTCCTGTGACTCAGATGGGTGGGAGCATTTCTATTGCACAGCCACAGTAACTTCTGAACCGGACAGTAGACAAATGTAACACCTCCAGTCTGCTCCAATGGATCAGCTTGCTGTGTCACTCCAGCCTGCTGAGTTCTTCATGTGAGCTGACTTTTCCCATTCCTCTGCATCTCTGGAATAACTTTATGTTCTCCTTAGCTCGTAAACAGTTTTACATCAACCCTAGGAACCATTATTCACCAAGTGAATAGCTTTTGGTCATGAGCTCTCAGCTGCTTAGGTTTCTCCAGGGACTGTACGTCTATCTTCCAGTAACATGCACTGCTCAGACTCCCTCCAATGGAGATAATTTCACTGAGTTCTTTTCACCAGCGGCGGTCGGTTTTTGTTTGTGAAGGATCTGTTGGCGCTTTGGACAACTGAGGAAGGATACAGTCTAGAGTCTAGATGAGTAGACACTGGTCACTGCCTGATATTGCATGTTATCTTACTATAAATTCAGCCAAGATCTGTCTATTTGAATGGACAGTTAGTCACAGCTTTGGTCTCAGAGCTGGCTGGGTGAGAGCCAGTTAGTTCACTCTAAGGGCTGCATTTGGGACAGTTATATAAGACAGATCAATAGCATGATGTAGTCTGACTCTGGACTAATGGAAGAAATTTATCTTTTCTATCCCTAACACTCTCTCTCTTTTTTTCTACAGGCAGCGGTAGCCATGGTTGACAGGTAGTATCACAGTCTGGTATTTTGTGTCACATTTCTTCCTGCTAATTGGATCTGTTATTGGAGACGCATGTTCTGGACTCCATTCAGGCACACAAATGTTATCTAAGCTACTGGAGCTATTTAAATCTTTAGTATTTCTGGTTTAAACTGCAGCAGGAAAAGTTGCTCTGAAAATTGTAACACTCAAAAGCAGTTTGGAGACAATTTCAAAAAACCCTGAAGGAGAGTTAGAGCATGAATAAATCACTGTTTTCAGCTTAGTCATAAGGAACTAATTTCAGAGACTGAGAAACAGGATTGCTAAAGATCTTGAAAGAAATGCTCTGGATACAAATCTGACTAAAACTGAGCTCCCTAAATAGATTAGTAACAGGCTGATTTATGCATTAATATAGAGGGGTAGAAAGTCAAGCTGTAGGAGCTCAAGACAGATGCTGAAAAATCTTGGAGCAGTTGGGAGAAGTCTTCAGGCACACTAAATCAATTGCAAAAAATATACATTTACATTGACTGTCATCATTTATGAAAACACAGAGAAAGGATACCCCTTTGTTTCAAATTTACAGCACCTAGAACCATGAGGTCCTGCGTCAGTAACAGTGACATAGATTCAAAATAATGACAGTCATGGAGCTAATAGCTTGCTTCCCACAGAGGGGTGCTGGGGAAATCCCACTCACCCGCGCAGTGGGAGTGCAGTGTGTGGCAGCCAGCTCGCTGCAGGAGCGGGGCACACAACGCGTGGTCCCTTAGTCCCATCAGCATGCAGCTCTCCTTGACATCCTGGAGCACTGATCTGATGTATGGCCATGTATCTCCAAGCAAAGGGCATGGGGAGGCTGAGCTTTGCACAACTGTGAAAACATTATCTTAAGGAAATCGCTGTTATTTTAGAGTTTGCTGTTTTACCATGGGTTGATGCCCATGATATCTCCAACGCTATGGTACTTCCAATCAGACTTTTTTCTCTCCCTCCTACAATTACAGGCTGGAAGAATTCTTAAAGAAAGAAGTGGATTTAGAGCTTTCAATGCTGCCAGACTTTGAAGAGCGGGTCATAGATTTCTCTGAAGTTGAACAATTAATGAACTCCATTAATACTATTCCAGGTACTCTTCCTATCTGATCATTATTTCAGACCTATTTACATTTAATTAAGGATATGTATTAAACAGAATTCCATTACTTCTTTTAAAGGAGAACTGCAAAGGCAGAATTAGCTTCTCCCTAGTTTCTCCTCTAGAGTTTTTTTGTTTGCCTATATATACTGAGACACTGGAAGCTATTTTTAGATATTATTTTTTTTTCATTTGTTTTCAGTGTAAAATTACCAGAACTGCCAAGTCAGGCCTTCCCTGCTTTTGCTGGATGATTTCCTAGAAGACTGACAAAGACTACCACCTTCTGCTGAGGGGTCAGGCATGCTTAGTTGGGATAACTTGTCTTACCTTGTAGTTACTTGAACAAGTAACAGAGAGGAACACCCAACTGCTTTAAAGGACCTGCACAGCTTCTCTCAATAACCAGTTTTCAGTGGCTTATTTCTCTGCTATTTAGCAAACATTTTTCCTGTTATCCACAGGAAACTGTGAGCAAAAACCCCCAAAAAATTTCTAATAATTGAAAAAATAAAAATACAAAAGATTTTAAATCTTTTCTGGCACACCACAAATGGTCAGAAAACACAATATGCATTTTTCATGCCCATATACTGTGTTTTCTTAAAGTAGAATAGCATTTGCTACTTGTTTGTGCTGCTGACCCCATGTTGTACAGCTTTTCCCTCCTCTTTCCTCCAGAGGCTCTCAGCCCCTGGGCTGGCCCACAGCAGTGCAGTGCGTGTCAGATTTTGCTCCTGCAGGGCCCTACTAGCTCACAGCAGCCCTCAGAGGCAGGGGAGGTCAAATTTACAGAGAAGGGTTAGGCTGAGGCTTATGTATTTTGTTGGTTTGATTTTCATTTGAAGCAAGAGTAGTTCATACACCAGTGACCTGATTATTATATGAAACTATTTAAAGGGTCAGCTCCTAACTTTTCTCCATGCGGGAGGAATATGACCTCTTCAATGCCTAGGCTTTGTGCATACACCTTTGTGAGAAGGGAGGTGTCTGCCTGTGAACAACATACGATGCTTGATGCTTATACATTCAAAAACTGACCTGTTTTCCCCTCTGCAGCTCCTTGCGCCCCTGTGATCAATCCCCAGGCTCCCAATGCAGCGACTGGCACCTCACTGAGAGTTTGCTGGGGCCTCTTCTCAGATGACACTGTCGAGTCCTACCAACTGTGCTATAAACCAGTCAGCAACGAGATGCACAGTGATGAGCAAGCAGGTAAGGAGGCCTGGACTCCTCTACTGGCAAAACCAGCTGGTTCCAAAGTGCCTCTGGGCTTGCTGCGGCAACCAGTGCACTTTCTGTGCATTTTCTCCAGTGCCAAAACTGTCATATCTGCCACCGCATTTCCTGCTTCTGGCTTTGTCACTTTTCCCCTGCCAGGTTTGCCATGCTGCCAGCTGCAGCAGGACCCATCACAGGAGCAAAGAGGGGATGGGACAGCAGCTGGGATAGCAGGAGTGGGAAAGGGACCGTGGATGGAGTTCGGCCTCAACAGTAGCATTTCCTTTCCTGGAGGGTGGGCCCTGTGTTAGACACACATGCGCTGTATCCACTGCAAAGCACAGTATTTTTAGAGAGCACATTATCATGTTATCGGCACGCCCACTGAAACCCCCACAGTCATTTTACAGTTCATCTCAGTGCTAATAATAGGCTGTAACTCCCCATCACCCACATGCACAAAAAAAAGAACCACAGAACCATCCTAAAATGTCCCACTCTTGTGACAAAACTGCCTTTGCTAATAATATTCTTGCAGAACCTTTCACTGAAAACACCCAGTCACTTGTCCAGCAAAAGCGGAAGCCAGTAAAGTGCCAAGTAGCCAGTTCAGAAAGAAAAGCAGAACCTATCCAAATTTTATAAGATGAAGAATGAGAAATGAGTCGTGAAATAGCTTCAGCTCTTGTCCTGCTGCTGGGATGAGCTGACCAGACAGCATCCCTGGAGTAGGAATGTGCAGGGTCTTTTTAGAAAAAATTCAGTGACAAGTAGGTGACCTTTCTTTCTGGTGATTTTTTTTTTTTTCTGAGTGATGTGGCTCCTTCAGAAGCTGATGCGTTACCTGATTTATGCCTCCTTAGAGGAAGGCATGGTGAACCAGCCTGACAGCAAATCAAAGGGTATGGAGCACAAGGAGCTCTCTTGAACTCAGCACACAAAACAATGTGCCTCAGCTCCATTATCTGAGGCAGCTTTGGGGAAGAGTGGGTAACTGTAAAGGCACTGTGAATGCTTTGTTGTTTTCATTTCAGAGCATACTCTAAAAGTCAAAGAAACATACTGCACCATTACTAATCTGTTGCCGAATACACAGTATGAATTTTGGGTCAGTGCTTTAAATGCTGCTGGTATCAGTCCACCAAGTGAAAGAGCAGTTTATGTAACAGGTAAAGATATTTTATTCATACAACTATGTGACCTTCATAGTGAAATTCAGTCATCTCTGATTGTTATGCCAGTAATTCTTTCTGGGCACTTTGTCTCTTCTGATTTAAGTCTACTGACTGCATGGGAGTTTCCTACTTTTATTTGGGGAGCCTATCAGGCCAATTGTCCCTGTTTTAAAGTTTAAGAAACAGAAGCATGGGGACAAAATAACTTATTTAAATGCAGGCACGTAGAAGACCTGGGAATAAGGCTCAAGTCTCCCAGTTCTGCCAGGTGGATGCCAGCCCTCCTTTTATTAGCCTGTAGGTATTTTGTGGATTCACCTGCTATGCTGCCCTTTGTAACTGCAGTGCAGTCAAGCACATTCTGTGAAATCCTGACATCAAATTGAGCAAGTCAGAGTGAGACCTTCAAGCAGTCATCCCAGATGTCTTTGAGCAGAGAAGAGATGCACCTTTATGACAAAGATAAAACCACTGACAGAAAGAAAATGGTTGTGTAATCAGTCTCTGTCTGTGTTACTTCTCTGATTAATTCTCTTAGGACCTTTATAGTCCAAATTAAAGTTTTGAATAGTACCGTTAATTGCCCTGCCTGCTGTTTATTGTCCATTGGGGAAGCAGGTTTCTTTAACTATATAGTATTAGTACACAACTTTGTTCTATTTTTTAAGTCTTCAAAGCACGTTTGTTGCAAACATCTTCAAGCAACAGCTTAGAATTGTTCTTTTGCCTACTTTTTAGCTCCTTCACCACCTACCATAAAAAGTAAAAAGACCCGAAGCTGTGAAAATGCAGCACTGGTGTGCTGGGAATCTAGAGACGTTAACCCTGTTGATTCCTACACGGTTGAATTGTCCAAGCTGACAGATGAAGAAAATGGCGACAGTATTACTGAGTGAGTTGCTCTTCTCTTGAGTCCATGACCTGTAGAAATGAAACCATTTCAACTCATGTGGCATCAGATAGCACTAAGAAAGGACCCATGACCCTTTAGTGAATTCACCTTTATAAACATTCCTCTTAGTAAAAGTAATTGTATAAATGTTAATAGAGAATGACTATACAGGGTATGGGAAAAGGGCAGAAGCAAGTGCAAAAATCTGCATAGTCTGTCACAGACTCTCTCTTGTTCCTGCTACTGACAACTGTACAAGGTAAACTGTAGTTGATGGGTTACAAGAGAAGTTGATCGTGTAATTTCCTCTTTGTTGCTCAGAAAAATAATCTTAAAGGCCTACCTTTGTTCTCTACCCTATAATTTTCCATGGATTTATTCTCTGTAGATCTATTGTTGGGATTCCTAACTGCGAAGTCCTAATTCACCTGCAGCCAGCACAAAGCTATCACATCTGTGTTAGAGCCCTTAACCTGGGTGGTTCCAGTGAAAGAAGTGACCCCATCCTGATACACACCACAGGTACTGTACAGCTAGCAACAACTCCAGCAGCCTATTGTAGCATCTATTATCTCAACAGAAAGATTCCTGCTGGCTTCAATGGCCTCTGGATCAGGTCCTAATCTCGTACATCTAATTACACACTTGGTAACCTTTTAGGAATGAAAAAAACACTTTTTGTAACAATAAGTGCATTGCTTTAGCTCTGTAATTTAAAATTATTTGTCCAGTACATTTGATACTTGAAAGTTACTAACTTCTGAACATTTAAAAGACAGTATCAACCCAACACACCCAGATGTTGCCAGCTTGCCAAGTACTGACAGCCTAATTGAAGAAAGTTGTAGCATCATTTTACTTTACTTCAGATATTACCTTGTAATGATGCTGCTGCTGTAAAGTATGGCTAAGGTAGTCAGTCAGCACTTTCCAGAGTCATTTGGATATGCAAAATATTTCTCTGTATATATTAGAACATCTCCAGCTTGGCTGGGAGGCTCTGAGGGCTGATTCCCTTTATTAATCAGGAAAAAGGCAGTCCAGCTTTCAGCTGGAAATTTTGCTTTTGGTAACTGACATAGCATTATCATCTCTGCTGTCAGTGCCACACTGGACAAGGATTAACCTTGTCCCCCAAAAGGGAGTTAGAAGCCCTTTCCCCTCCCAACCATCTAATCAAAGCTCATTTTAATGACTTACAGGTAGACACCTGTTTTCATGTTCACCACTGCTATAATGACATTGCAACCTCATCGGGGTGTCTTAAACCTGCCACATCACTCATAGATGCATTCACACCATACCTGTGTCTCTTCTGCCCTTACCTTCTGTGAGAGACTTGCAAATTGTGCTCATTCAGCAAGCTGACCACACACCCATTAATCTGTGAAAGGTTACATTTCAGTAAGAAATCTGTCAGCTACACATCAGTGACACCACAGAAAAGAAACGGTCATTCTTAAATCCCTGGAGAGGAAGACTGTCATTGTGTTACCATTATTTCTGTGTATTCAACTGCTTACATCAAACTCAATATTTGAAATTGTCCATTATACTTGCACAGCATGTGTTTGTTTTCAGCAGCACATGCCTGTGATTGCCCTGTCATTGTTTGTATTGTATTTGCATTGAAGTAACTTGCAGTTTGATTATAATGATTTCATTTGGGATTAACATGGAGAGATTTATCTTCTCTGAGTCTACATTATGCAGACAGCTGATGCAAATTGATCTGTCAGCTGTAAGCACTCACCTCCAGCACTGGGAATGACCGTCAATTCTTACTGGGGTAGATACAGAAACACCAACTACAAACAGCAGCTGTGATGCATGTGGCTGCTCATCAGAGTGCAGCGTCCGACCTGCTTTGTGAGGTCTCTGAAGGCAGAAAGGCAGAAGAAGTACTTTTATCCTGGTCTGGCTTAGCTGACTTACCTCTCTGAAGGCTGATCTGATGAGGAGGTGCTGAAGTATGAGGAATGCTGCATGTGGCACCTTTGTAGAGTTCCCTTCTCTTCAAACTGTGCCCAGCATTTATGTGGAAGAGTGAAGCCATGGAGAGGCCTTTAAGCCCCACTTCTCCTTTCAGTGATTAAAAATAGGTCATCTCAGCTCTGGGGAAGATGACTTGAAACCGGACAGTCCATTGCAGAGAGGACCCCCCATCTCTGAACAGCTGCCTCCTGTGCAATGCCTACAGCTTTGAGCCCTGGCTGGGTTCAAAACCAGGTTAAGGCCCCTTTTCTGCTTTTCACAAGGCTGTAACTAAACAGTGTTAAGCTGTGAGAAATCCATTTATCTGAAAAACTCCAAATGGACAACCTTTTCCTCTCAGTGTCAGCCACAGATTCTTTCCACAGCACTGGTTAATCTTTCTGTGGATCCAAACAACATTTCACCACACACTTTTTCTTCCCCCCCACCCCCCACCCCAGCAGCAGCAGCAAACCCTAATGCCATAAGGAGTTGCGGCAGTTATCCTTTGGGTATTCTCTCTTGCAGGCACCTACTTCTGCCTTAATGAGGACACAGCCCATCCTTTACTGGCAATTCTAGGTGATGGATTTACAATTGCATGTGATGAACTGGAAAACCCAGAGTGTGATCTGCCCGTCTATGATAACAGCTTTACACGGTATACAGAAGAATTTCAGTTGCAACTAATGCATGTAGTTTGTGGCTGCTTCACCCATGACACACCCCTGCCTTGAATTTAAATCCACTAAAAAGGTTTACTGGTATTGCAGCTCTCCTCACCTTCAAGCCAGACACCGACCAAGTAAAACTTACAGACTGTATGTGTGTGTATAATATATAGGGGTTTTTTTCCATCTTGGTTTTTGCACAAGTGACTATGGTTATCTTCAGTTTTAGGCAACTGCAAACATATCTGTCAGTCCTTTTAATATATGGATTACTCATCTTTTAGAAAATCAGATTTATTTTAAGGTATTTGAAGTTGGGCTCCTGAGATAACTCTTCAGTTTGGAATGGTAGACTTTCCGTATAGTTCCTTGGAGAATACAACTCCGTATCCATTTATCCAGGCCCCACAGTTTCACTGCAGTTATCATTCCCGAGCACCATTACTGAATTCCCTGTGGCTTGCTGCTCTTTTCTGAGAATTTCAAGGGTGACTAATACATATTATTTACAACATCTCCCTTTGCATGATCTGTGCACTGACTTTTAAATTCCAAACCTTTCTTCCCTTGAAATTCTTTGCAGAGCCAAAACCCCCAGAAAACTGTCACAAGAAAAAATATAAATCAAACCCCATATACTCTTAACACAGCACTAGTAGAATTAAAAAAAAAAAAAAAAAAAAAGGCATCATTAGTAGGTTCTCTTTTACAGTGATCCAGCACTTGCACACTTCCAAGACTTGAGGAGCTGCTTCTCTCTGCTGGCTGCTGCTCCCTTTGTCCTGCCCCTCCCTCTGCAAGCTGCCAAGGTGATACAGCGTTGCACATAACGTGCCAAAGGCTCTGCCCATCTTTCCTTGGTCTTGGTTTCACACAGGGAGATTTGGGGTCTGTTTTTATATAGTTCTGTCCAATGGAAACCACCAAACAGTCATCTTACGTAAAACTTTTTCACTACAGCAAATACTACAGAATGGGCAAAAAAACCTATTGGTGCTTTGGGCACCTGACCCTCTTCTTTGAAAGAGGCTTGTGTAGTTCAAAGCACAGTTGGTCTCTTTGGGGTTTTTTTAAATAGATGCCAGGAAATGTCTAATAGGGCTTTAAGCAGCTCTCATTGATTTTGAGAGTTTAAAGCTCTCTCTCTAGCTGTTCTTTGGAACTTAAGCATCACTTGGAAGTTAATGCAAATTCATAAAGAGGATTACAGATGCAGCCAGCCACAATTACTTACAAACCTGCTTACACTTGTTGGGCACATTGAGCTAAATTTGACCAGGTATTGAAGTGCCAAAGCAAATGCTAAGGAAAGGAGAGAGATCTGAATACTTACCTCTTGCTGAAAGATCTAGCTGGTACAATTTGGGCCTACAGATGTTACTTTCAAAAAAGAATTAGGCCCTTTGCCATTGAAATGAAAGGCTTAGCTTGCCAAAATGCGTGTTTCCAGTCAGAACCACAGAAGTAACATATAACCAGGATAGGCATCTGCAGACACAGAATAGTACAAGCCCACAGCTTAGTCCCTCTGTGGAAATGCAATGTTACTAGAGGGCTTGGAAAAGAGCCAGGAAATTCTCTTCATTAAAGTCATCATGATAAGCCTAAATGGGATTTCATCCCACTTCCACAGCATGCTTTTATGTTTCACATAAACAGCCAGAGCTGACACTCATCTCATTCTGAACTCTGAGGCTGAGGTTTTGATGCCACTGTGAATTTCAGAATCCTCTTTCATGCCAAGATACTGGGGGGGTGGGGGGAGAAGAAAAAGCTCCCAAGCTGAAATGACTAGCGCTTGCACTACAAGGAAATTACATTGCAAACTCTTCTTTCTGAAGTTTGTGTGATCTCCAAAAGGCTAATGTGTTTCCTAACCACAGCAGCTTCTACGGTCTGACTCAGGTCTGCCTTGGTGGCTTTGCAGCTCTCTTTACTATGGTAGTATTCTGGTCACAGATGTTTACCCATCCATTTTGCATTGTTCTTTTTCCTTCTCAAGCTGTAGCAACACAGCCTGAATCCCAATTTCAGCAGCCTTTAAGCTACTCCCAAGACATCTACACGCACTTGCAATGAAGTGTACACTTGCTTTAGGTGATTGCTGCTGAGGTGGCACAGAGTACAGCTATCTTGCTGTGCATGCCTGTCCTTACACATCAGGCCCTCCGAACGCTGCATTTAGCTCTTTCTCCACATTACCTGGAGGCAGATGAGCTCTGAGTGTCTGCCAGCAACATCCTTTGCCTTTGTACTTTTCAACTCTAGATGACCACAGAAACATACAGGTTGTGTGTGACCCCCATCCAAAACTGAAAGTGTGTTTTGAAGCCCACTATCCCCTGTGATGCAGCAATGACAGCTAATACTTTCTCCTGAGAAAAAGCTGGGGTGTAGTCTTACAGGATTCATGTTGTCCTCTCAAATCTAGTGTTTCAGAAGCATTTGATATGGGTTACTTTGCCCAGCTTTCTTGCTTCAGAACCTGTGTTTTTGCAGACTTGCATCTTCAAAGTGCCCAGCTCCTTTCTCTCTGAGACTGTGCCTGTAAATCACGCTTAAGGTTCTCTCTGTGGTACATTGTCTGTCTCTCCTACACATCTTTTTAAAGAGTTATCTTCTACATGGTTCCTATCATAAAGGCTAGGAACCACAGTCTACCATTGAAACTTTTCACGGCCCAGGTACGTAGGTATATTCCAAGCTCTCCTACTGTGTTCAGTTCTCATTGATCTCTCCAAACACAGCATAGGCAGGTAGGTCTCCTTCTCTCCAACTGCCTCAGGAGTTTCATGCTACTACAGTGCTCGATTCCTGATCGTGAGTGACATTTAAAGTCCTGGGCTGTTTAGGAAGAAAATACAAAATCCATTCCCCTGCTATACTGGGGTTCACCAGAGCAATCTTATTTTTCTAGCAAGTAACAACTTTCCCAGAAAACCCAGGCAGCATAGGATGCTGTTCTCCCTCTTCCTAAAAGTGCCCAGGGCGCTCATTTATACAAAGCTACCCACAGATTAAAAATGGGGTGGATGTCACAAAGAAACCTGCAGGTTCTGTGTCAAGTTCTCAGTATGTGGACTTCACTGTAGTCAAAACATTTGTGCTGCACTGCTAAGGAAACAGCAAAAGTGACTTTGTTTATTGATACCTAAACATTGCTAATAGCATTGCAGAGTCCCTGCCAAAGCACATATTCCTGTCTGTCTCCCACAGATGTATTGGGATCCTGGGCAGTCTGATCCCATTTCCAGGAAAGCATTACTGGGAGGTGGAAGCTGAGGAAGATACAGAGTACAGAATCGGTGTGGCTTTTGAAAATACTCCGAGACATGGTTATCTGGGGGCAAACAACTCATCCTGGTGCATGAGGCATATCATCACACCATCAAGGTAAGGGCTGTGGAAGCTACAGGTCTCCTACAGGAACACCTCCTACGTGCACACCTGCAGGCAGGGTAGCAGAGAGCTCCTCCTTGCAGGGGGCACCCAGCGATTTTATATCAAAGCCCAGACCAAGCATTTAACTGGGGCCTCTGACATTCCACTGTTGGCACTGTGAACTGGTGCTGGAAGGATACTGGAACCTTTAAACAAATCCTTCTGCTTAATGACATTCTCACGTTGAAATAGGCAGTCCCAGGAACTAATCTGAATAAAATCTGCATTACAGAAGTTAGCTGTAAAAGCCTTGTTTTAGGTCACCAAACCCCCAGTGGGAAGACAGAGAGTAATAGATCCATGTAACCTAGAAACTACGTATCTGGCTAAACTCCATTGAATGCAACTGTTTTTGCTCTCTCCTACCTATGGCAGTACCTAGCAGCCATACCTGTGTGCAGAAACAGCAGCTCCTCTTATGCCTCAGCTGAACTGGCTGGCTCTCCCCCAGACGCCATTACATTGGTATCACTGCCTTTGACTCCCATGCGACATTCAGGCACCCTGTGAAGCACCCAGGAGCAAGAAAACAAGTCACGCCCCCAGGCATCCCCGAGTACTGCCTACTGCCTGTCTGAATGGCTCACTGCTCAGCCTGCACGAGTTGCCGGGGTGCTGCTGCGTCCCCTTGAACAGGGAGCCTGGACACCACCTGAGTGTCCCCAGCACACACAGTCAGAAAACAGTAGGGATGGCATAGCACGGGCCCAAATCTGCCGGTCCTCTGCCTGCTGGTACGCAGGGAGCTGTTAGATGCAGCTCGGTTGGCAGGAGCGCACGCTCCTTCCCAGGCACCTGCTGTTCTCGGCTCCCCAGCAGCTGGCCTGCTGCATAGCCAGAGTCCTTAGCAGTGTTGGCATTTGCCTCCCACACAGCAAGAAACGCTGCTTAATGAGGGAGACCAAACCCACTAAAGCTAATGACTTTCCCATACACTGCAGGCAGGCTAATTTGATTTCCTTGCTACGCTGAGCTAAGAGGCACATTGAGGTTTATTCTCATTCTTCTGGAGCAATGAGCATGGACTTCTGAGAGAAAAGGGAGCTGGGCCATTGCTCCGTTTGAGTCACTGTCATACCCCTTTCTGCAGAGAAATTTTCTCAGGTTTAAGTGGTGTGGGTGGAGGAGGTGGTTAGTGAAGAAGCTGGTCCTTAAGAAATGCCAGATAACTAACTTCAGCTGAATAAATCTTCTCATTTCTGCTCAGAAAGGCACATGTTCCCATAGAAGTCTCATATTTTTGGTTGCAGCGTGCCACACTAGGGAGAGCTGTTTGAGCAATTGCTAACGGACCTCAGCATTACTTGAACAGTGACTGCACAGGGAAGAAGAGGGCTACCCTCATGACAAAGCTGCTACGTACAGAGCACCTGCCTGGCCTCCAATAATCTGCACTCCAGGAAGCACAATTAAAAGACATCACCCTCTAGTAAATGAGCATGACAACTGAAAAGTCCCCATCAACACCACTCTGGCTGAGCAGGGAGGTCTTGTAAAAAAAGCAGCCAGAGACCTCATTTAGAGAGTGGGGTTTGATAAATGATGTCCAGTAGTGTGGAAGGTGTGAGTCAGGCAGCCTCTGTGCAAGGGATTACAGTCCCTCGCTGCTGCTGTGGTGGGTGAGCCGTTCCTGTGACACTGGCAGGAGAGGGCTCAGTACCACAGGCCCTTGGGGAGCAAGTGAGCAGCATGGCAGGGCCGGCAAGGACAGGACTGAGTCATCTCACCGACTCCCTCCTGAGCAGTGCCTACAGCTATCTAGGGGCAAGGCTGAGGAGTGACAAGTGTTGCCCTGGGGCCAGCCTAACTGAGCACAGCTCCTTCATGGAGGGACAACTTCAGGCTAAACCTAGTGGCAAGGGTGCACCCTCCAATTTCTAGGACACCCACACTGCCCTCTGAGATAGAAAAAAAAAAAGGGAGGTCCCATGTTACACGCTGACCTCATCCATATCTCAGGGCTACCACCCACCCATTCGCAGCCAGACTGGGGTATGGAAGAAAAGGCCTGTCACCCGGGATAGCCAGCCAGCTCTGAGCAGTGTGGGGTAAGGCTGTGTGGAAGTGCAGAGCACACTGCTCCTCAGCAAACACAGCTGTTGCTCAGCAAAGTAGATGGGACTGGGGCAGTAACCCCATGACACACAGGTGGGACAGGGCTGTGAAGTAGGAAGCATACCCTGGAAGACACCTATCTGCACAAGGCGCTTCCCTTTGACAACAGCCAGGGTGCCCTCTGGTTTTTTGTCTTCTTGCCTACAGGCACAAGTACGAATTCCTGCACAGTGGGATGACGCCAGACATCAGAATTACTATCCCCCCCAGAAGACTTGGCATCCTGCTGGACTATGAGAACTGCAGACTGTCATTTTTCAATGCAGATATTGCCCAGCACCTTTACGCATTCAACGCACATTTCCAGCATTATGTCCACCCCTGCTTTGCCTTGGAAACGCCAGGTATCTTACGGATACACACTGGACTTGCAGTACCCCCATGGACTGCCCTCCCATAACCCATGTTCTGCAGCTACCACGTCTACGTGTAACCTGCACTGAGCAATGCCCTCTTTCAGCGCAGACTGCTCCATCACACTCCCTATAAACCAGTGGTCTCCCAAGAGAGCAAAGCAACCCTGACCCAAACCAGCTGCCCGGCCTGAGCCCTTAACAACAGTTTCTGTCCTCTTAGGCAGGATCTTAGCAGAAAAGCATTATGGTCACAAGATCCATCAGCATCCCAGAATTCTCCAGTTAGAAACAGACGCTATCCTTCTCAAAGGTGACGCTGTCACTGTGCAGCAGTGACAGCTTGATCACTGGTTCCCCCAGTACCCATTTGATGCGTAGGGAACTCCCCTGTTCCAGAGCAATCATTAGTTCAACTCTTGTGTCTGCTGAAGAGCTAAAAATTCAAAGAAAAACAAAAATAGCAAAAAATAACGAAATCCATACAGCTGCTAGACAGAGCTGAAAACGTTCCAACCATGAAGCTGATCTCACAATCCAATATTCTTGTTGCTACATGAAGTCTGTGACACAAGATAATCAAATACGCCTCCCTTGTGTGTGAACTGTTAGCGCCTACCATACACACTGAGGCTTTCTGAAATACCCAAGCATGCACTAGTCTCAAATACCAAGACATTTTTACAGAATGCCCATGCTTCTTTCATTCATCCAGGGAAAAAACAAAAAACCAGGGCCTTTTGCAGTGCTTGACTGCCCCTGCAGAGAAATATAAAGCATCATTTTTAGCTTGTTCTTTTTGGCCACGCTCACCTCCACCTGGGCATATGCTCCATGCTCACAGATCCGTTCTCCCCCTCAGCACTGAAGAATCCTCACCCCTGACGCTGTGCTCTTGAAGCTCTGGGTGTCCTGTGGGGGCTGGAAATACTCTGGCCCAGCCCCTGGCTGAAACGTGCTTGTTGAGGCTTCACTTCCAGACACCAAAGAATCAGACAGGCACTGCCTGTCAAAGCAGCCTTGTCTAGCTCTAAACAGCCTAAATCGTGTATGTCACAGCTACCTGAATTCAAGAGTCATTAACAGAGCAGCTTTTCCACAGATTTATTGTACATTCATTACAAAAATCATGGGTTTGAGTTTCCATTCTAGGGGATAGACAGGAACATGCGGTGGCCTCTACAATATACAGTATCTACATATAAACACAGCCTGGCAAAATCGAAGAGAGCTGACGTAGAAACATATGCCAAAAGCTTGTCTGTTCTTTCCCAAACAGCTTAAAAAAAGCCTCCCCACAACAGGCTTTGCAGAAACCATAAAACCAGGAGCTAAGTTGTAGTTACAACAGTGATTAGTACCATCTTCTCTTGAATATCTACTTGTTTTGCAAGACTCAAAAGAAGATGGGTTTAGCGACACAGAGCTATATAAATACGGGGTCATGTTGTAGCCCACCAGGAGTATCAAAGATTTCCAGGGCAAAAAGGGTTGTTATGGCCTTTTTGTCAGATCTCCTGTAAGGCAGGCCAGAGACTTTCAGTGGCTACATCTTGCAGTAAGCACAGTGTGTGTCCACCAGAAACAAGTAACTCAGCCAGCAACCACTGCCAACGCAGCGGGCAGGGGGTGGCCATGTGAGGCCTGCTGACACTGGCAGGGCCGTACCAGAGAACGGCAGCTAAAGCATACAGCTCCTCTGCCAGGGAATGAAGTGGTAAGAAAGCACCATTCTTTACTTAAAAACGTATGCCTTGATTCAGGGTCCAACTTCCACCCACTGGAATATGTTTTACCTTTCTCTGCCAAAAACCAAGAGCCACAGTCTTCAAGTAGGTATCTGAAAGAGTGAAAACATGCAAGCATCAGAGCAGAGATACGAGGATGTCTGAACCGCCCCACAAAGCCTTTAATGCAGAGACTGCTGGTGAATGATTCTGATGAAAGCAGATGTTCGGTTGTGAACAGTCCCACCACTCCCCACCAACAGCGTTCACCTCAAGTGTTTAAACCACAGCTGCATCCCAGTGCCAGAATTAGCCATTCACCTCAGACGATACAAGAACCCAATCCGAAATATTTTCCAACTGGCGAACTACCCTGGGAGTCCCCAGGACTTCACAACCCTGACAGGACTGCTTCAAGAACAGATTTTCTGAGCCAAATGTGAGCTGCTCGGACACCCTTGGAATGGGACTCTACAGGTACCGAACAGCTCCATCATTATGTCGCTACCTTGATGAAACTGTTGGAGAATGCAGGCTCCATGGCTGAGTATGGAGCAGCCCGCTCAACAGAGTATGACTCAGTGGTCATTGCCAGGCTTGGACAGTGAAGGCAGCAACAGAACTATCTGAAAAAAAACCTAATTAGCAGTAATTGGCTGCTAGGTTAAAAACAATATGGGAAATGAGTTTGCATGTTTCTGTTTAATAAAAGCTTCACCTGTCAGCAATAACCCAAGCATGTCCTCCCTTAGGAATCACAACCACGTCACTTAAATGTTTTACAGCAAAGGAAACGGCACAAACACCCTGAATTTTTTAAAACCAGCTGTCACTGTGAATTACCTTTATATAAATCCTTTACAGGGATGCCACCACATCCACTACTGGGTCTATTGATCAGCCCAGTACAGCACCCAAGCTGGAAGTTCACATCATCTTTCTGTGTAACTCCACCAGACAGGGGGAAGTGCAGTAGATCTGTAAGGCTGCAAGTAAGGGCCAAACTCCCTATAGAACTGAAGTTGTATTTGACAGTAAAAGGGGAGTCTGCTACTGAAGCTGAAGGGCGTTAACAGGTCCAGCACGGTACCCCAGAGCACGCTAACACCAAGTGTATTTGGTTTATCTGGAATCCTGGGCATAGCGCTCAACTTGGGAGAACTGTGTTGAGCTGTCAATCTGAGAGGCATTTCTTTGCATTGAAAGGTGTCTCGGATGAAGCAAAACCAGTTCTCATCTCAGGCCTGTCTACAGGAGCTCCGGCTCCTGCTGAACTAGCTCATGTGAAAGGACAACAGTCAGTTAAAAACGAGTTGTCCTTGTCTCTGACAGCGAGTTACATGCTGCAAGATGCATTTTTTTGTGGTCCCTGCTGGTGTTCTGTTCCTTTTCACTATGTGCATTTACTGGCGCACAGCAAAATCCATCTTCTGCAAAGGACGAAAGCTCATGCCTAAAGCTCTGGTATTGGCCACCTGAAGCCCACAGGCTGCCCTGATCCGCAGCAGTGATCCATGCATCCCTGCAGAGCTTGCAGCAGCAGGAACTACCAAAGGATGGGGCACCCCCAACAGGCCTCACCCACCAGCTAACCAGGGACTTTGCCAGGGCTGCCCAGAGGCCCTCGGCCTTAGGAGTTACCCTCAAACCCCTTTAGGGTGGGCCAAAAGGATAATTTTTCCAGATTCCCTTCTGTTCCCTGTTGATTTAAAATACCAGTACACGTTGTTGCCACTGGAGGGCATCACACAACGCCCCTTCCCAAGGCTGCACCCCTTACCGGACAGGTTTACACAAACCCATCTACGCCCAAACAGTTACCATCTCCAAACGGGTTACCGTAAACCTTCAGCACGTCCAGCGTCCCTCCGCACCCGGTGCTGGAGCCAGGAACCAAGAGACCCACGGGCCTGTGAGCAAAAACACACAGGTGAGACGGTCAAAAGCACAAATTCAGCAACCGGCAACGCAACAGGCCAGAAGCACCGTTTATAGCATGTTCAGTTCAAGCCAAACACACCCACCACCTCCTACAGAAACACCCTGCCCCTCTAATTGCCATTAAAACCTTGTAGGCAGATGAAGTAGGTCCTGACTTTATCTCACAGGCAGGCCTTGTTCTTCCACCATTTAATTTAGGAGGATAGTATCAGTGGAGTCAATATAATGCCACTGGCTCCACTTTCTTAGTCCTCCAGATCCATCTCTGTAAGAAACGCGAGGGAAGCCTCAGGAACTGACTGCGCCCTCCTGGAGGAGCCGGCAGCGCCTCACGGCCGGGCGGCCCCAGGCCGGGGAGGCAGTTCCCGGTCACTGCCCTCGTACTGAGCCGGATCCCCGCAGCTGCCCGCTTCTGTCTCCAGCGGCGGCCGCTGTGACTCGCCAGCGGCAGGGCCCGGGCCAGCGTCAGGCGCA
>JAVJGI010000063.1:14289769-14312639 GCA_035590275.1 Ibycter americanus
GAATGACTCTATGATTTTTACCCTCTTCCGGCAGACGTTCTCTGAGTCCACACACTGTTACTTTTCCTTTCCAGTCCTCATTGCAGCAGACAAGTGGAGAACATATTGATGGTGTGATGCAGCTTGCCTCTAATGGAGCCAGAGTAGTTTTTCCTTGAACTGGGCACAGGAGCCTGCATGCAATAGAAGAGATTAACACCATGTGGCAAATTACAGCTGATTGTAATAGGTGCATGTATAGGGAAACACAGTGTAATATTGCCAGGAAAACAACGTATTTGGCAGCGAACCCTCCCTCTCCTTGCATATTCCCTTTGAAAATAGGATGCTTGTTTTTTTCAGCCTTCAATGGAAATATATCTGCTCCTTCAGTATCAGTTGTAGAACCCCTATAAGGCTGACAAGGACCCCATGCCCTCTGTCCTACTACTGTTGGTGAGTCAGTGCCATGGGCTGGGTGCTCCGAGGCAGGATCTGAGCCCCACTGGCTTAGGCAATATACACACATTGATGAACTAAGGAAGTTACAAAAGGGAATCCCCCGCCCCGACAGCACATAACCCAAATTCAGGCTAGGAAGGGAGAGCACACCGGCAGGGTAAGGGCAGCACTGGCAGAAAGGCATGACACAAACCTGAACAGTAGTCAGCCACAAATGGTGGTGGCCCATGAGTCTCATTGGAGATGAAGGAGAAACACAGAAACTGACAATGCCTGGAGAGGTCACCTGCTCCTTTCTTACCTGCTTTAAGGCTCCTACTGCTGTAGTCCCTGAACTGCTCCATCAACCAGCTCTTCCCTGCTCCTGCTTCTTCAGGAATGGTTCAACATGTCTCTGAAGTCAATTGCCTCTGCACTGACAACGGTCAACAATTCTTTCAGTGCTTTTGGAGTGCCTTTCTGCCTACCGGGGAGGCTGACAGGGTAGTCTTCTAGTCCGTCAGTGGAATACAGCCTGGCACTGCTTTTGGCTGTGAAGAGACTTGTCCAAGGGCACACAACAGTTTGATGGACTTACCAAGGGGAGGCCACAAACACAGGGGCTTGCCAGCCATAACCACCTCTCATTACCCTCGTGCCAGTCCAACCCTCTCAACTCTTCCCTTTTATCAGACAGCAAGTATCTTAGTTATTTTCAAAAGATTTTCATGTATCTGTTAAGTCTGCAAACTACAAATATACGTTCCAAATGAAATGGCTAGGACGCTTCTTAAAATATACATTTTATTATTTTCTGGTGTTTGCTATGAAGGTTTCATTCAAATTGTGAAGGTACACAGCCTTTACAAACTTCTCGAGTTAAAGGTTTTTGTTGGTGGGTTTATGTTTCTTTCATGGCAGAGGAAAATATGTAGGCTATAAAATGGTGAAATTCATTAGATGTTTAGTATTACCTCCTCATATATGCTGTGGAATGCTTTGTAGAAATACTATATAAAATAAGGCAGACTTTGACATGGAATTCAGTCATAAAATTTCATGGGAGAAAACAACAAGTTCCAACATATTATTATTTTTGTAGCCAGAGGAAGATCAGGTGGTCGTCACTGGTTTGTGGGAGAACTACTGCAGTTCTGGTGCTCAGACAGTATACATTTCTTGTTCATTCTACTATTCTCAAGTGAGACCTTTTCGATAAAACTTATTTTAATTAACATAAATCAGACAATATTTAAACATACACATCTATCCTTACAGTGCAATAAAAATGTATCATTGTATAGTATTTTGTATTTGCATTATGAAAATAAAAGGTCTGTACATCAATTAAATGTATATTAATGAGTATGAATCATGTAAATTTATAATGCATCTAAAGTTGGCTTTGGCTTTTACGTATTTATAAATTCATAGAAAATATTGAACATCTAACAAAATAAATAAAACATAACATTTTAATCATAGATGCTAACGATCAACCTCAAAAATTCTTGTGTTATTTTTTACATTTGCTACTAAATTTCTTAAAGAGAACTCACTTTCAGTAGTGCTCAGAAGTGAATGATTGCACCTTCTGTGATGTGAAAAAATACAGTACATCTATTTTTCATAGATCAAGAATTCTTTCATAGACAGTTGCATTTGAAATGTCTGATTGTTCTACGTAACTGTCTTAAGTGCTTATAAAAAGCATGTAGCTTTCTCATAAAAGCTGTGAGTCTCTATTAATATAGATAGATAATCTTCTAGTGAATGTCCTTTTTATGAGGATTCTTCAAGGTCTCCCAGCTTCACATACTGGTATGAAGATATCGCAAGAATATGTTCACTAATAAACCCTCTTCAGTACAAGTACTGTAGCAATCCAGTGTAATTCCACTTGGTAGGCTTATTTCATTGGAGTCCACACATGGTAGTTTGTGGAAGTCAACTGCTGACCTCATGTTCACTTGAATTTGAAAGTTCCCCAAGCGCATGGGCTAGCCTTACTGTAATACTGAAGAGACCAAAACAAATCTGAAATCATATGAATAAAAGTGATCTTGAATAAATATGCATCTGGTTAGTAAATTACACACCATGGTCTGACTACTATTCTGGTGGTGGTCGAAGGCCCCGCAGACTCCTTCCATCTAGTCCTTTCCAGTATTTAATGTTATTATTCAGATGCTCCATCAAATTTGGCAGGTCTGCAAATTCTAGGGAAGAAAGGGCAAAGTGTATTTAGTTTGCAGAATTGAAACAGTCACATGATTCTGTCTGCTTAAATATCACTTGAAATGTCTGGGCAACTGTGTTAAGTAGGAAAGCTTAAATCTGTCATACTGATACTTGAAATGGTTCTGGCTGTATAGCTCTCGTCACCCATGTATCACTCAGGCTGCTGAGAACAGTTCTGTAAGTTTCCTTAATACTGGTATTGCAAGTTCCAGCAAAGGGACCCAGTTTTCCAGGAGGGGCATAGCTAATTATGCTTGCAATTATTCTACTTCATCAAATCTCAGTCACATGTCATGATCTAGCATTCAGGAGAGTTACGTTTCTGACCACTTTTATCATGAAGGCAGCACTTGGAAGGAAACAGCTGCTCTCCCAAGCAGTTTCCAGGTGGTAGAAATTTGTCCTGAAGAATAACTGACAGTAACATGGACAAAATGACTGTGCCCAAAGTGCTATCAAGGAGAATATGTTCTGTTCTCCATTTACAGAAAAGCAAGTTTAAAATGAAGAAAGTTAAATGTTGCCCGAATCTAATATATTAAAAAGAAGCCATGAGAATGGCTTATAGCAGTATCAAAATACTTCTAAGCAATAATGAAGTTATTAAGCTTACTTAAGCTGCAGAAATCTTCCCTTTTCTCTCCTTTCCTTAGGAGCCATAAGAAAGCAATTTTATATCACAGTTGTTTTAAATGTTCACAAAATAGTTATAGTCAGGAAATTCAGCAGAGTTTTGCTTACCATCCCAGGCGTGAAACATATCAATAATGAAGTAATCAATGAATGATAATTGGGATTTGGGGATGCTGCAAGTATTTCTGTCAAAAACTGGCATCACAACGGGTAAACCTTGCCTCCTTTCTTCATCAGTCTGCAAAAAACACTCTTGTGATTATTCTTCTAAGACACATTCTGTTAATGGACTTCTTTTAGCAGCAGATTGTTTGGCACTGACTAGAGCATGCAACTGCTAAATAAACAGAGAAACCTGAATAAATCTGAAGCAGCAGCAATTTTATGTAGGTTTCAGCGAAACAGCAGACTAATAGTGCCTTCCAGTGTTTCCCATAAAGTGATACATTTACCTTCTGCATCTACACACAAAGCTGACCCTAGGTAAGCTCACACGTTACTGATTAAGTTATGACTGCTTCGGAGCTAAAAGGTGCTGAGCCATTTTCAATCTCTGATGGAAGCGGCAATCTGTACAACTCAGAGATGGCAAAACATCTTTTTTACCCTCTTTCCCCCCCCTGGAAGTACCAAGTCCCAATTGCAGTATTTGGTCTATCATGTCTAATAACGACTCTGCCCTCTCCTGTTCCTCATCTTCCTAAAACCTTTCTTCAGCACAGTGTGCTAATATCTTACAGCATTCCTTGGAGTGAGTGCTGTTCCCACGCTAACACTAGGACCTGATGACCCTATTCTTGAGGCACAGCCAGCACGTGGGTACACAGAGGGCACCCGTCCTCTGCCTCTTGTGATGGGAATGCATCTGTAGGCAAAACTCAAAAAGCCCAGCTCCAAAGTGACCAACTTCAAAGCTTCAATTTTTCAAAAACTGCACTGTAGAAGTTGTCAACTTTCATCTGTCTGAAGGCATCTAGTCTTGTGTTGGCATCAGTAATATCCCATCATTGAAAATAGAAAAGCTGTTATTTTTCACACTATGTAATGCAGCCTTAGATGTTCTGGGACACTGGCAGTATATGCACTCTTCTCTTCCCTTTTAAAGAAAGAGATGCTCACCTGGAATTTCAGTAGCCCACTTTAGCTGCCTTACCTGTGCAAAGTACTCCTCAGAGATGCGTCCAGCCCACTCTATACACTGTTCTATGGGTCTGCATGGATTGGAAATGTCAGCACACTTTATCAACATGCGTTTGATAAGGATACGGTTTTCAGGAGACCCGAGAACAGTTTTGATTGACTCTCCATCACCATTATTCTGTAACATTTAAGAATTCAAAACAATCCATTAGCAAGGTCTCTGTGCACTTACTCAAAAGCTTTGTGCCTTGGGAATGCTTTCAGCAGATCCTACAGGGATCAGTCCTGCTACTGGCTACCATATTTGATGTCCAACCAAATTTATAGGGGGATTATGAATCTTAGCCACAGCTCTGAACTAGCGCTGAACTCCAGTTTCTGGATTCAGTCACTGTCTTTGTGACAGATCCCTTGGGCATCTTTGAGCAAGCTAATCCCTCTATGCCTCATCTGTCTCCTTAAAAGTGTGGAGACGATCCATTCATCACTACACACATAGTGATGAGCACTGTGTAGGCAAAAAAATGTAATTCTCTGCTGAAATCCAAGGATTAATGGACCCGCACATTAAGAGTGGAATGGCTGTTTAAATAAAAGGACTGACCAGAGATGCACGGTCATCCTCTGCATGCAAACCTCATCAGTGTGAGCATCAATCATCCTGACAGCACTGCTACTGTTAGGAGAGTCAGAGCCCACACTGCCTCCCAGGCATGCTCCTCATTCCTTTCCACTGGACCCATGTTAGCCCATCAGTCTCTGACCTGACTGGGCATTTTGCTTTCTGAGAGTTTATCAGCATTAAAGCAATATATTAGAAACATGCTTCCGAACAGCCTCATCTTTCCTCTTCAAGTCTAGGAAAGTTTTCAGCCCACACACAGCTTATATTTGGCTCCCCGGCTGCACATACAAGCGCGTCAATGGTACTCTATATTTGGAGCCAGTATACAGCTAATATGAGTAAAGGCTCTGATGATCCAGATCAGAAGCTATTTTCCGTGGATTTCTGATGAAGTAAGTTTCCAAAGGACGGAGATTCAGGATTAAAATATCTTAAAGAATTACCTGTAAGTACAACATCATTGCTTGGCTCTTTAGGGATGGGTCGGTACAGAAATTTACACCACCATCTACTCAGAATAGAAACTCTTTGAAACTAGACTTCTCTGGCACCTAACAAGGTCTTGCTCTATAGTCAGAGCAGTGAAGAACTAACAGTCACCATAATGATAATGACAATAATGTGCCACCAGTTCCTGCAGTATTTTGTACGAAGACAGAGATACAAAGCAGCAGAAACATTCTGACCTTTGATTAGGGAATAGTTTGCAGAAGAAAGTTCTTGTGGGGAAGAAAGTTCTTCCCAAAGGAAGAAACTGACAATAATAAAAAAATTATAATTTGGTAGTATGCTGGCTCAGAAACACCAGCTCTGCAGTTCTCTCCAAAACGAGACTCCCAAACCAAGTCTTTTCCCTCATTTTTAGATATGTGGAAGGGAAAATATAGAGGAAAAGTGAGGTGCATAAATCTCCAAATGCATGGCAAAATTACATAAAAGAAAGCCAGAATTAAGTGATGGAAGCTCCAGAAACACAAGCATGGAAATTAAGCATGTGAAATTATTAGAGATCATTCAGTTAAGGATACTAAGAATATCCTAGTAGGTAAACCACCAGGAATCAAGAAAGGATGTTCACTTCTGTGATCTGTTCAAACAAAGGGCACAGTTCTACCTGTTGGATGCAGATGTCTTGGGAATAACATGTGCTAACTGTGCTTAGTCCTAGCATCCTGCTCAAGAGTGCAGAGGTGTCTCTGCATGTCAGATGGTGGCTTCCTGTCATAGGCTTAGGTGACATCATGAAGGGAAATGGGAGGATAAAGGATGCTGGAGCTGGAAAGGATTTTTTTCAGTTTATGAAACAAAAGAAGAAAGGAAACAAACAGACCAGCTTCTCAGCACGGCTCTTTGAACAAATATGCATAAAAATAATAAATAAAAAAAAATAAGTGGAGCTGTCCCATTTGGAACACACGGTTGGCAGCTCAGCCTGCAAACACTACACTGAGTCACCCGCCATGACTGGAAACGAGGCCAGGAAACACACACTGCCGCTGCAACCAGATATACAACCAGACTTGAGAGAGGATCTGCCAGCGTTGTTTTGCTAGTAACAGAACAGTAAATGATTTGGTTTACCCACTCACACATTACAGGCCTTTTAATAGGAACCTGCTGAACTGAGGAACTCCTAACCAAAAGAAGGGAACCATTTTCTTGTTTTCAATAAAAATTATATAGCCTTTGCCATTCTTCCCATCTTTGAGCAGAATTTGCTGTGTATCGCAAATGCCTTGTGGGGCAGATTATTTCCCTGCAGCCCCTGGGGCTCAAGGCCAAAATTAAACTTTTGTTTCATTTCTGTATGTCACTGGTTTTGTTTTTACTGTTTGACTGTACAGGTCCAAGCCCCATTCTCCAGCACCAACCGCTGTTCAGCTTTCCATAACAGACAAGAAGAGGAGTTTGGCTCTTTGGATGGATGCTGCTGCTCAAAAAACTGCTGCATCCCAATTCCTGGGGCTGGGAAGAGGGGCTCTGCGCACCGAGCCAGGACAGTACAGAGCCCTCCAACAGGACCAGGTGTCCTAAAGAGTTACGCACTCCACAAGGTCAGCTGGTGCGATGCACTACACCCAGCAGCAGCAGCTCCCTTGTTCTCCTCCATATGTCTTCCCCCCATGCTGTCACGCTCACCCAGAGAGGCCATCCAGCTAAGGACTTAACAGCCTTTCTCCTAGTCCGGTCAGTAAAACCAGTATCCTACTGGGACGTTGGCTTCACATTCACATAGTTCTCATTAGCATCACTGGGTCCCAAGAACAAAGCTCATTCTAGCCTATACTGCTGTAGACAAAGGTACTCTTCTCCATTTAAGCTCCAGTCTGCTTCAGATGGGTGAAGGAACAGGACCTGTTCCTCTCCCACCCTGAGATAACACAACCACTGCCCTCCCCCATTACACACAACAGTCATAGATGTGGCTTTCTAAACAACGTGGTAAGAAAACATAGAAAACCATTACAGCTCCTACAGGACGTTGCCACCAATGCAATCTTTATTATAACCATTTCTGAAAATCTCTTTGCAAACAACCATTCCAACAAAATTATACAGTACTCTTACTGGCAAGAAAACTGCTGGTTGAAGCTGTTATTGAAACTGGTGTGGTTTTTCAGAATGAGTTCTTAAAAGGCAATTTCATTGTGTCCATGGGGTTCCAGATGGCTATTGATTATGTCTATATGATACATAATGCCACCATCATCTATTTTAAAGATTAAAAAAGAAAGTAGACAGAAAACCCATGAATGCTGCCAGGAAGCGCTGAAGGCTGAGGGCCCTCATTTCCAGAGAATGCACCATATGGCAGTCAATATACCTGCCCTTATGGTGCACCACCAGCGGTTCCCGTTATCAGCGAGGGAGCAATTCAGCTTCTGTTCTGAGGCAAATCTTGGCTCCTTTGCAGAAACAGCCAACAACAATGCCAAGACTTGCCACCAGTACTCTCGCCATGGGAGTGACTGGGTTCATCAAAGTGGCATTTTTAACAGGAAAATACACAGCCCAAGGTTCTGGTCCCAAGTATGACATCGTAGCACTGCAATATTAACAGGATCTAAGTGAGTCCCACTCGCCCTCAAAGTGTGTGACGACCACATTAAGCAGAAGGGCATTCAAACCCCCGAGGTGAAAGACACACTTCTAGTCTTTCTCCACGTTTCTGATGAACTTTCTCAGAATACCATGAGGGATTTCCTACTGCCAAGGGTTCCCAGTCCCTGCCTAGTCATTTTAAGGAGGACTTGCAGTGTGGCTTACCCCATTTTCTTCTAGCGCTGCCAAGGGTTTATTAATGCTGTTGACAAACTTGTTGACATGCTCAAAGTGCTTTGTCATTTCTGTTGCTAAGACCATGTCAATAATGACTTGGCGAAGGGTTCGATACTCATTCCTGTTTAAAGAAGGAAACAATTAAGAATGCTGGCTGGTTCACAAAGGGCTGCTTGCTAAAACAAGTCTAACAAAAATGCTACAGACCATTTCCATTGAAGAGAGGTGCTGGGGAAGAAAGAACAGTAATAAAGGCTTGGGCAGCTGTATCTATGCTGGATGAAGTACTCTTTGGTGTGCAGAGACATATGTGCTAGAGGCATGACTGGATCTCTAGGAGAAACAGTGCAAGAGCTGGGCAGAAGCAGAGGCACCAGCTACTCAGGAGGGCTGCCAGGACACGCTGCAGCAGCGTGTTCCCAAGGCTTTTAGCACAGACACTCAGCAGCGGCTCATGCTCCAGCCAAGTTTTCAGCAATACTTTTCTGCTGTATCTTGAGAGAGCCAAGGCAATGGTCACATCCTCACCCTAAATGCCTTTCTAGGGCTGGAAGAAGAACAACAGGTCCTTCACTATCCTTCCCATTGCAACAAAGCATTTAATTTTTGACTGATGCTCTGTGACTCTTTCTATCCTTGTTCTACCCAGCAAACATCTACTCACTCAGCCATAGCTTGTCCTCTACATCCAATGATACAAAACGATTCTTCTAGACTTGCTAACATTAGGATTTACACTAAGTTCCTTAGATAGGGTCTGCCTTTTTATCCACAGGAGGAACTGAAACCGTGGGATTACTCCTAAGTCTGTACAGGACAGGCTGAAGCACCCTACTGTTTCAGAAGCAAACTTCCACAAGGGTTATGGACAGTTATGCACAAGGCACCACCCTCCCCCAGGATGCTTGTTTGCATTTTCTTATGTTACACAGGGGAAAATGAGAGATGTTAGTGGGCAGCCAAGGACCCTGGGTTTTAAGCTTACCTCTCCATGTTTTTAAATATATTGCATTTGCCATCCCGGGTGGTGAGCTGGAAAGCCAAGGCAGCATGATGGCTCTCCAGCACTGCAGTGTCATTGTAGAGAATTGCTAGCTCACTGCCAGCATTGCACAGGAAAGAATTTGTTCTTCCTGGGTGATCCACGTCATGGACTGTGGCAGCAATGAGTGCGGCAACCTCATCAATTGGATCCAAAGTTTGCTGAAAATAGAAGGATGCTTAGTTTTCCTGGCAGACTCATTAGAAACCCTACTCTGTCCATAAGATTAAGCCAAGTTGCTCAGGAATAAAAGCCAGAACTCTGCAGATCAGTAAGGTCAGATGTTCTAGACAGAGCAATGGAAAATTCATTATAAGCTTCACTGAACACTTCATGACTTTTTTGGCCATTTTGTGTCTCCTGAAATTTGCCTTAGCCACACCTTTGACAAAGCACATCAAATTAAACAAATGCAAAGTAATAAATTAGCTTGTGTTTTCTAACAACACAGAAACCACCTTCATTAGGAGTTAGGGCATTTGGCTTGGAAAAAAGACCAACACTGCTAAAAATTATCATATTTCCACCAGACCACCTTCATTTCTTTTGGAAACTTAATGTGTCCTAATCAGATTCCACTTACGTGCTGGCTAGGTTTACAATTTGTAAGGAATGTTTGCCATATAGCCGGTTCTATAATAACAGTGTCCTGAGGCTACAGCTAATGTGAGTTCTATGAAGAATACTTGGTGGTTAAATCCATGGAAAAATTACATGACACACTGTTCTATACTTTCTGTATCAGATTCTGATTCTGTTAGCGTGCTGCACTCCACGCACTATGTCTACTTACACTGGTCACTGCTTTATGTCTAATTATATCTACCCTATAATGAAATACAAAACTATTTGACTTTTAAGGTTTTATACTGAAGTTTTACTACTGTATTAATAGCATAAAGGAGAAAAAGAAAAAGAAAACCCAAGCATCTCAGAAATATATTGTATGCATTTAGAAACCAGCCTTTATGCTGTGTTTATGCTGGCTTTTTGTGATGGATCACAGATACAATACAATTATGTTACAAATTCTAACACACAAGAGCAGATATGTTCCCAGTTGAATCTGACAGGAGGGCAGATAATTTCCATTCCAATTCACTTGAATTTAAGGTCCAAATTCTCTAGTGGCTTCAACAGCACCATTCAGAATGGTTAGACTTGGTAGGTGAAAAGACAATCCCTACTCTGCTTTACACCTCCCGAAATTAACGCAGTGACTTGACTTTGATGGAGCTAGGATGTTATAGATTGAGGACTGTCAAGAGGGTCTTGTGGAGAACAAGAAAAGGCAAAGAATTCTTTCTACTCTAGGTTCATAGTTAGCATTGCCTGAAATACTACCTGCCATGTTTTGGCTTCTTCCTTCTTTCTTTCAGCTGCTGCTCACGGGATTCTATTTTTGTGGTATGAAGTTACGACACAGAGATTTTTAGAACAGCCTCTCCTCAGAGGGACACACTGGCCAGTGCCCAGTCTGGCTGAGAAAGACGTTTGCAGGTGGGAAGTGGCCAGAAACTGGAGAGTATTTGACCTGTAGGACCACAGCAGTGTATCTGACAATTATTTCCCAAGTCTGACATAACAAACTTTGCAGGGATTTACAGCACCTTTACCCCCAACTTCAGGTCAAGGATTCTAACTTTGTCATCTTAACTCCTGTGGCACAGAAGTGCAAATGATTCTGAGAATACTGTTTCAATTTGGGAGCCAGAAAATTTTCTCAGGCAAGAAAAGCGTTCAATTCACTGAAAAAAAATCTCAGTGTGAATTTGAGTGGCAGAATCTGGCCGTCTATATTTAGGTTAAGTTGAACTCCGGCAACACAAAAGCAGCTGGTCTGTAACTTCGAAACGATAAAGAGGATTTTGAACTTTGATTCTGCTCCTTCTGCTGCTGCAACATTTTTTCTCTTCTTCTGCCTACAGAGGAATGGAAATAACATTCTGGAAAAGAAGGTGGCAGTCATGCTTCTGTGGCATTGAAATGAGTCCAGATCTTGTCTGTTTTTCATGGATATTCTTGGGAAGACCAGCTACACCTCTGGCAAACCAGGGGCTGAAAATACCCAGCGACGTTCTATTCCCATTTGGCATATAGTATTTGTAAGTCAGCCTCTGGAGAGCACACTGATGAGCTGCAGCTCCAGGTCAAGGGACTTACTAGCATTTTAATGAGCTGTCAGAAGCTTGTTTACAGTCACAAATGTCTCAGCCAGGTGCCCATCACTAGCACTACCCTTAGGCAGGCCGATTCAGGGTAGGAATTTCTATCCAAAAATGCAGCTCAGAAGTATGTACTGCCACTCCACTGCATATACATGCAAGCACTGTTTTAATTCCCCTTCTACAGCCTGCCCTCTGGGCACTTGAGAACAAAGGTTGCTCTGATTTATTCTGGTTGTCAGTGGCTCTAATACACCAGTGGGTGTTATGGTACAAGGAACTTCGACAAGTAATCTTTTTCAATACTCTCCTCCAGTGCATTCTCTTTAAGCCTCAGGGCATCTTGTCCAGTGGGTGATATAGCTTTGGAAGCACTAAACCTATTTTATGGCCTATATTGTCCTGGGGGTCTTCTGCAAAATGATCATCACAAGGCATAAGAGATGGTGATTTATTACATTAAATCTGTATTTGGCGTGTACCATCACAAAAATAATCATGTCATTAGCTCACGTATCTGAGAAAGTTTAACTACATGAAGTAGTTTTGTTTTCTTATCCTCCCACCAAGAATAGCTCAGTTCCTGTAATATTAGTATCCAGCCTTCCACATGTACTATAAGAGAGATCCTACAACTCATGTAAAACAGCCCAGTTCTTTAACCTCAGAGTTACCAAACTGGTTGGCATGAGGCAGACATTTGGCTCTTGGCATCCTTTTTTTGACAGTTCTTCCTTCGATCACACCTGTACTTCCCACCTACACTGTTTCTTGTAAACGTGGACTCACCTTTACTCTTTCTTTAGACAAGAAATAAGCAGTGGCATGTAGTACGTCTGCTGAATGAGTAGAATTATGGTAGGAGTTGGAGGAATGGTAGTTAGCTTCAATAACTTGTAACCACGACCTCAGAGTTGATTCTGAACAGTTTAGGAATTCACAGATTCCAAAGCGAGCAAATATTTTGAGACCCAGATACACCAAAGGCCTGTGGTGAAAAATAAACACAAAGTTTTAAAACAAATGAAGTTGAAAGAATATTACACAGCATACATAGTATGAATCGATACAGCATTTTTAACCAATGACATGCCAGATTAGGTATAAGGACTTGTTAGAGAATTACAACCCAGACCTATAGAAATGTTCTGCCTACCCATCACATGCACACTCTCGGAGTCGTGCCAGTTCCTGACGCTTCCAGGAATATTAAAAAGGCTCTATATTGCTGCTGTACTACATGTAGCGATATTCTGGGGCTTGGGGAGTCCATATTGGGTAAATGTAGACTGCAGTCAAAATGAGATAAATTACCAACTACTAAACTCTGTACATGAGAGGAGGGAGGTAATCTTGTTGCTGCCACAGATTCCTAAGCTAGCTTGTTTACAGTTAGATTAAGTATATCTATACTATAAAATGCTGCAATCACTATTCTTTCTGCACTGCAGAACTGTTCCATTGCTTTCACGCCCACCCTTGCAGGCTTCCATTGCTCATTGACTTTGCATGCAATAGGGGATGAGAGATGGAGATATTCTGGAAGAAAATGAGCAGGCCAGAGTATGTCACTTCTAGAAGACTATAAGGGCCAGATGAACCTTCAGGCTAACCCAGCTGGACACCTATCTCCAAAAATAGCCAGCATCACTGTATTCCAGTTCTCTTCCTTCTCCCAGGCCAAACTGCAGAATTTAAACCCAGATGACTGGCAGGTGAATGAAGATCAGAACAGCAGTGCAGAATATTTCTAATTTGAAAGCTGTGAAAGTGCAATATGTTTAATAGAGCAAATGAAAAAAAAATAATCAAGTTTTAGACCATTAGTCTTTTTTCAAAGCCAGTTAATATCGCTGATTTCTTGTCCAATATATTTTTTGCTTAAGAACAGGTGCATAGTGGTAAATAGTTTCAAATGTGGATTCTTAAAAATAGACCTTAAACCCTTTATTTTGGCATCTCACTTTGCTGCATGATTCCAGAGGCATCAAGCACTCTGATTATTAGCTGCACCGGACAGGTGAGGTGAGGTACTTTGGAGTCGCTGAGGTCATTTAGAGCTGAATCTACATCTTTTGGCAAAAACACTCAACAATACTGTGTCATATGCTAGAATCATAATATACTAAAGTTAAACCCCCCTTAATCCCCCCTGTGTAGCACTGTCAGACCAAGGTCTCTCCAGGTTTCTGTGTCAGTGAACTGTAATGCACTAAAGCTTAGATTTAACGAATTATCTTGGCTTTACTACCATATGTCTGCTTGGACTTGAAGACAATACTAATAACATATTCATACTTGTGATTCAATGAAGATCACTTTAATTCTCTTAATAAATGAATTGCCTTTATTTAAACACAGCAGGAAGCAATCATAATTATAATACCTTTAATAAGAGGACAGGCAACAAAGTACCTCCTTTTTCCCTCTGTGCTCTCTCCAAATCAGTAAGAACAGAGAAACCAACCTGATGATCTCATGCATGTTGGCTATCTAGTGATCTCATGCATGTCAGCTGGGATAATTAATTCTTAAGATACTGCAACGTGCATATTAAATGTTGTAAATTACATTGACTACATTTTGACTTTTTTTATTAATTACTGTATCTATAGCACTTCATTAGAAATGGAAATGTAGCAAAGAAAAAAAACCCTTAAGTAACTGGTTGCACATTTCTTCACTTACAATAAAATCACTTTAAAGAAGAATAAAAACCTCATTTTTTTCCCAATTTTTCTAGCTCATAAAACCATGGTCTAAAAATGAAGTGCATCTATGTTAACTAAATGCCTGACATCTTAGATATTGTTTTTGAATAACTTTCAAAGCTCTTATGGATCTGGGATTTTGAAGAAGGTTTAAGATAGTCAATTCATTGCAGGATCTAGCCTCCAAATCAGTGTCTCATAGAAGCTTTAAGCTAAGACAAAGCATGATACATGACCCAAAAGACCCAAAGCAGAGCTTTTGACAGACATCAGAAAATAAAAACAAGGATTTAAACAGAAAGATCGATTTACAGTCTTAGTGGGAGCATTTACTACTAATGAAGTACAGTCTATCAGAACTACTGATCTGCTTTTGAAAACTTCTATGATGAATTTTATATGCCCTACTTTTTATCAGTAAATATTCTTCAGTTAACCTTACACATAAAATGTAGCCTGCCAAGATTTTAGAATAAAGCCTTTCCTCTAATCCCAGAGAAAGGCAATGGGAATTCTGCTGAAAAGTTGTATTTTGAACTGCTTAGGAATAAAAGTTACCCAGTTACATGAAGAGAAAATAAAACATGACCAGTATCAACTGATCAAATTAAGACCAGCATGTTGACTCTGTGTGTAGTTGGCCATTATTTGAATTTGAATCCCCACAAGACAACAATTTGATTTGTAGAACTCTTCTATTTATTGAGAACAGAAAAGAAAGGCTTGTAAAATGATGATGTTTTGTTATTATACCATATCAAAGATATATAATCTTCATTTACATCTACTGTGAATCTGCAGAAAATAGTGTATGATGAAACAGAAGATATTTAATGGGTTCATACACAACTAGAAATTACAATGAGAAAATTTCAAACATTTGAAAATAAAAGTAATTCCATTATAAAGCACAGGTAGAGAAATTAAAGAGCTGATTACCGGATGACATTTAAGTCCATTTTCAGCAACTTCAATTTACGAGGCTTTGAGTTTACTAACCTTTTATGGGTGGCAGCCTCAAGTTCAAAGATATTAAAGTCCCACTGTTCTTCATTTTCCATTGCCTGTGTTATCCGTGGGGGTATGTCATTGAGGGAGATTGGAGAGCTCAAACTGCCAGCGACCTGATGAGTTTCTGTTGAGAAATATATTTGCAGATCACTACTAATAACCCTGAGATACACTTTTACTCAATGTACATGTTTTCTTTTCTGTAGTAATGCCTGGCAACTCTCATTTCTGTAAAGCTCAGTAACACTGCAGAACAATGCTTATAAATAAAAATAAACCAAAACCAAACAATGCTTATAAAAAAGAACATCTAATCACATTTCCTATTTCTTAAATTTCTTAACATGTTTCAATAGCTCAGCAACTGCCAAATTAAAACTTACGTTTTGTTGACAATATGTATTCGTTCCCTGATAATCTTCGTAAACCATCCTGTTAAATAAAAGCTGAGAGTTAAACGCAGGGTATTATAAGGTCTATTAGATGATGACACCAAATAGTAGCACAATGACTTTAGAGACGCCTGACTGCAATCTGTCATGGTCATCAAAGCTGCCTTTCCCTTACTTGTGTGCACTGTTCAGATTTGCCTGTTTTACATATAGTTCATAATGGATGAGAAACTGCAAGATATGGGACACAATATGAACTCACATAGGGAAAACCTCAAATTTTGCGGGTGCCAGATGGAGGTCTGGAATTGCAGCCTCATTCACCTTTTTCTGGACAACACACACACAGGCTCTGGATGTGTGCCACAAACCAGACACAGGATGTCCACATACTTCCCATCAACAAGCAAAGGTGGACGGTGGGAGGGAATGGATGCTTCTCCTCTGCTCTCTTCCCCCTGGTATTGGCAGATCAGGTCAGGTCACCTCAGCAGCATAAGAATCTTGTGATTTGTTTCTGGGATTGCAGAGCAACAAATTACTCTGAGGCATCAAAGAAGAATGTATGCTTGCTTATTCTCTGATTTAATGCCTCCTAGGCTTAATTCTGGCATGATGCCTAGATGTGCAAACTGAGACAAAGGATTAAAACTAACAGAATGATATATTTAATATTTACTTTTCAGCTCAAGATTCTAAATGCTGTGGCCCAAATCCTGCTTGCTTTTTTGATGTATACAGCTGTTAGTTACTGCACATTAGTTTTTAGCCCATAATGTAAAAAAAACCCAGTTATTACAAAAATCTTTCTGAATGCACCTACTAAAAACGTTATGCACCCGAAGTATAGCAGAAGTAAATGTGGATGCTATATCTGAATGCAATATTTGCACTTAGAAGAATTGTTACACCTAATTTTTATTTTCACATTTGTAAGTAAACAAGTCTGGAGTTTTGTGATTTAAAAGGAAAGGAAGTACTGTTCCTGTAACTGGTTCAGTGACTCTTCAATAGCACTGCTATGACACAATATTTAGGACACTAGATGCTGTCTATCACTTAGATTCAAAGATTAGTTTTTTAAGAGTTGAAATAGCAGGTGTGATTGTATCTGGCAAATCCATCTTTGAACTCCAAATGCCCTTCCCATCCTGAATTCTGCTTGAGAGTTCAAATCAATAACCTACTACTTGTTCCCCTACTCAGTCATAACTTCTTAACATGAAATGGAATAATATGATTCTGTTTTCAACAGACCCTTTGCCGGAAAAATGCTTCTCCCAGATCGTTTTAAAAGTTGTATTATACCATATACCCTCATGCCCTGAAATGGATTTTCTCAGTTTTTCTATTGCTCCATAAAATAGCCTTTGTTTTGTTTTTAGTAGGATTTTGTATTTTGCAATTTTGTTACCTACGTGTTCTGGGACCATGGAATGAATACAGTGAGAATACAAATATATGTAAGAATCAACAATCCACCAAAAAAAAGGAAACAGTTGAGTTTATGGACTGTATTTGTTCAGCAGGAGAAAACATTCACTTTGAGACTCTAGTGACTATATGTATCAATATTCTTCCTATATTTTTATAGTTAAGGTAACAATATATTTTGTCTACTGAGTAAATTCAACTCTACATGAACCATTCAGGTCTTCTCCTGTCTTTCATATGTTTCTCCTGATTAGGTATTTGTTGTGGTATTTTAAAAGGCAAAAATATATGTAAACTGTTTCAAGATTCTGATAGATACTGCGAAGATGTCTTGACAGTTAGAGCATGAAATGATAATTGCTGAGAAACATCTCTGAAAAGCTCACATCACAAGATGAGCCTTTCCGCATCCAACACACTGTCAAATTTTTTCCTGACATAGCCTTTTATATGAGACCTACAGACTAATATGAACATACATCCTTAAGGCACAGGTAACATTCATCCAGGTTCATCTAGCTATTATCAGGAGGGTCAGACTCCAGGCCCTGAAGGTTTGGGTTCAATTCTTGCTTTGCCACCAACTTTTGTTCACCTTTGGGTGTTGAAAGCCCCCATTCTTCTTTTCATAACATAACAACATAATACATGCCTTCTTCAGTCTTTTCCTTGCCTTATTTATTTAAATTTTGAGTTCTGTGGAGCAAGATTGTGTTTTAATATGCAAACATTGATGTTTCTAGCTCAAAGCACTCTGATCTTTCTATGAGTCTCTATGGGTACAAATATAATCCAAGAAATAGCAACAAAAATACATATTTTTCATTCTTTTGAAAACACATTCTTTCTATATGTTGAAAAGTACCCAAAATGTGCCATTCCAATCCTAATTAATAATACAACTGTCTAGCTATCCTTCTTTCTTCCTCTCCCATCTATACCTTTCTAAAACAAATCACAATGAAAAAAGTATTGGTTTTCCTTTCCATTCATAGCAAAACAGATGCTTCAAAGGGACCGGTCAATTTTCTTCCCATTTTCAGAGCTACATTACTAATGTAGGGGGGAAAAATCCACAATAAGAGGTGTGGAGTTTTTCCTGAAAATTTGGCATTGTAAAGGCAATGCACATGCCAGATGATAAAGATCGAGTAACTGGGAAAATCAGACAGTGGAACATTAATCAACAGCTGTTTGTGGCAGTATGTACTTACTGTCATTAACCCTCCCACGAGGTCACTTGTATGTGGATCCTCATCTTTTGTCCCCAGTTGTGGAGAGTACAATTCAGTGGTTCTTAAAATTTCCAAAGCCCGGTCTAAAGCTTCTGCAACTGGCATGGGACTGCTTTCTTGTGCAGCATTGATGATGTTTATTACCTAGTTTAGCGTTAGACATGTTTTGAATTTAGAAGTGATTTAAGAAAGAACAGAGACACTCATCAATTACTATGGAAAACTCACAGCGAATAAATGAGATCTACAACTTTAATCCACATGTGGGAGAATCAAAATGAAAGGGATATTGATAAACCACTGATGTTTGCTACTGACTAGGAACAAGATTGTGGCCTTAAGGACAGCAGTCTTATTAATGACTTTCTGTACAACGCACAGCCTCAAAATGTCTCTGAATGGATTTAATACGACCTTCTCCCATTTACGTCTCTCAGTTTATTAAAGAACTGATTTTTGCCAGATCCTTGAATGGTTTCAGAAGTCAGTTTACAATGCACAAGAAGGAAGAACTCCAGTCCCTCCTCCACACTGGCAAAAGTCCTTAAAAAGAGTCATCTAATGGCTGACCACATGGAGGGCACTCTACTAAGCAGGCTTGGGAGAACTTTGTTCAGAGCATCTGGCTTTTTGGAGCTCTACCAGTAGGCAGGTGGAACGGGGTGAGAAGTTGCACCAGAGGCCAGCACTGCCTTCCTCCTCAGTGTGGATGCTGTACTGGAGCCTTGTGCCCCAGTATTCCAGTGCAGCACGAGGGACCACAGCTAGTCATAGTGCACATTACCTTGGTGATGGGTGCTTCAATAGTCATGGAATGTACCCTGGCCATAGAAGAGCGCCGCCTTTGTGAGCTGCCTGTGTGGAAAACAAAGCAGAATTTGTATCCTGGTTTCAGCAACAAGGCATGACACCAGGATTCAGCCAAGAAATCTTCATTCATTTTCTGAACTTCTTACCCTGCTGTGCCCTTCAGAGGCAATCTATTGCAGAATGCAGACACATGCTTGTTATGCTGGGGACACAAAAGTGCAAAGAGATGCTTGCTGAACCACTGATATCCCTGATCAGACATAAGTAGTTGTAACAGTCTGGCAAAATCATGGCGTTGTTTTTTTATTTTAACTAATTAAAATGCTCAATTAAAAACTCAGTTAAAAGACCGTACACATGTGTATAAACTGGCAGGCATAGGTAGGTAACTATTGCACTTAGATTAGTACAGGATATATCTACTTTTGCTGCCTGATGCAACATGACAAGTCATAATGAGTCAGCTTCCAAGCTGAGGTAAATCAGTGAAGCTCCTTTGAAGTGAAGATAGCTATGCCAAATCAAAACAGCAGAGGTTCTGGCTTATTATTCATTGGAAATTGAACAACAAATGTTTTATATCAATTAGCAATTTTGGTTCTGTAAAGAAAAGGCCAAGATGGAATTTTTCTGGATAATTATGTTGTGCTACCTATAAAACGCAGACACATCTCTGTTACTCTGTGCTGAGCAGCTCTTAAGAAGAAGAATGAATGCTATTTTTGCTACACTGCAGCCTGATCGCATTCTCACTGCCACAGACCTACTTCCATGTTTCACTGCTGTATGCTGCCTAGACTGTAATGATGTATGCTTTAACAAAATCATGTAAGTATCAGCAACAGTTTTGAATATGTGACTCATCTATCAAATCTGGGGTGATATAGTGGAGCAAAATACAACACAGTGAAAAGAAAACAAAACTCATTAAAAAATTATTGTCGTATTTTTGTCAAGAGAAGAGGTAAGAAATGTAATAATTTGTTAGGTTTAGCGTTTGCCATTTGTACTTGAAAGTATCTGTGTTGAATCTCATGATGTTTTCCATGTGGGATGGTGGACTATAGCCTTCCATTCTCCACTGGTTCAAAAAAAGACTCAAAGTAGTTCAAGAGAAGAAAATAGGGCTATGACAAATGTAAAGTTGTTCGTGAATTGATGACTTGCTACTTTATTCATGTGTGTGTATGTGTATATATGCACATATATACTTATCTATATTTGTATGTGTATGCATGTATGCACATAAAAATCTGAATATATATAAAAGTCAGAAAAATCTACTTGTTTAACATACCGTCACTCCCTCGTGATGTTGTGGATCTGACATCTAGTGATCCTTTCCTCATGTCTTTGTGTCTGCAAGTCTGAGTATCTGTGGAGAAAATTATACCGTACAATGACATTAATTTGTGCCCGAGATGTACGTTAAAGGAAGTGAAGCTCAGAGAAAGCCTGACAGCAGCTGAGCAACATTTACCACAATGCTTCAGCAGAGGACAGCCAATGAAATCTGCTTTTTAAACTCTCACCCAATTCCGCTTCATGAACCCAGTCATGCTCTCTGGTAGAACATGCCTAAGTGTTTTTGCAGAAAGGATCTAGCAGTGTGAAGGGAAAGTTCCTCTCTGACACAGCGACACAACTGTAGTTGTGAATACAATCTGTGGAACACATCTGAGTTCATTCAGGTAACAACCGCCACAAAGAACCAGTGAACCAAAGCAGACTACATGCCAGCAAACTAGGCAATATATCCTAGGTCCCTCACTGACTCCAACAGATACAACCTGTGCTCCCAAGGCTACAATTAACAAGTACCTGCAGCACAGATGCCAAGGATGTCTTAATTGAAGTGTTGATACGTGAGATGAGGGTGTTGGTCATCCTCATTTCCACCCACATGCAAATACCCCACAATACAGTTAAAAGCAAACATACATGCCACAAGCTATTGACCAGCCACAGCAACATGATGACTAGACAGCATCCTTCTCATTTCTGATTTTGTCATAGGGACCCACTACCTGCAACTGAACTGTGACAATGAATCCAGCAATACCACACCACCAACTTGGGGCCCTATTACTGCATTTTCAAGGGTGGGTTGCTTTGTATCACTTCTAAGACAAATGAGGCAGGTAGAGAGGGCTTGTATTTATTTTCCTGCCTTTTGATCTGGATTCCCAGCTTATCACTAGCTAAATAGCACTGTTCAGACTGTCCTGCGCAACTGTGGTTTTCAGTCAGATGACTAACAACAGGTTTTATTCCTTCCCCAGGTATGTTCTCCACTTATTAGGACAGAAAAGGTGTGTCATACCTGTCTGAGATTCAGCCTGAATACATTCACATGTCTTCTCCACCTACAATTTAGTATGAGAAATGCAGTTAGTCAGAACTTTCCCATTATTTTGTAATATTTAGTGCTCAAACTAAAGCAAGCATAGCATTAGTTTCACTTACCTTATTGTTGTCATTGCACAGTCTACTAATTGACACATAGTGTCTAATCTTTCTGTAGGCAAAAAACAGTGTGTTAATTCCCATACAAACCTCAGCTCTAATTCAGTGCTGATACACAAAATGGGTAAGAGCAACAAATTAATATAGGACAAATCCTGTTCTGGCAGGAAGGCTCAGGTGGGAATGGAAAAAACCTACAGTTCTGTGTGTGATGGGGAATACAAAATGGAAGCATCTTTTGCAAAGATTGTCTCTTTCTCTTTCTCTTTCTCTCTGCTTCCTCCCCCTGCCCCAGCTTCTTCTGGGCTACTGTTGGATGTTTCAGATATGATATAAATGCGAAACAGGCAACAGTGCCGTCCAACAATCAAAACCTTCAACAGGATTTAGGGATAGAGCAATCAAACTGAAAACTACACCCTTGATTACCAGGAAGCTTTCTAAGCCAGCTTCAAATGGGCTTAGATTGTTCTGTAAGTAGCAATGTATGTAATACATACTGGTTTTACAAGTTTGGCATCTTAAGCTGAAAATATGTTTTCACTCTATTGATGGACAGCAGAGAACATGAATTACTTCCAGGGATGAAATCAACCCAAACGACTTTTTTTTTAGGAAGTAACTGCATGAAGAGGCTGCATTTGGCCTTTCTCATGAAGATGGACTTTCATAAGCAATTGTCTCAGCCAAGTCTGGAAAATAATGTGCTGTGCTTTTAATTAATGTTCCGTGCTGCCTTAGAGGCCTTTGAAACTACCCCTGCATGCAATCTGATCCACTTTCTTTCCCAATATAGTATAGAAGGACTCACCATAAATGTACCAATAACTAACATATACCTGTGTGCTCCAAATGCTCTGTTTGGGGACCAGGTGGAAGTTGCACAAAAATCAAGACATGCTTGAATTTTGACCAGGATCAAAGCACACAGTGACCTCATCACATAAAGACACTCCGCAAAGGCCATGAGTAGGTGAGCACGGAAGGACATAGTACAGGTGCACAGTGGAACAGGACGTAGGTCCTGCTGGTCCCAACGCAACGCACAGAAAGAGAGGAGGGTGCACTTGCACTTCAGAGAGTATTAGAATAGTCAGAGTCATGAGTAAGTACATCTAGATTTTTGACTCCTTCTTGGGGAGAATTAGGAGAACTTCACTTTCCTTGCACAGAACATGTAAAGCTGATTTTGCCCCAAGGAATTAAATGCAGAGGTCTGAGGCTCGCTTCCTTGTGTAATCACAGATAAGACTCATAGAATCACTT
>JAVJGI010000063.1:14312934-14415136 GCA_035590275.1 Ibycter americanus
AGCTGTAGGGAGCGATAAGGTCCCCCCTGAGCCTCCTCCTCTCCAGGCTGAACCCCCCCAGGTCCCTCAGCCGCTCCTTTGTACTCTAACAGGATAATCCAATGCCTGCTGAAATCAGCTGGACTCTAAACTGAGCCTTGATTCAGACCTAAATCACAGCTTTAGCTTTCATACTTACCCTCCCTGTCCAATGACAGGTAGTATCTTCACATTTTGTTGTATGCTATCTCCATTTTTCTTTTTCGCATAGTACATTCCTTGCCATTCCTGAAAGATGAATTCAAGTGGAAGGAAGTTCAGATAAAACAGGAAAAGAAGCTGTAGCTTCATACCTTTTTTCATTGAAACCTGTCTTACAATGCAAACTGCTTAAACTGTGCTTACCCTCAAATTTCTCCCTGTAACTAACCTGCAGGTCACCGTGTTGCTGCCAATGGACGGAGAAGCTCCCGAGGGGCAGCCTGCCCTGCCGTGCCCCAGGACCAGGCAGCACAAGGCTGGGACTGCCCCGCTGACCTGCCTGCCCTTCTCCCTGCCTGCACTGACCCCCCCCATGCAGGAACATCAGGGAGAAACTATTACACTGACCTGTCCGTCTGCACTTGTGGACTGCACCATCCCTCCTGCAGACTTGGGAAGTCTTATCACTGGTTAACATTAAATATATCTGTGACTAAAAGCGCTTTGGTATCCTAGCACATTTACTTTCCGCACCAGTTCAGTCTCAAAAAGTGGCAGAGATTTATCCTTTTTTTTTTTTAAGCAAAAGAGCCTAGTAGAATAGCTACAGGATTCTGCCTCGCATCTGCTGACCTCCCCTCTAAAACCACCCTGGTTTCAGGATCATATTTAAGTAGACAATTTTTGAAGCATCAGATTGTCACTGCCAGTATCATTGTTTTTTGATAAAATTCTTAAACGGGGGTAAAAAAAAACAGGGTGGAAAGGAATTTTTCATTTTGCAGTGAGAAGTCTTTTTTTTACTCTGGAAATGAGACATCTGTTTCTAGTGCAGAGCCTCATTTTCTCTTTCAACGAGACTCAGGGAAGTGTCCCTTCTCCCTTGTTTAAGACATGCTTTTAAATAAAATACCGTTAAAACAATCGCTTTTGTAATTTAGAAATTTTACATCCAGAAGGCATCACCATGGTCTATCACCCAGCCCCAACCACCTCCCCGCAGCAGAGCCCCCCCCGGGCTGTGCAGCAGGACAGCTCCCACACCGGCACACACAGACACAGCTACACGGGGCTCCAAGCGCACATCGGGGCATGAGCCCCTTCCTCACCTGCTGCTCCCTCCCATGCCCTCACCACGCCGCTGCTGCTTCTCAAATCGTGCTACAAATACCACCGCAAAGACACATACCACAACATGGATGGACCTCCCTGGGTCTCCCCTTGCATGTGGTGCCTGGACTACAGCTGCCCCCTCACAGGGCTATTGAGGAAAACTCTGGGAAAGCAAAATCTGGGAACCCTGAGTCTCTCCCTTTCATTTCTGGCAGCAGCACAGAGGCCAGTCACTTTCCAACGGAGCCACTCTTTTGTAACCTGGCAGCTGACAAGATTTACAATCTCGCCTAGACATTTCCATCCCTAGAATAGTTGGTGGTAGTCTTTTTTTAATAGATGCATATTTTGAGCTGGGCATCTAATAAATATCAAATGATTAATAAATAATTGATTCCATATTGCATATTTACTTAATACAAAGTACCCATGCCAACTGCTGTCTTTCAGTTGAGTTCAACAGACTGTAGATCAGATTGCACAAACGTACATGAAAATACCTTCACGAAGCACATGATGCATATTTATTTATGTTAGACTGACAGATCTCACAGTTAAGCAGGCCAAAGCACAGGTACAGAGAGAACAGTTTTGCATTTATGTTGATGGAGCCAGCACATAAAGACTCCAGCCCACAGAGAGCTGCATGGTGACAGGCTGTGCAGAAAAAAATAGGAAAGGCTTTTCCAAAGATCTGTGGGAGAAAAGAACTGTGCATAACAATTTGTGAGGCGAGCATAATATCTTCTGTGAGCTGCTTGAGGAATACAAATGAATATAAAGCAAACATCACAAAATTCAATGCTCTCATGATTAGAAGTATGCATATCAATAGTTTCCTGACAACCAGGATGAGGCAGAGATAAGTAATTGATCTCTGACCCACGTAATAAACCCAGAATATGCACAAAGGAGTGAAGTCATAAGGTACAGATTGGATAATTCCCGCATTGGAAGTGCATCCTTTTCAAGACAGGTTATTCACTAATGAGCTCTTCTTAGTCAACAGATCGATTTTTTTACCTCGTGATTTTCTAAAACCTGTGAAACTGTAGTTGGAAATGCGTGAGGAAAAAGGTCAGCAGAATTCTGACAAATAGGAGGTCCAAGCCAAACTCCTGCTGGTAGGTAAAGTTCTCCTAGGGATGTTACTTAAATATATTTTAAGAATACCATATGCTCTCTCACAGAGCCTCTGTCAGCAATCCAACAGAGAAGAGCTACTTCACAAGACATGCTGTCAGTCAAGCTCATCGTTATATCTACATTGCAGCCACACAAGTACAGTGATCAGTCACTTCTGCGTGGCCTGGCATGCTGGCATCGAATGCAAAGTGAAAACCATACACAGTAAAAAAAAACGTTTTGACTCTTTAATAGAATCAATGCGGAGGTTTCCACCTTCATTAGGGCAGCCATGGCACGCATCTATCCGCTGAGCACTCGTACATGCATAGCAATCCAGCCTTCCTTTCAGATTGGGGCTTCTTGCACTAGACAGCCAAGTTCAGCAAGCTACTTGTAGACAACAAACCAAAATAAACACAAGATGTCATGAAAACAATCTCACAGAAAGTAAGGCTGAGTCAGGAAGGAATTGCCATAGACCTTTATCACAGACTTGTGATCGCTCTCCCACCTCCTTTGTAAAGATAGCGGTCTTGCAAATAATTCCCAAGGAGTGAAAGGAACTGCATGTCCTGCCTGATTTATCGATAGCTATCCATTTTAACTTCCCAAAAACCAAAACTAAGATAAAGAGCTTTGGGTCAAACTGCAGCGATCAGAGGCTGCAAGAATTCTAGTCAGAATTGCACATTTCATCTTAATGGATGTAATTTGAATCATGAAACAGAAGAATGAAGACAGTATACTTGTTTTTTAACTCGTCAAGGATGGATGGATGAAAATGCCTTTCAATAATGCTGGCTTCTTGCAAATTACAGCCAGCTGTACTAACAAAAAATGAACTTTCAGAGATATTTTTTTTTGCTAAGAGAAACAATATCCTGACCCAAGAATCCCTATGTACCATGCAATTAGCAATTTTTGTGTTTAATGCCTATGAACTTTTGTTTGAATACACTGAACTTGCTCACAGTGCTGTTTGTCAGCACGAGAGGGGAAATGCTCCAAGACTTCATCTTCCTAAATTCCATTTAAAGACTAGATGTAGATTTTATACAGCTTGCATTTTTCCAAAGATCAGAAAATGTTGCTTTCTATTATTTTTCTTACATTACCACATTTGTTCAAAACAGAACAATCAAACATGTTGACAGAAGAATATCACAGTACTAGACAGTTGGCTTTTTTAGTATGCTATAACCTACAGTAGCCAATATATAGTCTCTTATAATGGGAAGCAGTCTTTTAAATTTAGGACATAAAGAAATCACAAGCCTGTGATGAAACAACATACAGACCATGTCAGAATGATACAGACACAAGTTAGGCACCTCTGAAAATGCTGTAACATCTTGACACAAATGATTCCAAACTAGAGCACCTTCAAAAGGCTGCAGTACATCAAAGGTTGCTCCACACAGTTAACCTCTACTGACACAAACTTCCTGTAAGAATTTAATTCGCAACTCATTTTTCTACTAATATATAAATGTAAGGCTACATTGACTGCATACTATAAAATGTTTCAAAGGGAGATACAAAAAACATGAAAACAGAATATATCCACCTAAAACAGCTTAAGCTGTTCCAGACAGGTTTAAATAAGCAGTATTTCGTTATCCCTCACAGTTGGAAGTCCTAGAGCCAGAAGTAAAATAAGTGCAAGGAAGGAGATGGATTAGGGTTAGATTTGTATCATTCATGCAGTAAAATATATTTCTGTTACTAAAGAAATTTTTATCAGCAAACTAAAATATTAAGAATTAGATCACTTCAGGTCTTGAGAACTGATGTGGATTTAAAGCCTGACATGTCCCATGTATTTGAATTGTAACTCAACAAATACTCCCTCCTAACATCAGTTTAGTATTAGACACTTACTGAAATAATTTCAGTCAGGCAACAGAGGTGCGAAGTACCATAATCCAAGCTATTGTCTATTGCTGGGATGTCTTCCAAAAGGCCAATACTTGTAGAAATGAGAGACACGTTCTTGTTGAAATGCGCATGCAATCTGCACCCAGCTAGAATGTAGCTTTTGTTGATGAATACTTGTGTTAGTACCCTGATTTGCAGAGTATGACTCATCACAATTTTGCATCGGTGCTTTTGCATCACTGCCTAGATACATGGAGCGCCACGATTCATTCTAGCATCTCCCTGCTCTGTCAGCAACATGCTGCTTCCCCACAGACAGTCAGTATGACCCAACCTGATATCCTGACTCAGGTTTGAGCACAGACCATGATGCATCTACAAACACACCAATTCCCACATTTCTTTGTGCAATCTCCACGACCTTCTTCCTATATGGTACTATGACATGTTCAATGACATCAGAAGCATTTATACCTCATTGTCAAAATGCAAATGAAAGCTCCTAGCTGGAGCGTCACACTACAGCCACAACAGTCCCAAAGGAATATCACGGACCTACCAAGCAAGCAGTAATGTCTCTCTGTAATGACCTTCCTTGAAGCTAGCTGCACTTCCTCCTGCACCTCCTTGGCACAACAAACATTCCTAATGGAAATCCGTTAGACAGCTCCCAGGTCATTAGAGAATAAAAGGTATTGGCAGCTGACAGCTGATCCTGCCTATCGCTCTCAAGTGATATTGCAAATGTCTCTTCTGATATTTTTACAATCTGAATTTTCAAATCAGCTTCCACATTCCATGCCGAAATACTTCAGCATGGTTCTTTTCTCATTTACATCACACTGGATAACATGTGCATCCATCTCACTTCTCTTTGGTAATTCCCACACCTTTTGCCACATACAGCATATATTATAAAGAAACATAGCAAGTCACTTATTTTCGTAAAACATGTACCTCTTCCAAGCAAGAAAAGAGAAAGAAGCCCTTAAAAAATGAGCATTTTTTACTTCCTCTTCTTGTTTGAGTAAGAAAGCTGCATATGCTATGTGTTTGTGAGGCTGCAAGTTACATCATGTGTCATCCCTGGACCATAATAGCTTTTACAGGTAGCAAATGATAAGTGATACAATGCCATTACTCACCTTTCCTATCTTTATGCAGGAATTAATAGTATCTAGGAAATCAGCTTTTTTTTCATTTATAGGCAGTTCTGTTAATTCCTTTTCTATTAGTTCACCTATTTGATAGCCCATCATTGTTTCAAAAGCAGGATTGACGTACTGTGAAATAAAAACAAACAAAAACCCGTTCAACAGAATATTTAAAGCACAACAGAATCCCTTTTTTTTTTCAATTTGCTAAACCAAGGGATCTCTTTCCCAGCCTTAAATAAATTTCCATGTGTACTGCTCCTGAGAAAGATGCCTACATTTTTTCCCTTTGTGAAGCAAAACAGGAATGTCCATGCTAGAAGAGTTGTGCAGTGTATGCATGTGAGCAAAGAGAGGGAAATTATGGAAACAGCTGAGTATTACATATCCACAGAGTTTAGACAGACATTCAATTCCTGAAAAATGAGCTCACTCAGTTCTCAAATTTATAAACCTCAAACCTACCTCAGTGTTCCTAAAAATCACAAATTAGATGGTGGGACACCACAGGACTATTAACCTTATTTATTGACAAATTCACCATCTTACTGTGTTAAGGGCCAACCATCACTATTCCCCTGTACAGGCAAATCCTAGCCATGCGGACTAGAAGAAGTGGAATCTAATAAAACAGCTTCCTCTCTGAACTGAATGTTGCATTTCGCTGCAATTTTGTGGCCCTTGCCCAACAAAATTGAAGACTGGTACCTATAGCCCACACCTTCATGACCCTCTCGCTAGCTGAGTTACAGACACAGGTCCTGTCATAACAGCATCTGAATGCCTCACAACTTACAATGATTCAGTACAAAAGAAATAAAAAGGGTGCCACTGGATGCCCTCTGCTCCTAAAGGTTCCTTCCAAAGGGCTTTCCCTCCTATGTGAGTGAGAAAGCCCTGCCTGCTGGAGCTCCAAGACTCTTGCACATGTTGGTTCTCTCATATTCTAGGGCTGCCAGCAGAGGGAACAAAATATGGTCTGGAAATACATATTTACAACAACTTCAGGATGTGTTCTGTTATTTTTGTAAAAGGGATGAAAACGGCACATCCTCCTTCAATGAAACTGCCGTTGTCAAGATTTGGGTCAAAAGGGTACAATTTATATGCATGTTATAACTCCCAGAGGTTTAAACTCAGGCTCTTTACTGATAATAAAATCACTACTCACTGCCTTCATAGCTAGGGACGGAACTAACGCCCTTATAAGGATCATGTTTTTTGGGACTGCAAACCTAAGCACAATTTATTTTCCCTTTTTTAAAGAAATTTCTAAGAGAGGATTACATTCAAAACCAAAAATTCCAATGCATCAAACAGTATCCATTTAAGAAAAAAAAACAATCAAAAAGAGCGTACTACCTGTATTTAACTAGAACATCAATTAGATTTGCTTTTCAGGAGCAGCAAATTAATGTACAATATTTTTGGAAAAGAATGTATACAAGCCAGTGGCTACATTCATTCATGACATAAAAGCATCATTACAAAAGAAAACCCCAAGAGAGTAAATCTGTATTAATTCAGAAACAATAATCTCCCTTAAAATTGACTTGATTTATGCAAGATGTTTTAAATTGAGAAAATTATACTCTACAGCTAAATTTACTCCAATTCCTTTAGAACCATTAAGTTAGGTTAGATTCTTGTACTGTAAGGAAGAGTAAATGTAATCATGGATTAAATAAAACCCAGTTGGTCCACAGAACAATTTTCTGTACTCATAAAAGTAACTAGAACAAACCTGTATTACATGGTCTTCACTTGTGATCTCAATGGCTTCTTGACTTTTCTATAATGCTTTAAATAATGAATTACATGCCCTGGAGAAAAAAAAAAAAAAAAAAAAGACATATGATTAAATTTAATCTATGTAATTCTTAATTGTATATGACAATAAGGTATTGCAACTCCATAGTGAATGAAGCTGTACTTTAATGATTAACATATTTTCTTCAGCTAACTGAAATTCTATCATTAACTATGGTACAGTAAAATAAACACTCCCTTAAGGATGTGGCTGAATTGGCATTTTTTTTGTTGATAATGTTTTTGGTAAAATTACCTTAGTTTGAATTGTGCCTGCACCTGTCCAAATTCCAGCTGAATCAACTCATTGTAACAGGCCATTATATTAGAATTTTCTACATATCTCTGCAAATAAAAGGTTAGAAATATTTCATTAATACACATTTCCATACTCCAGGGTATGAAGTTCTGTTTTCTTTTGCTTGATAAAGAACTAAAAAGGAGTAGATATGCCAAAAATGAACATGTAACACAAGCAACTTGAAAAGTAAAATTCTTCAGGTTACTGCATTTCGCAAAGGTGACAGATCGTCACAGCAATGAGGTTGAAACGATCTCTTTATTCTCTGTGATTGTCAGCAGGATCAATATATAAAAACATCTACTTTTAATGAAGTTATATGCTTTCATGCTACTTATTTAAAGTAACAGTGAAAAAATTACGTTGTGTCTCAAGTCATCAAGATTTGAGATTATTATGAGTTTCCTATTGCTAATACCCCAAATTGCATACACAGAAGGATGCAAAACTTCCTGACATACACACCTGCCATTGGATACAGTTATTCATTCTGGGGCTTGTACAGCAACGACCTCAGTATCTTTGATGTTCTTTTTTTAAAACATCTCATATTTACCAGGTGTGAGCCTGAATGTTAAATCTTTGTTCATACTAAATGGCCACAGACACCGATAGTTTGGGAGGGAGGACTGATTATTAAACGTAAGCCACCACATCGAGGTTGCTGAACAAAATTTTCTATACTTTGCCATTAGCCTCATCTCCAAGGCTCTGATGCATAAATAATTCAGAACCCATGTCAGATTACTTATCTGCCCACTGGAATGACTCCGTACGTCTAAGTACAGTTATTTTCAGGCTCTGGCACTTCCTGTATTGGGACCTTACAACAAATAAGCAAATAGGTGCAAATGGATTGTGACGGGACAGCAAAAAAATCTGGTGAGCATGCAACCAAATACTCTGAATCACACTGTAAATCATGTACTTTTTTGTTCCATTGTCAGCTTACTGCAATGAGGAATCCACTTAAGTGACGCACTAATAAGCACCTTTCCTGCTTAATTGGAATAGTTGCCAAGGAACAGATTCAATGTAATACTTTTCAGGTGCCTCCAAACAATAGATAATACCACTTGACAGTGTCTGAAGCCTGTTCACAGATGTGAATTGACATTTGATAGAAGAGATTTCCCACAGCACATTCTGTGGTTCACTGCAAGCTGCTCCCTGGCTCTGCTACAGTCACTAGTCAATTTTGTCAGTGTCAACTTCACAAGCAGAGCATCATATACCTACTCTGAAATACATGCATGAAGTAGAAAAGTCTCAGCACTTCTTATATTCCTGAGAATGTCCACCTTCTTAGTCAGAATTATTCTAATTCTACTGGTGTATGGTAGTTCAGAGTTTCAATATATGTGTAAGAATGCGCAGCATGAACAACATTTACAGGTTGGATTACTGACACAAACGGTCACTGACGGCCAAACTTCTGCATAGTTTCTTGCATGACAATCTTGAAACGTCAGAGCAACGTAGAGGAGTATAACACATACACACCCTTGTGAAGCCAGCAGAGATCAGGGGCAATATTGATGACTCTTCACGATCAGCATGCCTTTTAAAGAAGGATGATAAAGTCAGAGGTTATTTCTGTAATCAACTGAGACCCAGTTTCACAAGCCATTGACATACCTGTACCCCAGATGTCACACTAAAGGCTAATGTGGCTAGACAGGATCTATGAATAAAACAAGTTTTTTGTGGTTTTTATAAGCTTTTGTCTTTGGCATGGATAAGCCAAAATCTTATTTTCCTTTTTGTATGGAATGAGCTGCTTACATCACAAAAAACTAATGCTTCAAGAATACAAATTAATTAGCTGTTGTTGGAGTATTTCTTTTTTGGTACTGGATTCTTTGTTTATGCTATCCTTAGTCAAAGGTGCACTTGGATGTCTACATGGCCGAAGTTTTAAGAAATTACTTGTTGTCTGAGTGTACCAATTCTTAGGTGGGCCACTCAAGATGCCTGAATGAGGATTGATTTTATGGTGTTGCCTACCCAGTGCCTTCTAGCAGGTCACTTCAGGATGACATACTCCTAAAAATGAGATATCGGAATAATTTTGAAAAACTCGGCTATACTGTTAAAAGACACTCCAACATAGTTGAATGTATGGCTGGAATCTGGAGGAAAGGCCATTATGTTAAGTTTCTGTAAATGAGCAGACGAAAGCTGGTCAGGTTTAGCAGATGGCACAATAGCTTTTATTCATGTGTGAAATTTTGGATCTTATGGCACCTCTTCTTTTTGTTTACTGTCCACTTGTTTCTTATGCATGAAGAGAATGATGCCTACTAAAGTACACGGTTTGCCCAAGATTAAGCAGAGGTACAGAAGGGCAGCTCTCAGAAAAATCTCCCCATTCCCCACACCAGCTATCTGGTAATGCTGCCTCCCAGAAGCACAAAGAAAGAGGACAGGCATTCTGCAGGGGAAAAATAACGCCAAACAAAATAAGAATAAAAACCAATAAACTGAATGGCAGGAAAATGAAGAATATCCTCCATATGCTACTGGCTAAATGTCAGGCTTCTTCAAAAACATGCTTCTTGCAACAAGAAAGGAAATGTGTGAAAGTTCCCTGTCTGTGAAATTCTAAATGGTGACTCGAGAAGGCTTGTGTTTAGCACAAGGGAACTTGACACAGTCAGCTCAGCCCCAGTGGAAGGCAAACTGACTTCTGAAGTTTTCAGTAGACAGGGATACTAGACACATCTGAAAAGTTAGAGAACTCAAGCTTCTGAGATATTGTCACCACAAGGGACTATTACCTTGTCCCAATGCACGATGTGAACATTTTGAAAAGACAAAAATGAATTGCAGGGAAAAATCCTTTTGAGCAACTTCCTAATTGTGAGTCAGCAAGCCCAGCTTCCAAGCTCTCCTGAGTTTCGAAAGTAACTGCTGTCCCACAGAACCACAGGTGTCTTTCTCTCTGATGTACATGAAACAGCTCTTGAATCACTATTTGCTCTTTTGCTCTTTTTTTTCCTTTGTGTTAGTCTGATGAGTGACAATTCTGATTGTAGAAGCAATGGTTACCATAGCAGAAGACTTCCTGACATAAAAACATTGAAGATGATACTCACAATGGAATCCCTTGAAATGTTTAATTGGGGTCTTTTGTTCACTAGAGATGGTGGTGGCAAATGGGGTTTCTAATAGGAAATTTCAACACCTCGGAATCGCTTTTCAGAATAAATGTTTTCTGAGAAGTGGACATTCCCAGAATTCTACTTTGAGGAAATTATCTTCCATTTATTTCATTTCAGATTAAATATATTGCTTTTTTTTTTTTTTTTACTGTTACATTATTTTATTATATATAAGTAATGTTTTCAGAGGGAAGAGGAGGAAAAAAGCATATGCGCTGCTTTACTGACACGTCATAATGTAGTCTATTTTACTTTTAAAACTTTTATGGTCAGATGCTACTTTGTACTGATCAAATTGTTCTGTATCTTTTTTTTGTAATTCAGTGGATCTCCTGTTTGTGCTGTGATTAATCAGACTGAAAGATGGATCAAGAAAAGTTCAAAATACAGATCTATAAGGCAGTTCCACAGTTCTGTACATGATGTTGCAGAGGTTGTTTGAAATATACTCCCAAAACCTGCAGTGATGAGGAGATGGGAGAAAACAAAACCCAAAGTCAGAACTCTTTAGTAAAAACTAGAAATCAAAAATCCTGTCCCAATCCTATAGTCAAGGATGGTGAAAACTGTATGGTATAACACATTAGCACAGTAAGAAGTTCTAATTCAAGTTTTTTAATGTAGCATTTACTTTTACAATTATAAGAATTACATTTTCTTGAACACACGTGAAAGTAAAGACACAAGTATTTACCTTTGTACTACACCAATAATGACTGCATTTTCCGAGGGTTTCGTTCTTCTGATAGACCTTTAAATGAAAAGCAAATCATTTAACATTTGTTTAAGTTCACATTTCAGAAAACATGATTTTACAGAATCTTCACACAGTACTTTTTTTAAAATGTCTCTTTTAAATGGTTTAACAACAAATCCTGAGCCTGCTGGACCACTAAGGAGAATAAATGTAGCAATATCTGTGAGTCCATGAAAAAAAAAAACACAAAAGACACAGAGAATGTAGATTAACCTAAATCTCACATACTTTCACTGGGGGAATAGCGAAAATTGTCCCCTCTGAAACAGCAGCGAATAGACTTGTTTGAAGGACTTCGCCTCACTCATTTAAGAAACATTTTACTTTATTCTGAGACAGAATGGTACAAATGTAACAAGGGGAACACTGCTGATACCTACCCTTTGCCTGACAAAGATCTTATCTAGTTACTTTGGTTTAGCAAGAAGGGCCTTTGTCCCAGTGCCCTGAACCCACCACGCTCACCCAGGGTACATAACCTGACCCCGCCACCCCCACCCCACCGACTGCCATTTAGTCTAGACACATTCCCAAGGGATATTTCACTGGAAAGTCACTGAAGCAAGGCACCAACTGCCTGTCAAGTCTCTGTGGAGAGAGTCAGACAGGCAAGCCCTTTTCCCCTTTTTTCATACTTTACAGCAGTTTGTAGAAGTATTTGTGGACTTAGTTTGCAACTCTGCTCTTCATAACAGATTTTCAAGGGTTGTAGGTATAGAAACATGCACACAAAATATTTCCTATCCACATCTGGAGATACGCATCAGCAAGTGACATTTCAAAAAATGAACGCTAATGTTCAGAACACTAATGAAGTGAACGTATTCATTAAATTGCTTGGTGGCACAAGCTATCTTCGCAGTTAATTTAGTGTGCAAACCAGTAACCAGCTATTGGGGGAAAAAAACCCACAACCATAAACGAAACCAAACCAGTTCACTATGGCAAGAAATTTGTACGCTGTGGCTCCAAGCCAGACTGAGCTTCAGATACCCTAGCACACAACCAAAAATGCTGCAGCTATCAGATGTAAAGCACTGAGGTAACAGTATTTGATGCTGCCAATGAACATTTGTCCAAAAGACTCCAATGTTTGACCAATTTTATAAAAAGGTCATATAAAAGCAAAAAACCTTTGATGATGTGTCAGCTATATAGTTAAGCATTGATTACACTGAAATGGTGCTTACCTGCATAATGCTTCTGCATCAAAGTATCTGGAATGTCTATGGTCAATAATGATAATGTCATGGTGTTTATCAAGAAAACATTCTAGTGCAGACTCAGGTGTCCTGGCAATATTACACCGAAATCCAGCTTTCTCACATGCCCAACGGAACCCGTTACTCTGGTCATCTTCTTTGGCAAATACTAAAAGTACCTGAGTTAAAGACAGACAGTGAATCATTACGAACAAGTCTTACATATACAGTAGATTCTGTGATTTTTGCCTGGTCTTAACATGTTTTTTAAAGCCACATCCAAGGCTTAATCCATTGTTTCTAACAGAGCTGCTTTCTACAGACTATTGCTTTTTATAATTGTCTGTATACAGAGGTGTTTCAAGTGGATAAAACTTGTGTGCCAGAGCCATTTATATCCACACGGGATGAACAAGTCTGGGAAGTGGCTCTCTTGTCATTGGGCAATCAGTTGAGACTAGACACCCATGTTTCAGACAGTGTACATGATAGAACAGTAAGTCTACTTTTCTTCACTGAAATTGTCTCATATACAACTATTTTCTTGGATTTTATTTTTCTTGCCAGATGATATTACAGGGAAAAAAAAAAAGTCATGGTTCACCTTGTGTGAATTAATATTTACCAGTGCTTCAATGGCATGATGAAAAATGTGCCTTCCTTTTCACCTCATGCTAGTTCCCCACAGTACTGGATGCAGCCCACTCTGCAGGGTTTCTGCAAACTACAGATAGGCTGGTCAAGATGAACTCATGCGAGACTGAAATCACAATCAGTACCTCTGTATATGAAGTATGTCCCCATGTGACTCCTATGCAAAGCTGGCCACGGGATTTGTATCACAGAAGGAAACTACTGTGGTTGAAATCCAGAACTGGAAGTCAGATCTATGAGCCAGTATCGGCTCTGTCCTAACATTAGGTAATTGCCAATAGCATTAACCTTTCTGAACCTTTTTAAAATCAATACAATGCCTACATACTACAAGTATGATAAGGCCCAATTCCTTCAAAAATGTATTTCAAATTCTACGATTGAATATGGTACAGAAGATAAACACAAAGTCTGCTAAGGAAGACTCTCACTGACGTGATTGTGCTTTGTATCAGGATAATGTTTTGTAGAAGAAAACTTCTCTTGCCTGAAAGAACACACAGAATGGCAGACTATAGTTCTGTGTTAGCGCTGATTTTGTGGATGATTCAGTATACGCAGCCTTTTGGGAAAGATGGGTAACTAAACCAGCATTTGGGCTATTGTCTCAAGACACCAATCTTCCAGTAATTTATTCAAACCACACTTAAGATATATGTTTTGGTCAGAAAATAACATGGAGCATGTGTAACTTGCACCACATCCCACTGCCGTTTATCTTCTGGGTGATTTTAGGAATTCCAGTGCTGGTTACACTTTGGACCAAGTTGGTGAAATGTCTACCAGTAAATCTTAATGTTTCTGTGTAGTACATACTTTTGTAAGAATGAAGGACTTTGTACTCATTTAGTTCAGATTCCTTTTATAGCAACCTGCAAAGCTGTTTGCAAAAACATGCCATAGTTTGGGCTATATTTAGTGAAGTTAATTTATAACATTCTTAAGAATGGTTTTCATCAGTAGCACAGAAAAGCAGCAGATCTCAGTTGTATGGTTGACTCTGGCACAAATGAGATGTTGTCTAACTTCTTCCCTCATCCCTGCCAGCTATACTACCAGGATAAATTGGTAGAATTTTAGAGTGGCCTGTGACTGGACAAAAGCAATGCAAACATTAAGAACAAGAACAGAGGCAGAAATAGTCAAGGAATGTTTCTGATTTATACTTAGGGAACAGCTAGATGAGGCTGTCCTAAGATCTGATGTTTGATGATATTACTGTCTGTTCTGATAATAGGTCAGGAAGATGTTGAACTGCAGTTCTTGGAGACAGATATTTCCAAATTATAAAGTCCAAATTACTTCCACCCAGGAGTTTTGTAATTACTGACTGAGGAACATCTTGGATTATTAATGGTTCTGTATGCCTTGGGATACAGGAGAGTTTTCAAAGGAATTCCAAAGGAGTCCTGTATCTGCAAACCTCATACACATCCCAGACAAAATAAGGGGACAATTGACAAATGACCTTCATTAATAAAGACATAAAGGAGGATAAATTAATGCCAGTCAACAACAAATAACAAAAAAACATACTTTGCCAAGCTCTCTTCCTATCTTTTGTGATGATATTGCAAGTTTGGTTGATGCTAGTAATAATGCTGGTGTAATAGACCTTGACAGGACATTTGGCTTAGTACCATTTTGATGAGATTTTGATTAAGAATTGACTACCAGTAAAATACAAAACAAGGCACACATTAAATTGATTACAAGCAAACCGACAGCACAAAGAACTGCAGATACCTCTATTTTTATGAGCTGAGAGATGGCTGGAGAAAAGAGGTAGGCAGGATTTTTAGGATATCACATAGAATGTCGTGATAAAAATCTGTTAGGCTCACGTAATCACTTGACAAAAATGCTCTGTGAAGATCTCTATACCCAAAAAATTCCAGTCATGAATTTTAAGCTAACATTTGTGATGTTGTAGAAATTAAGACTTCAGTTTGAACTGTTATATTACCTGAAGTTGATCTCGATGAAGTCTCATAGGGCCAAACTGCACATCCGTTACTGGTGCCTAGAAAAAATAAGAAGGGATCTTATTAATACATATACACATAGGTAAGAAGAAAAATTAGCACTGTGAGAGAACACATGTCTTATTTACCACTGTCTCACAGATATATTGCTATCATTATGAGGCTGCTTCTTCATGATGGTCTTATTCTGCTTTTGTAAATTTATATGCTAAGCTGTATTAACACAGTTAGAAATCAACAAGCTATTCTTTAAGTATTTTTTTTACTGTTATTTTAAACATAGAGTAATGGATTAGTCATGAAAGTTTGGTAGACAGACTGTTATTTTTCTGTATCCTCTGTATCACTCCAGCAGTTCTACAAAACACGGAAGTGTTTAAAAATTGCTTTTTTTAAAGTCCAAAAAAAGCATTACACCTCCAGGAGAAAGGCAAAAATATGTAACTCTGCTCTTAGAATTTCACATGGAAGAGATGCCCAAGAGTTCTATGAGAACACATTGATTTCATTTCTCCAAGAGTGTGTTGCTGCATTCCCTCCTTCCCACCCAGCCCCTCCAGGGAAGGTTTCAGCACCGAGTTATTTGTACTTGACAACGCACTTATTCAGCATGCAACTTTGCTTTGAAAAACCCTGGAAAAAAAGCTGTCATATGTCATGCTTTCTGCATGCCAGTGATTCACACATTCGATTCTGTTCACGTAACAGGCAAACAGTTTAGCTTAGGATGCACAAACTGAGCTGGGATCCTTCCTTCTTCTGTGTCACTTCAAGGAATGGAGGTCAATGACCAGAAGTGATGTTTATCACAACTGTTTCTCTTTGATACAATTAATCATTAATCAAGCTTGAACATGAATGACTCTTCAATTGGTATGGGATGGACTTTCTAAAGTAGTTAAACACACAAATACAGAGGGAGACTCTTAATAGGATTACGCAGGTTAGGTTCTTGGGGAATTCCCATGAGGCAAGTATCTGTACTTTCATGTGCTTAAATACTTTTCCCCTCTTGTCTCAGAAATGAAAACTAAAAAGCAGGAATAACAATGCTCCTGATTCAAAACAGGAAACAGAGTCCAACCAATGGCCCTTGGACTTACATAGACTGACTCTTCAAAGGTAACCAGAGTAAAAAAGCAGAAGAAAATCAATTTTGGCAAAGCAGTAAACAGAAGACATCTCTTGATTCATATGTACAAAGAAACGATCTGTTGAGCACAAAGGTGGCTTTTTTACATTGCTGTTTTTCAAAGTAAAACCACACGAAGATCAGATTCATTGCTTTGCAGCCTAGACTTCTTCCAGTAAGTAATTTTAAAGAATCATCAGCATGTCCCACAGAAAAATCTTCTAGAATTACACGCTCCATTCTTTCTATGACCTTGCTGCTCCATTGCTCAGCCCTCAAGAGTTTCTCATGTGTGATTTTATTTATTCATCAACTTGGAAGCCACCATTGCAACATTAAATAAGCAAGAAACATGAGTCAATGAAAAATGGCAACATAGTGTCTGCAAAAACAAGCCAGGAACCAGTGTTTGCATATGTTATTTAAGGGGGCCTCTAAAAGCTCATGTTAAAATGACATGGAGGAGTTTCAGATTTACTCATTCTGGTCAGATTGGCTTAATTTAAATACTCTCCAGTCATTTTTTCTAATTTTGAGACCAAAAATGCTTCTTCAGTTGGAAAAATCAAGCTGCTTTATTCTCCTTTGTGGCACATTATCCAGCTATTCAAAATCTGCACTAGAAAATAGCAAATACTTATGCTGATAATGCACATAGCAGGAGGGAATCCAGCTCTCTGCACCAGTGTTACTGGTTTTGCAGCATTGACAGTAGTAACTACTCGTCCCGAATCAGTAAGATCAGCAGAAATGCCTGAAGGACACAGAGGGAGTGTATCTATTGAGTAAGAGATGCCTTTTTTTACAGTCGCTTCTCTGACCACAACCACACTTCAAATTAAATTTTGAAACATTTGGTTTTGTACAGTCCAGCTGCAGCATAAAGCAGCAAGTGTTTTCAGTTTCACCAAGAGATGGGCCTGAGCTGCAAGGTTCAGATCCAGAGCTGAACTTCACTGGCATTTGGGGGTATGTAAAACCCCATCCATCAGGCCAGTGTACCCTTGCACTATCAGTCCCAGTCCAAGGGGAATTTTAACAAATGAGATAAACCCAGTATTGCCAGTTATTGCTTTTCCGATGCTTCTTTCTTTTAAAAAGGTTGTGAATGAACAGCCATCAAGGTATTTAAAGGACTGAGCCTGAAATCACTTTTCTGCCAGAAACCTGTGGCCATTTCTACACTGAAAATACCTGTCTATGCACCATTTAAGCTTAAGTTACAAGCACTGCCCAAATGAGATAACTGTCTTGTTACACGTTAACTCGCTGTCCTGAGTAGAAGAAAAACCCTGGTCTGCATCTCAGCTGGAAATTTTTTGTGAACTCCAGTTAATTCTTAATCCTGTTGAAATCTGTTCAAGTAACTTGATTAATCATTTCAACTTTTTGTGTGCTGCTGGTAGCACTGAGAAGTAACATGCAATTAAGTACTGTGTCAAAAATCAAGGCTTCAGCAAGGATCAGCCGAAACTCTCAACTATCGGTGAACTAAATGAGCTTTAAGAATACCTGCAACCTTACAACAAAACCAAACCCAGCCAAAGCTCACGTGTATAGTAACTGCACAAACACCTCTTTATTCACTCACACTTTTGCTACTTCTTTCCTGAAGTTTCTTTCCTACTTGAAAAACAAAAACCCAAGCACATTTTCAGATTGACAAATGTGACTTATGCATGTGACAGCCTTCCAGGCAGGCACAAACCTGCAAGAAAGCGTATGACAAGACAGAGAGGCAGAACTAGTTGTAGGTTCCTGGAATTGATTGTGATAGAGCTGGGTCCCTTGCCAAAGAGCTGCTGATGCAAACTTCACGAGTAAGTACAGCATATGTGACTGTGCAAGACTTGAGTCTAGGACACTTTGAGCACCATGTCTATGAATGCAAGTCTTTTGAAAATTCTTCCTTGGCTAAACAACCTTAGAGGCCATCCCACAACCTGGAGCCAGGGACCAAACCAAACAGCTGGTAGGAAGGGGTCCTGATGCAGATTTCTGACTGCATCTGTTCTCATTGCAGCAGGGCTCATGGTCTCAAAGACATCTAAATGCCAGAATAGTTTATAACAGTAACTAATTCTCAGGCTTTTGAAAATGCAAACTTTTTGGGCTCATCTGTGCTACTGCAACTTCCACAATAGCTGCAGCTCAGTTTCTCTAGGTTTGGGAGCGAGAGATGCCTGTAATAGCAGGCTGCAGGTCAGCAGCTACTAGTTAGCTTTAATTGCAGTCAGCAGCTTGGTTACTGCAGCGGCAAGTGTTTACACCCTCCGCTTAGAGACAGAGCAGATAATCAACTCCAGGCTAGTTTAAATGCTTATACACAACAGTTACAGCCATTTTATATTCTCTGTCCTGCTGAACTACTGCTGGTAGTACTTATTTTCCCCCAAATTTGCCTTTCTTATTTGAATACTGTATTTTCTGTCCTGTCGAAAGAGGCCTAGCCCTGGCACAAAGTGAGATGTGTCCCAAGGCAACAGGCATTAGCCACCCATATGATAGCTGTCGGGGGGGGTTATCTTCTACTGACTGCTCTGTACAGCTTGACACTAGCTAGAAATGATCTGCATGTTGTAGCACCTACGCTGCAAACATTGAAATTGCTGATAGAAATACTTCACGTTTCCAATGTCCATAGAAAAGTGAATGTTTGGCAAATAAAAACAACTGAAATAAGCTTTAAAAAGGCAGACCCAAACAACTGTGACTGATCTGATTAAAGCACAACAAACTCAATGTTGACCTGATATAACCTGGTAAAGTATTTCTCGCTATGAGTCATTCTTCGCCTTTTACCGGAACAGAATCTACAGGAATGGTCTGTTCATGGTTGCTGGGTTGTTTTTATTTTTCTTTCTACAGCTAGAAAAACTTGAAATGAACTTGCTCAATGAATAAATGTAGAAAGGAATAAAGGGTGGAAATAAAGCCAGCCTTATCCACACGCTCCCTACAGTGATAAACTGCCTGGTTGGTGTGTGAGACACATCAAAGCAGCCCACAGGTCTCCTGTTTGCTAGAGGTCTCGTATCTTGGCTTTCTCCAAAATGCTTCTCTTACCATTACCAATTGGAGAGGAGAGCAAACCTCTTAAAAGGGCAGAGTCAGCCCCCGCCAAATCCTTTGGATATTAACTGCCATGCTATACTCCTGCTACAGAGGGGCAAACACATTCCTTCTGGAGGCTGATTTTCTTAAGTTGCTTCTTTTATGAAGCTTTTGTGGGTTATTTTAAAGCAGAGCCCTGTGCAGGCCAAGGTAACCCTCATCAGAGCTGGGACTGCAGGCTGCTGCAGTACTCACGAGAACTGGGGAGCTGCTGGCATCCTGGGGAGCAGGAGCAGGCACCTGAAATCCTCCTCCACAATCCACAACTGCTCCGTCACTTCCTTTCTGCCACAGATGGGGCTGTGTGGATGACAGGAATGATTCTTCCTCTGGGCATTTAATCACCATGCACAGCCCTGGCCTCCTGCTACCATCCCTCCCTAAAGGGCAGCTGGCAGCATTTCTGCTCCTGCTGCTCTTCTTGGCTTTTCCAGGTCAGAGTTTGCACGAGGAGATGTGACACCTTATTTTTCCTGCAACTGACTTGAACAAAGAAGTGACATAAACTTTTGCTGAAGGGACTGCAGATGGAACCTGCTGCTCTATGGCTAACATCAGTGTTTAGAAAGCAGACCATGAGAAGAGAATTTCTCTTGGTAGTTTAACACTATGTAACTGCCTCGTCAAATAAAGACTTCACCCTCAAGGCTCTGACTCTATAATATATGACATAGATAACTACAATGATTAGACATAAGACTTTATCACTGGTCCTAATGGACTACAGCCAGCAAAATTTACTCAGATCAATATTTTAAGACATCACAGTAAGTGTTTTATCAAATTTTAAAATACAAACTTAAGTTTTCTGCATATACTAGGGACATAATATAAATCAGTATGAGTTAAGTCATCACAGCAAGATTTGACAGTCTTGATCATCAACATATGCTAGGAGCTCTAGTACTGGTAACATAAACTGAATTTTGATAATTGTAAGAAAAACAAAGGGATGAATTTTACAAAGGAAAAAAATACCCTTTTTCTTAACCTGCTGTTTTAAGCATAGATTTATCACCCCAGAAAATTAAAGCTCAAATGAACTCATAGCTTTATACCATACCTTAAATTTTAACTGACTCAGGATCTATTAGCAGAGGATATTTGAATTCTACATGATAATGCCCTTTCTCAGAATCATCAGCCAAATCCTCCTGGATGCTGAAAGCTAGGAAATAACCCACTCGGTATAAACTGACATGACAAGGTCCAGGATCTGGTCCACCCAGGTCATACCAGCGTGATGCCTCTATCTCAACAGAGGCGTTTTGTGACTTGGTGTGGCTAACGTTTCTGGGCAAGAAAGTCTCCCTGTTCAGGATCAGCTATAGGTTTTCACTATTAACATTTTTTTTTGCTTATAACAATCTTTATCACTTTCTGAAATATATGAATACTAATCCAATCCATGGTCATTTACCTACTTCTTTCTCAGTGGAAATCTACCGAAGTAGAGAATTTAAGACTTAGCTTCCTATTTTCCACGCACTTTCTGCTAAAAACTTAACACCACTGTTCACATCTTCCTTGCAGACCTTGACAACACCGTTTCGTTACATACTTGACATTGGTACAAGTTACATAAAATGCTGGCTGAGCAGATCTTTCTAACACGTCCAACTGTTCTGAGCACAAGATGAATTTTATAATTCATGGGCTGAATTCTGACCCGGTTAGCAACAGTGAAAACTCAGAGTAATTCCACCAAATGCACAGAGAATATGCTGGATTTACTTCAGTACAAATGAAGTGGGTGTCTGGCTCCATGCAGCTACTTCTTTTGTTGTTTGGAGGCCACAACTGTCTGAATAAAGAGTAAGAGGGAACAAAGCATCCAAGGTTTCTGTCTGCTCAACAGATTCAAGGACAAAGGTAAGCCTGGCTCTCAAAGACCCTAGGCTGTATGTAGTCAGTTGATTCTTTGCTGAAATACAAAGACAAGAGTTCTGAAAGGCAATTAAATTTTACCAAAACTGCTGTTCAACCTAGATGAAACCTGTTAATTCCAGCACTTGATATTTTTTCCTATTTCTGTTTCATAAAGGATGTAGAAAAATGTCACAGACTCGGTAATTTACATAACGTAGCATCCTGGCTCAATGCAATTTACTTTGATAAAATCTAGCATTTGCGTTAATCTAAATCAGGTTCCCACTGATGCACCTCTGTCAACAAAATGATACAGATTTAGATCTATATTTCAAGGTTGGAAGATCACCTGAGGTTCCGTTCCAGTACCTTTTTCCTTTTATCTATTTTCTGTTTTAAATTGATTCCTAGAATTATCTGTGAAGCTGCCATGTAATGATACAACAGACAGCATATGCGATGGGCTAACATACCTTCCATCATCTTAATCCATTTCTTAAGTTTTAGTAACAGTTGTGAACCAGTTGTACATAAACGAGCTCTTGAGAGCCAAACTCTGACCTCTGATTCACATCATTAGCAACACAGAATTTGGACAGCTTGCAGTTTCTGTGAGAAGGACAGCTTTATTGAGCATAATGCATTGCCAGAGCCCTCGAGTCAGGCTACTGTCAGCCACGAGACCTTATTCCCGACTTCCTGACATCACCTTTACTGCCCCTAAAATCCAGCCCCTCTTCCACTGCTCAGCCTGGAGGCAAGCTTCAGGTTAACCCAGGTCCCAGGGAAGGCTCCCAGAAGCCACCCACGCCCAGCTGGGACTGGGGCTGCTTTGCTGGTGCACCAGCACCCATGCGGCTATGCTAGCTTCACCTGGCCTCTCCCGCGCCTGAGCAGGGCCCTGCTGATTTTTGGCTACAGGTTTGGCTTGCCACGCATGCCAGCCATCATTATATACGTATGCTTGTTTGTATTCCGGGCCTAATTCCCCACTGCATTTCTTCAGTGTTATTCCACTGCAATAAGTAAAGCTAAATTAGAACAAATCTGGAGTAATACTCTTGTGAAATCAGGCTTGCTGCCTTCCAGCACCCTTTAGACACAACTGAGAACTCTCATTTTGTATCACTTATAAATTCTCCACTTACTCCTTACAGTAAACTTTGGTTATCGAGCCGCAAGCATGGCACTAGCAAAAGTGAATCATTCCATTTTGTTGGGAATAATTAACAATGCTGTCCCAAAGTACCTTTTATTATTATTTGTAATGTGGTAAAGCCTGGGTGGCCTCTGGCCCAGACAAGTGGCCCACTACGGTGACGTCGTGCAGCGACAGGACAAAAAGGCAGTCAGCAGCCCCAGCCACTGCTAAAGGTGGCATGGTAACAAAATGCTAACAATGCTAACAGAACATGCTAACAACTGGGGGGTGCAGGGGGTGTTGAGCTCCTGGTAGGGTATTTAAAATGATAAAATAAATGTCATCATCACTTAGCATGCCTACAGCACTACTACACAGATCTCAAAACTTGCAGAGGGAGGAAACGGTTGCTGTTTCCATTTGTACTTTCAGAAGCACCAGGGAGAGAGACAGGAGCCCTGGCATCCCTCGGCGTGGCGTCAGGCTCCCCTGCTTCCTGGCCAGCCCACTGCGGCAGGTACTGGTAATATTGGGACCATTTGATAATAGCCGGTATCTGGAAAACACTCACTGATTTCTGAAATTCAAAATGATAGTTTCTGATAATTCAAACACAATTTACATTATGACTTGGTAACTACCCTGTTATCGTAGGTTTCTAAGGTAAGCAGATACAACTCTAGCAAAGCAACTGTGCAAATCTCACACTACATACTGCCACGAGAGTCCTCATTCTCCATGAACCACACAGCAAAAAGGGGCAGAATAAAACACAGACAAGCCAGAAAAAGAAGCCATAATCCACCCTGTCTTTTTCTGTCCAAAGAGAAGAAAGCTGCACGGAAACCTGTCCTCACATCAAAAACTATTCAAATCTAGCAAGTTGCATTCACTGCAGCATCTACCTGATTCAGAGATCCCTTACAGACCTGTACGCTATGCACAGGCACACAGGGCTTGAAATTCCAGCTGTTTAGAAGAGAAAAAATGTGAATCATACATTCCACAGCAACCCTGGAGACATGAATACCCTCAACACTGGCCTGCGCCCCATGGTCATCATTTTGCCAAATGCTTTTATGATCAACCAGCACTGAATTTAAAATGCTCTAGGTCTTCACCATCTTAAGATTCGAGACAGCTCCCTGGGGTCTTCACTAAGGTCCCCACTTTCTGTCTTCAAGTTTTTCAAGAACTTCTCCTTTCAGGCCACATACACACAGATCTACGTCTGGAGGCTGTGAGCTCTTCCTACACTGGATCCCTGGGCTGCTCACTAAACCATAGCCAAATATTTCTGTGTGGTGAGGGCATGCTGTAGGGTATTTGTAGTTATATCCTGCACTAAGAGAAAAACAGCAGCTTAAATGATCTGGCTTGTACTTTAGAAGAATTTTTTAAACCCTGTAATAATGGTTTTCTATACATAGGTTACAGAATGGATGCCTTTATCAATGCAAAAAAACCCTAGTATGAACATTTTCAGCTGTTCAAAGTTAAATGTAGTTTTTAAGTGTTTACATTTTTGGAGAGTCTAGCTTAAGGGTAACAGGAACAGAATGTATAATATGCAGAAACTGAATTGCTTCAGATGAAAAAAGAGGTCATCTTTAAGGCACTAGCACCTAATTCCATATTTCGCTTGTTTTTGACAAAATTCAAGGCTCAGCTAGAATACCCTGCACTTCAGAGCAAATGTCCTCCAAAGCCAGGCATCCTTGGTATTCTGGGGTTACTTGCAAATGAGGGTTGTGATTGCCTTGTGAGACATTACCTTGCTGGCAGCTGATCAGCACATATGTGTGGATATTACACCTCTCTGAGCTTCAGCAGCTATTCCCTTGTACTCTGAAACCGCTCTGTTTTCCCCTTTGCACTCAGGACCAGCCACACTCTTATCTCACAAAATGCTTTAAAGGCAGCCACATAAAAACGGTGCATCCAGCAATTCCCAGAAGGGTGAGAGATCTATTTCCTCTCCCCTTTTCCCCTCACCTGACACAAGACTGGTTACTCCACTGGCTTAGGAGAGCTATAACCAAGCTCTGGGGACCAACTAACTCCTCATATGCCGGCACTGATATAAAAGTTTCAGTGTGCTGCTCTCTCTCATCTGTTGGCAGAAATAACCTCTACCCAGATGTAAAGGCCAGCCAAGACATCAGCGAAGAAATTGGTCTTTACGTCTTGCAGGTCACCAACCAAGACACATTTCAAACCAGAGCATTAAATATGTTGGGGTTTGCATCACACCAAACAAATAAATCCAGCCTTGGCTTTAACTACATCTTTGTCTAACTGCAAAGGAACTTCTCATTTGCCTACTGCTGCCTCAGGTGTATTAATTTTGCAGGCAGGCTGTAGCTGACTTTCCATCCCCCCACTTGAGCAGACGCTTTAGTACAAATACTACATTCTTCTGGCCCAGAGGGAAATTCTTGCTGCCTGCACTTTAACAGTTGAGCTGCATGGCACTCTGGGAGACTTAAATATGGCACAGTAGTTCTATTGTTTAATATTATTAAAACTGCTTGCTCTCTTGTGATTTTGCAAGATCCTGGAGTGTAGCAATAAGCGCTAATCTGTTTCATATCTATCAGCTAGTTCTTTCTAGTAGATACCACTTGCTAGTTCTATTTTAGAGGTGATTACAGATGCATCAGGATACAATAAATCTCCATCATTATCAGTATTATTTTTTTCTTTATGCACATTAATTTCAGTGGCAGTTTTTCTTGAACCATCTGGATTTGAACAGAGTCAGCTGACTAAAAGGAAGTTCCAGTCTATCAGGAAGATTTCCAATTGCTTTCTTTATGTCAAACTTTTCATGGCTTGATCTACCAACACTGCAACTGCCACAAACAGACCAAGCAAAGCATGAGAGCACAGCACAAAAATAGCATAAAGCGGTCAGTGGATCTGCTAGGCTTCCGAGAAGATTTCTATTTTGTCCTAAGTTTCCACTTGTTAAGGAACAAACTTGCTTTTTCTATTGTCATTAATAACGCATTGTTTGCACTGACACAGTTCAGGCTTTACTGACTATAGTAATTTTTTCTGCCTGCTGCCATCCATTATCACAAAAGCACACATTTCCCAAGCAGTGTCAAATGGCCTGCAGCAAACTGCTGTCAGACCACAGCTGGGCCAGCAGCAAGCTTAGATTACCCCTTCCGACCCACTGAGAACTGTACATGAGCTCCCATAACTGCTACTTGTATCTTACACATCTCCAGCCTTTGCATATGTGGGCATCCTGGATGCACCAGATTTTAGTCCTCCAAGACTGGATGGTGACAGTACGCAGCTGCCTCCTCCCTCTTCTTCCCCATTCTCCCAGCCATCTGCCATGCACAACACTTTCACATAGCTTACTCAGGTGTCTGTGAACCTGCTGGACACAGCTGGCATATGGTTTTCTGTACAGTCCAAAAGGTGTGCTCTGCCCACCTTAAGTAAGCATGAACTCACTTGTACTCTATCTGGTACCCTGCCTGGGAACTGCTCTAAGAGACAGCGAAGATGCAGCCTCTGAGATGGAATTCTGCAGGTAGAATAAATGCTAAGTCAGTGGGACAGAGGCCAGTACAGTGGAAGAGAAAGTTTCAATACTGATAATAAACATTCCAGTGTTTTTGTTTATTGACTACAGGTTTCCCAGGCTGAGTGCAACTGTCTACTGATATATGAGAAAACTGAAAAAGAGGTTCTTGGCACGCAAACCTTTTCTAAATAGAGAACTTTTGTCTCAAATAAATGAAGACATGAGACTGCAGGCATATTCAAGATGTCTTTTTAAAAAATATGAGGAAATTCACAGCAGTACATCCTTTTATCACTCTGAGGTTTAGCATTAATTTTGCTTATTCACACCAATGACAATCTGACAGGTTAATTCCAGGTTCTATCATAAGGAGGAAAACAGACAAATGTATTTAAGAGCGCTGGGGATCCCTTCTTTCTTTTGACCACTAGGAACTTCACTGGCTGAGGGGGTGAGCGACTGGTTTCCTCTAACACAGATGCCTCTTCATTTCTGAGGACCTACAGGGTAGTTTGAAACCTGACCCTGGTTTTCTGCTTGAGTCTGGTTCAGTAACACACAGTGCTTCTGCCAGCCCACAGGGCTCGTTAATATTACACGCTCAGTAGATGGGATCACTCTTTTTTCCCCTTAAGTACAGTAGAACCTTTTTACAGTTATGTCAATCCCCCTAAATTTTGCATGTCTTTATTAAAGTGAGGGTTTCATTATAGTCAGAATTACAATTAAGTAGAATTTCATGCAGCAAAGCAACTTCTCGTTCTAGCTCTCTCGTAAACCAAATTTCACTCTATCTGGATTTATGGTACACACATTCCATCTTATTTAACTTAATCGAAAAAAAAAGTTTAAAAAATTAACTATACTATTATCTTTGATACAAAGCAATCTCTGCACATTTTGCCTACTAGCAGCATTTCCTTTACAAAGAACTGCTGGATATGCCAAAGATGACACTGCTGGTATAAAATGAATTATTACAGAGCATGATATTCTCTCTAGAAATGCATAAGCAACCAATATGTTACTACCTCCTAGTAAAATTTCACAGGAGTAAAGCTGTGGCAACCAAAGTCTCAGTAGAGCATTCTCCCACGAGGCAGCTCTTTAATCAACAACCCATCAACAGGGAAGCCCATAAAGCACTCTGCCACGGTGGCTGTTAACTAGGGAACAAATTCATCTGGGTATCAAATACCCACTTAAGATGAAATCCTGCCCACAGTGAAGTTCATTGACATCGGTACTGTCTAGATATACTCTCTCCAGGTACAATGTATTTCCCAAAGTACAAGGACCACAACTGTGCAGATAATAATCTATAGATGCTTAATAGCCTCACATAAATTATTTAACCTTGAGATTTCCAGGAAAGAGAGACACCATCTGGAGATACTTGCATCAGATACTTTTACCAGTGATATGACCACAGTGAAACTTTCACAGAGAGTCTTGCTGCAGTTACAAAGTTTGAAGGAAAGATCTGTTACATGCAGGGGTAAGAACACAGGGTAAGAAGGTGCAAAGCCACTGAAGAAATCTATAATGTAAACATGTGCATTGACCTGCAAACTGCATAGGCAGATACCGCTGTATAAAATCATGAACACTTATGAGCACACAGCCAGCAGTGGTTAAAAGGTGCATTTGATCGAGCAGATGTGAATTTTTCATGTGTCACCTGGACAGCCATTTTAAACTGGTGCTTACCTTCCTTATACTGTGGGCAGGGTGTCAGGAAAAATTTTTTTCAGAAGCTTTATCAGTCTCTTCAAGTTACAGCTCCTCAGACCCTACAGTGGGCCCTTCCACAGTGGCTGTCTGAACACCAGCAGTGTGTGTGATCTCTGAAATAAGCAGGTTCTCTGCTCCCCCCAGCAAGGACTCCAAAATGTGAGCAGAGCAGAGTTGAGACTAGCGCAGCAAAACAGCTTCTCAAATATTAGTATCACCAGGTACCTAGCACCTTCTGCACCATTTTATTGACATCTAAATCTATCTGGTTTATCTAAAATGGTCTGATGTTGTAGCCAAGAGTTGCACAATTGTCCTCCGATAGGAATCAGTGCTGGAGCTATACACACGTGAGAAGCCTGGGCTGTTCTGCCACGTGCCACAGAGCTCCATGCTGCATCATTGTCAGGCAGCGACATCCTCATTTCACTTGCATAACAATGATGAATTAGAAAGAGCTACATGAAAGAAAGAAGGTCCACTTAGTCATTACACAATGAAATGGTGTCAATCTATGGAAAAAAAACAAACCAAACTGATTAGTTGCAAGGAAAATTGGCATCCATCCAAAATCAACCTCCCTTGAGATACAAATTCAGGCCTCTGACAAGATGGAAGCTCATTTAGTCTGTTTTCAACTATCCAAAATATGTTTCCACCCTGAATCTCACTCTGCTGGTTTTTCTAAGAAAAGATGCGATGGGCTTAGGCCTTCTGCTGCAAGCGTGAAAGCTTTATGCCAAAGAATAAACAAGAGAAAATAGACATTCAAGTCCTGTCTGGCGACACCATTAATAAGTTCATAGTCACCATTTCCTTCTTCCTCCCCTGCACCAAGTGTTTCTTCTCAGACAGTGATCCAGACTGCTGATAGCTCTGGCAGGGAGCTTTTACCAGAAATTTTAGCAGGAAATGTTAATTTGCAAGCCTCAGTGTCCTCCCTCAGGGAAGACAGATGTTGTATCTGCACAACCAAACTGTGAGGACTCAGAGCTCCTCAGACCTGCCTGCAACACACAAAACCCAAACTCCTCTGTATCTCTAGCAAAGGTGAGTAAAAAACCAACAGTACTCATTTATTTTCTTTTGCCTTTTTCCCCCAAGCAATGAAATACTAGAAGAACATCCAAAGCAAACAGAAAAATTCTATTAATGAAATATCCAATTTAGTGTAGTTTCACAGCATAACTCTGAGCTCAGCCTGATTTCTAGCACACAAAACCTAGCTGGAAATTTGTTGGGCTAGAATAAAACAGAACTATTGCTTTCTGTAAAAATTCTACTGCATTTCTATAAACCAGTTTAATGGTAAAGATAGCCTGTGTGAAACATACATTACCAATAAATTAGATGGCAGGGATAAATAGTTTTCTAGTATAAAGCCTAATGTCTCACATAAGAGACTGAAAGGAAAAGCCAGACTCACTTCATTAACAGTTCCAATAAAGCTACAGTAAAACTACAGGTCATTTGGGGAATTAAAAAATAAAAATAAACCTATAAACTCACTGAAGAATGACTCTTCAGTGTAGATTGGACTCTTGAAAAGTTTTATTACTCAGGTAGATCACCTGATTTCTTTTCCTTCCTCTATGAACTTTGAACATAAGGCTGTAATTACTTACTACAGATGCAGGAAAGAACAGTGTCCTTGATTGGGAAAGCTTTTATCAATCATGGGAAGTTTCATTTGACTTTTTTTATGTGTTTGCATATTCCTTTGAGCCAGGACAAATGTTCTTACCACATTCATATTTGTGTGGTTAGCAGATTTTTCTGCATCCCTTTTGTCCTTATCCTCCAAAGACAAAACAAATAGCGTGCTGCTAAATGTTGAACTTTGCAATTTTAGTACTCCATTGTGACAGGAATATATTTTGACTAACTGTACAAGCCATTAACATGTACAGTCCAGGCACTGTACTAACATGCCCAGTACCATGGAGCATCAAAGTTCTAATTTTTTTCTTCACTGCTTATTTTGAAACAATATGTCATCTCTGGATGACTTCAGAATATACTATGAGGTGCATAATTTAATCCAGTTATATTTTGTAATCTAATTTTGCTAAGAACATTCAAATGTATTCCCACAAAACAAACCTCCTGTAAAACAGCAGGGAAATACTAGAGGTGGCATCAAACCACTACTCCATTAGACATAAATTACTCACAGTACATTCCCCACAAAACAGAGCGCAACAAAATTTGCAGGCCACAATATGAGGTTGTACCCAGAAATACTTTCCAGATGAAGCAAGGAAGATTTGCAGTGGTTTTGTGACACAATCGACCATTTCCCGCTATTGGAAGAGACATCATCTAGTGCATTTGCTGTGTGCATTCTGTCTCCTTGAACACCTTTTTTTTCTGAGTTCAGTGAGTAATGAAAGCTAAAAGGGACACGTGTACGAATGTAAGGTCCATCGCAGCTCTGTGTCCTTCCCTCTCTGGGCAGCTGGCCTTGAATGCTGAATAGCTGATCACCTGTGAACTATTTTGTCAGACAAATCTAACAACTACATTGCCTTACCAAGCGTGTGTGATATTTCAGCCTCATGCCCCTTCTTTTATTTTTAAGTAATACAACCCTGTCATTGCTACTCATGTACCCTCTGGGAAGTAAAGCATGGTTTGTTTGAACAAGAAACTAATACTACTTAAAGCATTTAAGATTGATTTATTTCTTTTTTAACAAGAGAAACATGCCTATGCTGGGAATAATATTTTGCTGACACTGTAAATATGGAACTATGGGTGTCTTGACACATATCCCACATACTACATTCCTACTTCAGACCGAGTTTTAAGACAGAATTTCACAGTGCTTATGACAATTCAATACCTTAACTGATGATTCTGCTTTGCAATTCTCCTTTTTTTTTTAGCTCATTCTGTATTTTTTCAATCTGAGTGGCATACAGAATTACCAGGACTACTATTTGACTTGCTTGCTATATTTTCTAGAGTAAGAAAAATCTGTTGGCTCTGCCAGTCAAGAAAAACCACTTCTTCCCCCAAGTTCAACTTTGAGAATTTAGTTACAGCCTTTACAAGCAGCACTATGCAAATCAGTGTTCCTCATGTAAGAAGCTTTTCACAGTCTGCAGCAAGAAACATCTTCTGATAAACACAGACCTATTTTTTGCAGTACATGATAGCATATTTTCTTCCTGAAATGTTCCATTATTTCCAGTATTTCTGTCATACAAAATAATTTTCATTTTCTTTTTAATCTAGTTATTACTGTTCCATCACTGCAGTGCCTACCAGTTGTTTTCTCAACACAACTCTCCCAGTCTCATCTGGAACTCTCCCAGTTTCATCTGGTTGGAAAAACTGTGTCCCTCTGACTGCAAGCCACTGGCAATGGTGACAGCATTCATCTCACTCTCTGTTTTGTCATCTAACACACGACTGAACAACTGCAGCCTCAAGCTGATTATATCAGCACTCCAGGAGTCAGAGGCAAACATCTGGAATTTATTCGTTCGAAATAAAATGAATGACATCTTTTCAGGAGTTTTAGCTTGCACCTGTACTTATAAATCTGCATGAGGGCAAGTTATGAATAAATTTAATCAGCAGCAGGATGCAAAAAGCTCTGATTTTGAGCCCTTTGGCTCAACCCCTGTCAAGAGCCCCAGGAGGAAGGTCGGTACTGAGATGCCCTGGAGGCACAATTTGTTCGGAGCTCTTTTCTTCCACCAGAGGATAAGGAATACGCTATATTAGGCCTCCTGGGGCCCACCATGCTTTCAGTGTACACGTCCAGACAGCTCCATCGAGCAGGCAGCATGGCAGAGCATGCCCTCTCGGTCCGCGATGATGGGGTGCTCTGTCCAGCCTTACAGCCCACACAGGCAACGGGGAGTTTCGCCCGGCTTTGCCACAAGGGGAGATGCATCCCTGAAGGTTAATTTTGTTGCCTGTCACACCATGAGTGGTTCAAACTTCAGGAGAAGCTGAAGGGGAATGGAAAAAAGGACAGCACTGCAAACAGTGTGTATGTGTGTGGGGTGGGGGGGCCAGGGGTCAAAAGAATCAGCCACCACCACTGTTATCTGATGGGAGGGCACAAAGGTACCGGATGAACCTCTGAAAATATGTAGAAGAGGGAACAGGGAATACACAGAGAGGAAGAAGGGCAGGGGAGAAACAAAGAGAGAGAAGCCCCTGCCAATTGTTTGGATGAAGTGTTACCTTTGCCTAGGCACTGAACTCATTGTCTGCAGCCGTCTCCTTTCCTGCTTCTTTCCTGAGCCTCCCTCAGCACAGACAGTGCTTGTTCCAAATCGGAAGGTGACTGATGTGGGTCCTGTGCTATGGGCAGGTCTACACCAGGCACTACATCAACTTTTTATTTTCACTTGTGCAGAGTGCAAGGTTTTCACTGCAAAGGTTTAACTGACTGAAGTGCAAGATGACCACATCTTAGCCAACTTGGCAGCCTGTCTCAGAGAATGTTCATATTTAGGAATTGTTATGATCTTAATGAGACAATCCCATTGCAAATGCAACCAAACACTTGGAGATGCAAATGAGATCCACACAGGTACCCATGGCTGGGTATTGCATTCAGTTCACTACTCCATACGCTGACTACGGGCCCCACTAGGGATGCAGGATGCTGGAAGAACAGGAAGCCTGTATTGGGGGGAACCCGTTATATTCCTTTCTGATCATAAAGGAAGATACTCTGAGGGAAACAGCATTTTTGTTTCTGCACAGACCCAAACATGAAGAAGTCTGAGAAGACAAAGATAACTCAGCATTTCAATGAGGTGACAGCCCATGCGCTCCACACTCAGTACTTCATGCAGACTACTTCCAGTTACTGAAAGCACCACTGCGACAGTGCAGCAAAACTGAATTTAGTAGAGAAAAGCACTTGGCAAAACGTTCTGGCTGCACCTTAACAAAAACCTTAAAAAAAAAAAAAAAAAAAAAAAAAAAGACAAATTCAACCCCCACGGGGCGGGGGGACCAGTTCCTATATACCACTCCAGCACACCCTGTTGGTCTGTCTGTCATCAGATGTTCCCTGGCTTTTTCACTGCTCTGCAGAGCAAATCCAAATGTTCCAAGTTGTGGGTTTTTTTCTTTTTCTGGTTTTCTTTTTTTGTTTTGATCTGTTGGGTTTTTTTAAATAAAGGACTTCAGAAGCTTCCTTACAAGAACAACTTTCATGAAGTGATCAACTGCTCTTTGCCAAACACACAAGCTCTGTGGAGAAAGGAAAAATAGGATCTGGAGACAGAGTACGCTAAGCTGGGGGGAACCATTTGGAGCATGACAGACCTTCAGAAGAGATAGGGAAGCACAAGGCTCAAGTACCAGAAGGCACATACAGTGTGCCCTATTTTTACAAAGCTTGTTTCTTTTTTCCAGTTGGTACTTCCCTCTTGCTATGGATGACAGGAGGCTAATATGACGGTGGTGTTAGTATTATTGACTAAAGCTGCCCCAAGCTTTGTCTGGAAAAACTGTTGAACTAAGACCTGCTCTGCTCATCACTGGTTCTTGTCCAAGTGGAAGTTAATAACTCTATGCACTGGTCAAAAAACAAGCAAACCAAAATTGTAAGGGGATCAGACCACTGTCAGAGTTTCAGTACTAGCTAGTAAAGGAACTATTGATGAATGCATTGTTGAAAGTTCCTCTGTCTACAGAATCACTAGCACTAGCAGCTTCACAGTCAGCTGCTTGCAGAATGTTTTGCCATACCTGGATGTAGGTGTTTTTGCATATACATTGTACAGCACCACATTATGAACTATTTCAGGCTACTTCAGGAAGGTACTAACATAATTCTGCAAAAAAACACACTCATGGGAAAAAAAAACCCAAAAGCCATTAAAAAACTCCTACAACCTGAAACAAATGTGGAGCTTTATCACTGCTCGATATTTAAACTGTTAGCTTTATCCTCCTAGTAAGTAGACAGCTCTAGTTCACAACTGAACACCTACTTTATTTATTTAGCTACGCTGCATTTAACCTTACATCCTGTCCGCTGGGTGCATCCGGCTCCACAGATCTCCACGCAGCAAAGCTTTAGCATAAGGTGGGGGAGCTACTTTCCACAAGCCAAAAAACAGGAAATTTGATGACATTGCTCAGTGAGCAGACGTCAGCAGAGAGTGATACAAAAGAGTAAACAACTTCCTAGCAGCAGCAGACAAATGGACCGGAACTACCGGAATCCTGTGATGCCTGGGGTGTTTTGCATGAAAATTAGTGTCTCAATGAAATAGGGAGAGGGCTGATGCAAATTGGAGTTGCTCCCTGGAAATCTAGGAACTACACCAGTTTGGTCTGTTTAAGATCTGACTCCAAGTCTTTACCTTTGTGATCCTGAAAACATCATTTTTGAGAATTCATATTGTTGATACTCTAAATATTTTGTAAGAGTTCTCATTTTAAAACACAGAAAAAGTTGATTTTAATAAAAAGGATAAACTTCAGTGAAGGTATGGAAGGCAGTAACAGAAATACAAGTGCCATTTCATTATGATCATACTACCATCAGTCTTACATATATACGGGTAATATAATATATAATATTTTTGTTAAAATACTTTGATAGGACGGAAGCTCAACATTCTGCTGGTGGGACCAAACAACAGGTATGGCACCTTCTTTATGGATTTCAGCGTTTGCTTTGTGGAATCTGCTCTCGTATTTTCCAGCTATGGGCAAATGTCAAATATGATCTGAAAAAATAACCTCTCAGCTAGGCATATGATGACTCAAAGCCAGGTTATAGAAGGCAGAAAGGAAACATCAGGGAAGCCATTTCGGCTCTAACTGAATGTCATTCTGCCCATCCCCATGCAATTTAAAGATTTCTTAACTGCAAGTAATATTTGACCACTGACCACAAAATACGGAGCTTCACTATTGCATCCCAATCAACTGTATCAAGAAAATTGGTATCCTCTGGAAAAACTCTCTTCCCTACTCATCTACTTGTAAAGAAATTGCTGAGGCATACAATTTTCCAGGTCCTTTATATTGCCTTTTGAGCTATACCTTTCAAAGGAATGTAGAGAATTAAGTCCTATTCTAAACCAGTTATTCTTGATAAATAGTCAAACTAGGAGCTTGCTGGGACTTTATAATCTGGGATCTTACAGAAAATACACAGGAATATTCTCCAGAGGGAATGCAATTCAGCCAGTACAGTCCCAGGACTTTCCTCTCACCCAGGTATCTCTCCTAGCCAAAACCTACGCAGAACAGACTCCTAAGATGAAAATGAGCAGCTAAATTTAGAGCTGTCCATGAGACTCTCCTAGTCTCAGTAACAGAGAGAGGGAACAACAGGAAAGAGCCAGATGCTTCTCAGCTCTCCTTGCCAAATCCTCCTCTCCTTGGAGACAAAAAACGTAGTATGTAATTCTGGGGAGGAAGACACACCAATAACCATGTCAACGCTGCAGTCAAATGACAAGACAAACATACTGGGCCAGATCTATCTTCAGTGTAACTCTAGTGATTTGACCAGACTTTGTTCTTCCTAAATACTGGCAAGTAGCAGTAGGCTAACAAATGGCGAGACAAAAACAAATAAATAAACGCACACACCCAAAGAGCAACAAATGCCAATAAAAACCAGCAGGTCTATTAAAAAAACCAAACAACAAAACTGCTTCTCATTCCTCACTCTACCTACATCAGAATTTTCCTGGTTTCAATTAATTTGTCATTTCAGCAGAGTATGAGTTTGCACCAGTTCTGTCATTCTTCCCAGGCTCCTCAGTTTGAATGTAAGTAGTAAGGACTTTGAAAACAAACTTCTCTCTGAAGCTAATCATTCTCAATCCTCCTCTATCTTTGGTTACATGACAAAATTAAAAATATATACATGACTAGCAAAAACTTCAAAGAATAGACAAATCAATCTGGAGGAACTCCAAGTATTTATCAGAGAATGATATTCACCTGGGTATGCCAACAATGTCAAGATGTTAATCTTGTCAGAAGACAGGTTTTCTCCAAAACTCACACGGCTTCAGGATGAAAACATCATTTTACTACAACTCCCTTTCCAAACTTTCATTCCACTAAGGCTTCTGGCTAGTACAGGCTAGGGAAAGAGACCTTGCTCTGACCTTCAGCAACAGCAATGATGGTGATGTGACACAAGCCGAGTGGCGATACATGACTATACATGTCTGTCACCTACATGGCACACTTATTTAGGGCCTTCCATTGTTAAGTTTTTATTTATATCAATAGAGGTGAACATGGCGACCAAAGGCAGACAGCACATGGTTTTAAATATAAATGAAACTATGGAACCCTATTGTGTGCAAGCACAGAAGCGAGGAGAGGGCAGCATAGGAAGGGTGGGGGGCTGTGCTGAGCAATCTGCTGATAGAGGTTACTATCTCTTCTTGGTAAGGTCTGGCAAAAAGGATAGTAACTTCTACATGATTTCTGTCCCCCTTTTCAATGGTCTGAGGCCCAAGACTAGCAGGTATGACACGAAATGTAATGTTTGCCAGCTGTCTCTACAGTACCATACCACTGAGACTGATTTTGCAAGCCAGGCCACCGTTTCCTGCTTTTTCCTGGGCAGCTAAATAGAGAGCTCCTTTTAACTTTCTTTGTCTGGAGTATCTGTCATTATCACTTATATTCAATTAAATTTTTACATATGATTTTATTTCATTGAAGTGTATTTTGAAATTCGACTTCTACAGTGCAATGTAACAGCACCTTCTAGTCAGATTAAATGAGTAATAAAACCCTAGGTTTATGGGGGAGTGAGCCTGGAGGCCACCAACTATGGTATTTCCTATATTTTACACCTATTTTTGGTCACTTTACATTAAATTAGCAAATGGACTAAAATGAAATGTTTTTTGATATAAAAAGAGTGCTTGTCAGGAAAAATGAGAGCTCCAAGGGTTAGATGCACCTACCATTCGCCCATCCACAAAGGGGAATGTGTTTCTTACGGGATCACTGCACAGTGGCAAGCTTTGTTTCTGTAGAGATTTTGACATATGGCTGAAGTTAGACCTTAAATTAGAATATTCCTCTTTGAATTGAGAAATGATCTTTCTGTGCAAATGAATAGTGTATTCAATGTGAATAAAGCTTCTGCTATTGCACAGTTCATCTTATCTACTGATGTCATTTCCTCTTAGTTGCTTCTGTAATATTAATAATCACCATACAGCCAAAGAGGTCATATACTAGGAATGTATACTTTAAAATTCTTCAACATCGCCATTTTGTTTTTTTGAACAAAAAATCTATGTTTCTGGCTAGACTGATACACTGAATGATTTGCAAGGAGACGACGTTATGTCATTTAAAGGTGGGGGTAAAGAAACCTGTCTACTTAGGGGGAAAAGACTCCAGATTGCAAGAGAAGTGCGAGAGTTGAATATAGAAAAAATCATTAACCAACAGTGAACCTAACCTTCCTTAATACGCAAAAAAGGGTCATAAACTAAGTGATCATGGTGATACAACCAAAGGATCACACAAAAATCATGAAGATTTGATTTATGGGTTCAAGATGTTTCTGATGCAATTCTTGGTAGGATTATTACTGTTTTAAAATTACTTTCAGCAGCAGCTTCTCTCCCTGAACACAGCAGTCACAGCTTCCCGAACACAACATCTTCAGCAGTCAATTCCTAGCTGCACAGGCACCTCAAGGATCCCCACTCACCCACCCAGCTAAAGAGCAGAATAAAGAAAAAATGCAGGTGCAGAAAAATTGATGTTTTTAAGGAGACTGGCATCTTTTAAGGTAACCGCCTGCTATGAACTTCTCAGAAAATCTCAGCCTGGGCTCCCATTTTTGTGATGAGTGCCCTGCTTGGTGGGACTGTGGCTATGTCCAGGTGTGATGAAGAAGTTCAGCTCTTTGTACACAAATGGGAGCAAAAGAGGAAAATGAACTGCTACCACATACAGCAAGGGAAATAAAGGCCCACGTCCATCCTGCCTCATCTTAGTCACATAACCAAGACAGCAGCATTAAAAAAATGGAAATGCTAGTCACCTCTCCAACTCATGGACAAATACAGGAACCTGTGTTTCAGATATAAAGGAGCTTCGGTGACAGAAGAGCTCACAGGACTGGCTACCTTAGAACAGACCAGAGCTGCTGGCAGTGGAGTGGGATTTGGGAGAATGTGCCCCTTCTGAATGATTCAACACTCACCCCTTGAGCTTTAACAGGATACCCATGCTAACATACCAAGGGAGATTAATAAGTGTACTTGAAAAATGAAGCTGATATTTAAAGAAAGAGAATTAAGACATTCTTTAACACCTTTTATTCATAAAAGCCCTTCATGTCATCATATATAATTTGGAATTATGCATTTTTCTCCTTGAAAAAAAAAAAGAAAATTACCTTCTAGTAAAAAGCAATTGTTTCTACACAGAAAATTTTAAAACTGGCTAAAACACTACATAAAACCACTGTAAAATTAAGGAGGAGATGAGTTTCAGGGCACATTGGAGTGAAAAGACATTAAGAGCCAAAAAATTAGCTCTCATGAAATGGTGTCAGAACACAGTAGCTGGGACCCTTCAAGATGGGCTGCCAAAGAAAAACTATGTGTCAAATCTAGTTAAAGATAGCAGTGATTCCTCAGGATATTACAGAAGAAGCAATCTCTCACAAACATGTTCTTTTTTTTTTTTTTTTTTCAGGGTGAATATACACCTATGACATAGATGCTCTGCTCTTGTATGTATTGGGAATCATTCTTTTAAGTATTTCAGAGCATGGAAGTACTGTTCTGGGAGAGATCCAAATACTGATTTGACAAGGTCTCTAAACCAAATAATTTCAGATAGAATTTTCTTCCATGTAGTACTTTGGCTTTATGTTCTCCCCAGAATGTTTTCTTTTTTTCCTCACTTGTAAGTACCAATGTTACCAGGTCTAGAATCTCTTTAAGGGATCTCAAAATAGTTGATCTTTCCCTCAAAGCCAGAGTTCCAGTTCCTGGGGTCACGTGACTGCATGAAATCCTAGGCTTTCCTGGCAAAAAGGTTACTTCTGCCTCTTGCACTTGCAGAAAAAAGCTTGAATCCTAAATGTTCAAACACTAGCATGTCAGCAGAGAGAACCAAAATGTGCCATGATTTTAAAAACAAAATTAAATTCTCAAGCTTAGAACTTTTTTTTTTTTTTTTTTTTGGTCTGGAATAGTGATTTTTTAATCCCCTGGAGCTGGCAGTACTGCATCAGTGCAGGAGAAACAGGTCACAACGGCTGCAGGACTTTGATCTGAGCAAGAAAGGCATTAAGTGCGAAGCAAAACAGGATGAAAGGGCAAGGATCAGCCTGATTAAGTCTTGTGCCCAAAGTCAGACCCTCGATCAATATTCAGACAGCTGCCTTCAGCACTCAATTCCCAAATACAGGGCTGCCACTTTTCAAAGGAGACATGCAATAGGAAAACCAGCATTTGGATTCTCACACATCTAATAGTCCCAGATGGACAGAAGTAACCCGGGCTACCATGTATCACAAATAAAGGCCAAAGGTGGAAAGAGCTGGTTCCACTGCATGCCCTAGTAGAGCGGCAAACATAGAAACAGGTAAACCAGAATAAAATGTAGCCAGAGACAAGAGATCATCCTGGACAGGGCAAAGTCGACAGTCAATAACTTACACTACAAGAAAAGCTTATACTTTCACAGGGCTGAACATGAAATCACAGAGGTAGAAGGCATCTGCAGAGGTTATCTAGATCATTGTCTATCCCAAGGCATGATTAATATAGTTATATCACCCTTAACACACATTTGCCTAAGCTTCTCTTAAGCCATGACTCCCTCAGCAATCTGCTGAATTGTTTCACTGTCTTCTCCAAGTGGAGGTTTTTCCAACTTATCAGACTTCAATATTCTCTATAATTAAGGCTGAATATAGAATTTCTTGCCCTATTCACCATAGAAATGAAAAATTTATTTTCCCCTCCCACTCTGTAGCAGCCTTTTCCAGATCTGAAGGCTGGTTAGTTTGTAGAAGTAAAGAACTTGCTGCTTTCCCTTAAGTCAAGGCATTTAAAAACAATTTTTTAAAAAAACCAAAAACACAAAAAAAGGTTTTAAACACCGTTATGGTAGCTGTATAAGCTGCAACTTGTAAGCAATAGCTCAAAATAGTTTGAACACAACTTATGGGAGAGATTGCAGAAGGATGCAGGCACACACAGATAAGCAGCTGGACACAGAAAGCGTATCAGATAATCCTTACCAGTTGAATCCCAATTTCTAGCAAATGCCTAGAGAGAGTACAGGCACTGACTTCCATGGAAACTATTCTGCTGAAAACCATGGCTCTGCATCTCCACTGAGAAAGGACCATGCCAAGGGCAACATACAAACATATCTCGTTAAAATCAAGAGAATTTTAAGTTAAGCTTTTGCTTAAGTGCTTGCTGAATCACAGCATGGTGTTGTACACAATGAGGTTTTAAATGCACACTCACTTTCAACCAGACAACTTAGACATTATACGAATTACATCTTGCTCTTAGGACTGCACTTGGACTGATTCTGTCAGTCCCCAAAGAGAGAATTTCACTGTTTATTACAACAGCTGGGATGAACTGTGTACTCTAGTAAAGACACTAGAAATCCTAGCAGGAGGTAACTGTATAATTACACTTTGCCTAGATATTTTAGAATGACATACACATCTCAGTTAGTGCTTACTGGCACCTCCAGAGCACACAAACTCATAAAAGAAGTTTTCATAGATTTATAAAAGGAAACAGAAAACAACAGACTGGTCACACTTATCTTACTTAATTTGAATGAGGCTCTGGCAAACCAGAAAGTATAAAGGAAATAGTTGTGTAATGCCTAATGATTGCTTAGAATGGAAAAATGTTTCTTCTTTTATCTTGGCTTGTTATAAGGGGATGGGTCAGAGTACAACACAGCTTAAATGGGAAATTATGCCTACGATCAACTTTTTTAAAAGCTCTGTGCACATATTTTACAGTACCAGGTTAGCTTTGATCCATGTTGAAAATAGAATAATTTCTATTTGCTAGGAAGTTGTGGGTTTAACTTTATAGCACAAAAGCAATAAATTTACTTTCTTGCAACTAAGCCAAGGAGGACAGAGCAAGTATTCTCATGAGACTAGGAAATAAATGCAGATACCTCTATTTGATACTGATAAATCCATATCCCACCTCTTTGTTCTCCAACTCTCCACACATTAACCAACTACTGCAAATTGCCAGGAAATTGTCATTATCGTATGCTTCCAAAGCTTCTCATTTGCATATATCTCAGCTTCTGAAATATACTAGCATTGGAGCACACCATGCAGGCAATGAACAGCATCTGTGTTTCACCAAATGGAATCTAAGTGGAGAATGCCCTGCTCGCTTTACAGTTGCTTCAGCCCACCTCATCCCAAATGAACCGGGTCAAAGCACTTCAAGAGGTTTCTGTTCTGAGCTTTGCCTTTGGTCTCGGCCCCACCTGGGAGATGCGAGATGTGCACTGTTCCTCAGCCCAGCTTTCCTGAGTGTTGCAGTGGATGTGTTCCAAGAGATGCAACAGAAACAAAAAGGTAAACATAGTCTTGGCCTAAACAGGCGCACTTCTTGCTGTCCTGTCTCTGAGCCGTCCCAGAGGAAACTATGTTCTATATCATATAAATAGGCTTTGAGTTTTTAAAAAACAGTATGCTCATTTTTTCCATTGTGATATTATGCCTTACATTGCATATGCCAGGCATAAAATTCAGGCTAACATGTATCAAGATTTTTACAATTCCACGCCAAGAAAAACACCTCCAGTACTTTTGGTCTTGAACCTTGCACTTCTTGTTCTTTTAACTTCAACTCCATGTCTTCTGAGGCAAAAGTACCTTTAATGCACCAACAGTTTATTGATGTTACCATCACCCAAACAGACCTTACTAAAGGGCACTAGAATATTACATTAATGAATGGAAGTACCAGGTGCAGTAAAAATGCCCCAGGTGAGGATCTGACCCTTTGACTATTATTTAGGAAATTGCACTTTTCACAGCTGCGACTGATTGAAGGACGTTTCATTGCCAACAGCTTTCTAGATGTATTCTAGAACTACAAGCTCAAGACTCCCTAACAGATGATATTAAAATCACAGTCCTTACAAACAAGAAAGGCAACAACAGCAACACATGGGCTTAGCACCAATCCCCTCATCTGTTTACACTGGACATCTATCAAGTCATCGGTCATTATTCCACCGCTTTTGCAATTATTAATCCCAAGAATCCAAATTCACTTTAACATAGATGACTAGATTTTGAAATTTGAGCTCCTGCTGTGCAGCACCTTACTCCTTGAAATGTCTGGCCAAAATAAAATGTTTGCAATCTGATCTAAACTTAAACCACATCTGGGAAGATTAATTCTGAGTGCGACTATAGTAAAAATCCTTCACACATAACACTACGCGCCCCCCAGCATTTCTAACAGATATGAATGAGCAGTCAGCTAATAACCTATTTGATGGCCAGATCGTCAGGAAAGTGTAATCAGCTGTCACTGCAGTGGACTCCGGTGAGCTGCATGGATTTATACCCACAAGGGGCCATGCTTTGTATATAACTTTCAGTACCTGTATGAGCGAACTAGGTGGTGTTTTTTTTCTTTTTAAACTCTACACATGACTTAGCAATTATGTTTTCTGAAGTGCCCCCAGACCAGCAGGCTGCAGTTCCATTGGCTTAGGACTGTGCAAACCTATGGCAAAGCCCCTGTTGCTTAGCACTCACTCAGCAGGGTCCCTGGGGACTCGTGAGATCTGAGAGTCCCCCAGCAGCATCTGAACCCTTCCACCTGATTGCAGCAAGTCAAGTGGTGATACTGTGCATCCTGCTGGGAGCAACACGCAGCTCAGGAGGAGAATGAGGTGGAGCTGCTGAGAACTAGAATCTCTCAGGTAAGTTAATGTGAGAAATTAAGTCCACCCAACGTTTTGCAGATGACAATTAATTCCCACACAAACAAGAGTTGTAGGCCAGTGTGACAGACACACTTGACCCCTAGCCGTACTTTGGTTCAAGCTGACTAAGGAGCAAGAGGCCTCATGCCCTGTGGTGAACCTGTGAGCTGGAAAACTCCTGGCTCACGTACAAGGAGTGAAGGTGCCTTGGAAAAATACTTCAAAAGGTGGTTTCAAAGCCCAAAAATCCAAGATAACCAAAGTACAGAACAAGATATCAGAGTAAAATGAGGACATCTATCTTGTCTATACTACTGACTAGCAGCCAACTACTACACTCTATAAATACACCATCAGGGTGAGCCCAGTTTGAGCTTGCCCTGAACTGCAGCTGGACTGCACACCAGGTGACTCTCCCCTTGAGCAGGGACACCTCTCAAGTTTTGAGATTCCTTACCTGAGACTAAGGGATCCTTCCTTGCCCAAGGTGCAGAGATCCCTTACTCATGACAGATCCTCAGTAAGTGACTGATAGCATGTTGAATTAATACTAATGAAACATTACTAATCCATGTAGCTACTCAATATTAATTATAAACTTCATACAGATAATTCCATTAGACATAAACCATTGCCCAAGTCTGAGACTAAGATTGGACCTAGCTGCACATAGGCTCCATAGGAATTTAGAAAGCAAGGGGGTCCTCTCTGAACCTCGTGACTCAACAGGAGGGTCTTTCTTACCCTTTCCATCTCCAGCCTCTGTGTGAATCATTCTAACTCAATTCTAACTCAGTTTTCCTTCATATGTTTCTTCCATGCAGTAACTGATAAGGTGAACCTTGCCATCAAACTCATTGAACCTTGGTAAACCCCTGTTAAACTTTGTTAAATACCATCACATTTATTAAACTCTGTCAAATCATTATTTTTTCCTTAATAAAACATATTGCTGCTTCTCTCTTTTGAGTGAGACGCACTCCACTCATCTGTGACAGCCAGAACAGCTCATGCTCCAGGACAGCATAATAGCAACTAAGTCTGGGTCTTTCACATTTTCTGGACTTTTTTTGAGCCCCAGGGCTTTGTCGCAAGTACCAAAGGTCTAAGGCTTCCCTAGGGTTAATGCATCCCTTCCCAGTTCAGCATATTCTCCAACTGAACGTTGTTCCTGAGACCGATAAAATCCATCCCCTTTTTTTGTTGTTTGTCCTCAGACAACAAAGAAATCTCACAAAGGGTCAAAATGTATCATCCCTGTTGCCAGCTAACAGTTCCTTATCACCATTACTCATTTATACTGTTTATGATTTCCTAGCGCCATAGTAACAACACAGACAGCTAAAAAGGGCTTGCATGAAATAAATCAACAGAGTCTGCAGACCTGAAAGCTGCTCAATTAAACAAGGGTTCATACTGAGGGGAAGAGGTGAGGGACAAAACCTTCAGCACATTAATATTGGACAGTTTTTTTATCATTCATATGCTAGTAATTGGCAAACATCACATCTAAAGAAAACTGGTTAGTATAAAATCTAATAGGGAATGTAATACAAGGAGGAGGCCTTGAACAACATGGTCATTATCATTGTTGTAAGATATTAATTGTTGGTATTACATGCAAACATCAGAAATTTGGCCTCTTACCCCAACAACTCTGCAGTCTGTAAGACACAGCCCTCAGTTCTCCCTTACACTAGTGTCCTTTTTTTTTATATGAACAGCCTCACTGCGTGAGATGCAAGACTTGTACAATCAAAACTTCGTGAGACACAAAACATTCACCAAAAAAAATCTGTTAACAGTAATCTGCAAAACACTTCAGGGAGAGCATGGTGGGGGGTGGGGGGTGTATGAAGGACATCCAGGCAAGTTCTGTTCAGTTCAAGAGTTTTTGACCTGCTCTCTCTGGTTTTCCCTCTTTCCCGAATAGCAAGCTTTACTATAATTCTCAAAATATATTTACTGTTGGTCTTTGTACTTTAATTAAGTACATCAGAATGCTGAAATGCTAACAAAGATGCCCAGAAAGAGAACTTTTAAAATCCACAAATGTTTTAATCTGAACACAGGTGTTCTGTGCCATTTGAGATGCCCTGGTATCTCCCACATGGCCCTCCCTGCTGGTCCAGAAGGTTGTTTGTAGGTCATGTGTTATGTACACTGTGTAGCAGCCCAGGAGGATCATCCGAGGTACTGCAGGGCATCACAGTGGGCACGCACCAGGCATCTATGTTTATGCAGCAGAGTAAGTTCCCAAGTGCCTCCACAGTATCATCTAACCAAGTGGTTTAAGGATCACAGCCTTAGGAGATCTAAACCAAGACTCACCTTGCTGGATTCGGCTCCTTCTAACAATCTACCACTGTTATTGCAACAGGAAAGCCTCACGTGCCTTTTCAGCTTTGCTCTCCCATCAGCTCCGCCATTCATGTTTATTTGTATTTATTTGTACCACCAGTATATCCAAGAGCCCTTTTCATAGACTGGGATGCTGTTGTGCTGTATCAACAAAACTCAATGATGGGCAACATCTTACAGATCAAGTATATGGCATGGAGCGAACTATGGAGATGAGATGTAACACAAGCAAACAGCACTGCCATAGTGGAGGGCAGTGCTTTCAACAGACCAGAGACACAGCCATAGTTAACTGGGTCTAGCATGACTGCTTCTGACACTGCATCCGTCAGCAACACTGGTAAGCTTTTCAGAACAGTAAATAAGCCCAAAGAACATCCAGTGACAGAGGGACCTGGATCTCTAATGTGAAATGCGTCCTTCATTCCACCCTTTTCCTACTTTTTACTGTGTAAGCCTGTGTACAAACAAATTTGCAAAATGAAGGCTAAAAAGATACATGACTGCTCTCCATGAAAATGCCGGACCAGAAAAAGAACAAGCAGACAAAACAACTACTGAAGCTAAGGGAAAACCCCGGCACAAGAAGGCAGCATCAATTCACTTATAAGTAAGTTTAGGCTTGAAATAAGGAAGATTAGAAACCCTCAGAAAAGGAAGGATCTGGAACAACCTTCTAATAGAAACAGAGAAACGCTGAGAAGTAATTAGCTTTGAGACAGTACAGGATGCATTTATGAAAGACATTTCATGCTGTGGCTGCCCATAATAGCAGAGGACTGACCTGCATGACTCAGGTCATCGCTCCTACTCCAGTAACCATGTACGTTCCCAGAACACAGAAGAGGCCAAAACCCTGTTTGTTCAAAGCCCTTCTGCCTATATGCTTGTTTTGTGCTTAATCCGTTGCTACAGTAGCCAGTGGAATAGTGAACAAGTGGTATGGAAAGATGCATTAAGCAAAAATAGAGTAAGTCAGGATATCAAAACCTCAAATGTGTTACATTTGAAATTCAACTTTTTAAATCTTCCATCCCCAACTCCAAAGCAGAAAAATGCAAAAGTGATTGGGGAATCAAATCTTCTGGTTTTATGTTTGGCATTAAACAGGCCGTAAAAATTATTGACTTTGGCTCTTCACAGCTTTAATACATTAAAAATAATTACAACGATGCCTCAACTGAAAAGTAATCTCAGAAGTCAGCATGTGAATTTAGGGTTTTGAAGAAAAGCAACTACTCAGCAGCACACAGAGCTCATCCCAAAGAGGACAGGCCAGCCAGCACAGCCAGGGGATTGCCAGTGCATCATACGACACAGGCTTGTGTAGTCCTCCAGCCAGGGCTAAAATCCTTCATTGATACCATTACCTACACAGTTAGTTAATCCTGGAAACTACAAGACAGTTGCTTAAACTCCAAAGAAAAAGGGAAGAAAGAAGGTGTGATTGTTTTTCAGCCAGTTGGGAGGAAAAATGGCCCTGGCGACACCACAGATAATGTAAAAAAAAAAAAAGCTGAATTCCCTCCACTCATTCCTATTCCATACAGAGTTCTCAAATATACTGAAGGGGGAATGGGACTGAGTCAAGCACTGAGACAAAACTTCAGAATTTACCTCCAGTTCTGGGTGCCTCCCATTTTGAGAACCTCAGGTTCCAACAGTTCCTACAGTCCAATATCAGTTTCTACAGCTGATATTCAAAAGGGCTGCAAATTCACTGTTTATTTTCTTACCTGGCCAGGCAGTGTGATTTTCAATTTTGCCGCTCCTCACACATGGCACTACACACAGTAAGAGTCTGTTAGATCTGCTCTGGCAAAGCAAAGCAAAACTCAGAGACCTTGAGTTCCCTTTCTACATGCCAATGTAGAAGAGGCTGCCTTGCTTTACATCTGCTCAACTCAGCTAGCTCTTCTTACACTGCAACGACTAAAGACAAAATTTATCTTAATGAAAGATTCCACAGTAACAGAAGAATTTGGCATCCACCTTCAATATGAGAAGCTTCACCTTTTTCTGTTTACATATTCTATAAAGCCTAGTTGAAAGTCAGCCTCTGAATTCATGCAAAGGCACCCAAATGACATTTCAAAGCTAAACCAGTAACGCAGTCTTTGGTGCAGTCCGCACATTCAGTCAGAATGGGATAATTCATCACCTGTATAAACCTTAAAGTATTTCTAGGTTTAAAAAAAAAAAAAAATCATTAATGTTTAAGTCCCTCTTCAAAATTGTCTCATCCACCCTGAAGTTAATGCCACATGAAAGTCTTATCTTATTCCCTCTTAATATTTCATTCACACTGCCTAACTGGAGGTTTAGAAGTTCTTCCATCAGCACCCAGTGTTGAAAATTGTAGTAATTACTTTCAACTGAGATGGTATATAGTAATCTGCTTGTTACCTCTTTGTTACAATGTCCCACTATGAACATACCAGCTGCATCTCTCCTTCCCATTTCAGGCATATGCACTTTTATCAGCTTCTGAAAGAGAGGTTGGGCTGGGTTTTGGCAGTGAAGCAGGAGTGAAACTGACTTTCAAGGACTCCCAGTCAGAAAAACTTTGCAAGCTTCTGTTGGTAAAAGTCTAGTCAGGGGTGCAGTCCTTTGAGGTCTTCAAAAGGTGGTAGTTACAAAATGTTTCTGCTCACTTTTAGGGTTCTGTTCTTTTCCAATAGCTGTTCAGATGGTTCAGTATCTGGACCATAAACCAGGTCAAGATACAATCTGTCTGGCAAGAACACCCGTTGATGCTATTCCTTTTTTGTAAGTACATTGATATGATCACATTAACCTTATTAAACAGTGTTACTGGATTAAAGGCATACATTTGCTCATAGCACAAAACTACCTATGTCTCATTTTACTATGGAACAAAGATGTCAGTACTACTAAGCTGTAGAAACATTCTTCTTCACTTTTCGAGCAAGGTTAAAGGGGGATCCCCATGGCATTACATCACTTAAACCACAGCCAGTTAAGAGAGGAACCTTTCTATTTCTCATCTTCAGTTTTTGGCTGCAGGTGCTTCAAGGCTGAAGCTTCTGGGAGGCCTAGAGGCAGCATCCATCTCCACAGGGCATGGCATCTGCCACAGTGTCTCTGTGGGCCACCTTCAGCCATGCAGTTCAGCAGCCCCAGACCTCACTCCACTAGAGCCTCGGCACCTTCTTCTCCCAGAAGATGAAAGTCCCAGTGATGGGCCCACTCAGACTCCAACTACATAGCATAGGAACTCCTTCCCTTAGCTCTTTAATCCACTTCAACACCCCCTGGTTACTTGCATTGACTCATTCTTTTGTTCTTCTCTTAAGAATGACTGCCTATGAACTCCTACAAATGGTCACAACATCCCACCTGGCAGAAGAGCAAAGTGGCTTTCCAGCACCAGTGTATGTAGTGCTGCCCTCGCTGTCTGCCTTGAGTTTTGAGCAACCCAGCCCCTCTAGTAACCTCACTCAAAATGAGTCTGCCTGGTTAGCTTCAGTTCCCCCTGTCCTGTTTGACAAGAGACTCTCCCCAGACTAAAGCAGCGTGTCATCCAAATGGCAAGTCCCTTCAGGAGAAAAAAAACAGGTTTTTAATTCAGAGAAGAACATAAAAATACCTTCTCTTGCAGCATAAGGAACAAACCACATTCTATAGGTGCAAGGAAAGCTTCACAGGGTTTACAACTCTTCTTTTTTTGGCCACGAACATGCATCCAATTAATGGTCTCTGGCAAAATATAGCTTGAACACCTTGATGCAGTTTTACAAAGATTATTATGTTATTGTTTGGCAAAGCTTTTAACTGGCTGTTAGATTATTTTTAACGAGTAGGAAGTAAAGGGGAGTTTGCTACTGAATTTTACTTTGAAAGACATTTTTCTTAACACATGGATATGTTTAATTGGCACACAGCACTCAGTGCAACTGCATGCACACAGCACCATACACCTTTCCCACTAGCAACTGCAGTTATTCCAGTGCATATGGTCAGAAATTTCCAAAACAGAACAGGAAGGAGACAGTCGTAAGGCATAGGGCCCATCTCTGAGACTAGGCAGTAAGATCCATAGCCTAGCGAGGTCTGCCAAGAACAGGAAAGCAGTAATAGATCACAAACAGGGGCGTGGGGGCAGGCGGAGCAGCTGTGGCTGGTTCCTTTCTAATCCAGTCATAACCAAAGCAAAGTCCATGTTGCCTGCCCATGGGAGCATTGGGAGGAGTCTGACACTACTGCAAAGCAAGTCCGGAGCTCCAACATCCACGGACCTTGGAACTACTTGCAGAGTCCTTTAGTGCTGCGAACCCTATCTACCATCCTGAGGAGCAGAGTCTGAACCCGTTCACACCTTGTCTAGCTTTATGGCAATTGGTACCAGGATTGAATTGCTGTCCTAGGTGTGTGTCCATGCCTGCAGTGTGAAATGATGCATCTGTTAGCACAGATGTCTCCCTTCCCCTCCCTCTGCCTGTACTTTTTCAGCTCAGTTTTAAATTGTTCACACTGGGAAACACAAACTTTCCCTTGAAGGAGATGACTTTTTCTAAGGAGCCCCAAGAATATGAAACAGAAGGAATCAATGCTGTGAGGGATTAGTCCTTTCAGAAAGCAGGCAGGAGCAGACAGACTTGGAGGGCTGTGGTCCCTGCTCCCGCAGACCTTGCCCTCCGCAGGGCAGATGAGGGTTAGACTCCGCTGCAGAACCGGGAAAAGTCGGGCACTGCACCCTGGCACAGGGCAGCTCACGGGAGGTAACGAGGAGATGCTTTGATAGAGCTTGGCTGGCAGGGTCAGGGCAGCAGAGGAAGCAAGCACTCCTGCTCAGTTTGCCATAGTTTTGTTTCCCCTTTTCCGCACCGTCTGTCTTTTTGCTCCTCACTGCCTCATATTTCAGCGTTTTACTTCTTTTCAGTTTTTCCTCCCTCACTCTCACCATCTTACACACAACACACACACACACAGTGCTTCTAGTCCTATTTATTCATTCCCCTTCTCAAACACCCACTCGTCCTCTTGTTTCCATGGAGCAGAGATAGATGGAGACCCCAGCCAGACCAGTAACAGCCCCAGCAGGCAGGGGCAGAGGGCTGCGGCCACCAGCAGCCTGGTGCCATCCCAGTCCTCGCCACGCAGCACAGCCAGCCGTGCAGCAGGGAGGTGGCTGCTCTCCCATAAACCTGCTGCATTTCACTATTTTTAACATTTCGCATGCCTTTGTTTCTCAGCTCCATCACTACAGCCAGGGATCACCTCTCCCGCCTGGGGATTTTTTTGTTGCTCCAGGCAGAGCCCAGACAGAAGGATCTACCTGTTCAGCAGCAAGCCCTGTGCCCGTTTAGCTGCCTGCACAGACCAATGTAAAACTTACAGTCCCTACGTCAGTAGCCACAATGGATTGCGATGCCTTTAACCTATAAAAGACGATATTTGTGCCCTCTTTAAGCTCAAAACTGAAACCCTCCTCCATGAATGCTTCACAGCTCGTTATCAAAACCAAGGTTTGTTCCATGGAAAAGCCTATTTCTTACTTACTCAGACAATACTGAAATCCTGAAAGATTTAACTCTGAAAAAGTCTCCCTCTGGGAAACACAACATTTGGATACGGCAGAACATAAACTTTTCCAGTTTCCTTCATATGTACAAGGCATCTGCCCCACTGGACATCAAAGAAAGCCACCAGGACGACAGGAATCTTTACTTTGGCAGAAAATGGCACACAGCATATAAACAACATGCAGACCAAGATGGGAGCTGGCCTGCTGGGGTATGTGTGCTATCTATGACTCCCATACATGGCTGTGTGCTATCTTGATTTTGATTTAGTTACCTTTGCCTCATTTGTGGGGATTTATTTATAAAATTCTATAAAGCAATAAATAACCAAATATCTAAGGGACGTGAAGAAAACTGCACGCAGAACACCTCATTTGACCACGTATTCAGATTCCTGCTGACTACTATATATGATTTGTTATTAAACCATAGAGATTCTACAGGCTTCTGCTCTGATATTTAATTTGTCCAACAGCGCCTGTTTTGCTGACCTCTGGGGCTCCCTGCAAGGCCTGTTTTCCCAGACTCTCAGAGGGGTGGACTGAGCTGGCTTGAATGAGGAGTGTCACATTTACTGCGGGCTGGGAAAAGATGAAGGCTTTGCTTATTGCTGACATGTGTCAACTTTAAACCTGTAATAAGTGCATTTTTAGAAACAGAATTGTCTGTGTGCTTTTGTCTGGAGCTGACTGCATTGTGTCGCCTGGACAGAGGAGGCACAAGAGGATGTGAGGTCACATAGAACTGGATTATGACAATGAATCAATGGGGCATTAGGAATAAGCTAATTAGAAAGGAAGAATCTGCATGTACACAAACATCTTGCTAATCAGTGATTATGAGAAAGAAAGGGTCAAGAAAATACACGGCAGCTAAACAGGATTTTAACACGATACTAAAGAGACAGAAAGACCCTTCCCTCAAGGACAAGCAAGCATAAAAGTGGCAGATATGGCTGTTAAGAGCAGCCCTGTCCCACTGTGCTGCAAATGTCCTTCACACGAACAGCATGGCTGAGTTTATCTGAGTTGTTCAGGAGAGATGACGGACCTCAGTCACCTCAGACCCCAAGAACAGTCACCACTGTGGCAAGAGCCCTCGGAAACCTGCGTGATTTCAGATGCAATTCCCACGAGACGACACAGCCCCGTTGAGCCGCTGTAACTTCACGTTCATAAGGATAACTCTTGGGGAGAGCTAGGGATCCACCACAAGCTCCAGAGAGCCACTCACACTGTGAATTCCTGAGTGGACCACACCAACATGTTAAAGACAAAGAGGAAAAGGATTATATCTCTGCACAAATAACTCAGCCAGGGAGCTCCACCCAGATTTCTCTGTGAGTCTTCTGACATCCATGGTGTATATACACTGGCTTGGGCTTTTTCCACAAGGCTACCAAGTTCTCCCCTCAGGCAGACAACGTCTTTGAAGTGGTGTACAATAAAGGGTGTAAAATTGTCCTTCTTTTTCACTTTTTTAGTGAGGGAAGACAAAATATCCTTAAAACACAGTATTAGACCTTAAAAAAAAAAATTGTTCCATGCTACAAAAGGAGGCTTCTTAGTGTGCAGAGCAGCTCCAACAGCATGTTCCCACACACAACAAAACCTGAAGCACAGGTGAAAAACAACACAGCTAACATGCAACATACTTAAGCAATGGCGAAATTTAGCACCGGTGAAAGCAGTAAAAACATCTAAGATTAAGTAGCTGAAGTTACTTATTGAAGTTACTCCCTAAGCTAGAATCAAGGCGTACTGTTGCAGGGCTCATATTGCAATAACAAGAATTGTCCCAAGAGAAGACGCAGACTCTTGGCTTTGTACAATTCACAACCCACTCGTGCAGTATTCTTATGGTTTACAGCGTCAGCCAAGACCCAGGAGTATACTCACTTCAGGGGCCATCTGTTACCCTCTGCACAACAACCACTATTAACTCATTGTCACTGGGAAATCGTTTACTTATTAATATATTGAGTTGGCTGTTCTTCCTGCAGAAGAAAGCTGTTCCATAAACATAAGGACGTATTTCCAAACCTCAGCATTCAACACTTGCTTCCCTGCCTATTCCAGATTCTCCACTTCTAAAATCTCTTCTTGTGATACAGACTTTTATGGGAAAAAAAAAAAAAGTTTATTCAATAGTTTGCTTGTGGTCTTGAATAGCCTTGATTAATAAAAAGATGAAATTAGTGTTTCCCAAACTACTCCTCAAAGTGGATGAGGAAAATCAAAACATTCCCATTCTGTGCCAATGACTGGGTAGAACTGCCTTCATTTTAATGGCAGAGATTTACTCCCCACCCCCCTCCCCATAAGGTTATTTACTCATATGGTTTTTTTACAGATTGGGACCCTTGATCCCATGAGCACTTGTGCACCGAGTAGCACACTTTATCTTGGTAGGACTCATTCAGAGATACAAGTCTGCAGAAACCAGGGCCATAGCTATATTCCTGAACGTTGCTGGAGTATAAAGACTGCAAAAACAAAAAGACACAGTGTCAACAAAACCTCAAGGTAGAGCAGCTCCCTGGCTGTTGACTGAACTGTGTACCTCTAAAGGACTAGAAATGATGCAATCATGACACTTCCATTACTTTATGGCAGCAGGTATAACTGTAAGGACACAGTGGCAAAACCAGATTTAACATAAGCCATGTTCCTCAGCACCCCTTTAAAAAACAAAACAAAGCCAAATAAACAATTTGAGACAAAATAATAATCTGAGCTGACTTTGCAGTATTTGACTTGCTTTCAAAACCATTTTGTGTTTTTAGAAAATACTGTGGGTTCTGTACTCTCTGTGGTATTTCCAGCGGACACAGCTCTTCCTGTGGTATTAGACCTGGCACTGCCACAAGAACTTTGCCCCTGATTGTCTCAATGAAAACACCACAAAAAGGAACACTTTCCACGACTGGCTGAAAACATCTAAAATATACATATGTACAGGGATACATTCAGATATAAAATGAGGAAGGGGAAAAAGATAAGAAAAATCTGGAAAACAGATAAAAATGCAATGATGATTTTACCAAAAGGAGGAAAAAAGACAAGAATTTGGGGAAGGATTTTTGTTTGTTTGTTTGTTTTTTGAGAGATTCCAGTCAGGCTCAAAAGCTTTGCTCATTTTCAGCTGATGGATTTGAGCCAGAGCCTTGCCTTGGCTCTGACTCAACTCTACTCTATAGCTTTGATTCACTGAAGTCTCGGCCTTAGCTGGGGGAAGGGAGACATGTCGATGCTGCTCCTGCAAGGGGCAGGCAGGAATTGGAAGCATGGGCTCACCCACCTCTATCCCTCTCCCTCCAGCAGCAGCATGGGGTCCCCTTGTTCCTGGATCCCACTCAACCATCTTTCTTTCCAGATAGAGTTACCAGACCATCTAGCCTCACTGGCTCTTTTTTGATGGGTGAAAATGGAGTTGAAGGGAATTAACCTGATTATATGTAGATTATTATCACACGGGCTTCAAACAGGTTCTAACGTCACGCTTCTCTGGGCACTGGTAAGGACACCCTGCAGCCACAAGACAGACACCTTCCATACATTGGCAGGGAGCAGGGTACTCGCACGCATTTCCAGACTAGAGGTCAGCTTGTTCTGTCAAGTACAAAATGGTGCTTGGCAGCGCCAGGTCCTCAGCACAGCCCTGGCAAAATGCCCCAGCCCCCCCCCAAGAGGGGCCAGCTCCATGGATGAGTGGGTCTTTTCTTCGCCACGTGTGTTTGTGTATTCAGCCACGGCCGCCTTTGCCGAGGCTCTCCGCACAAAACCAGCAGGGCAGTGGTGGGTATTCTGCCTTCTAGGAACTGCTCTGAGTCCGTTGGCTTATTGCATATTACTGTAACAAGCCAGGAGATAACAGTGACTTTGCAGCACAGTCAGATCTAAACCGATGATCTAAAGTCTGCAGCTTTCATTCAACTGTTTAATTATCCAAGTCACACAATTCCCTCTGTGAGCTCAAAAAAGTACATTTTAGAGAAAGAAAATTGTAAAGGGAAGCAGGTCAGGCTTAGACAGACACATACCCTCTGGGGCAAGTCGCAGGGAGGCAAGGAGAGAGACACAGCTAATTGCAAATTGCTGCCATTGCTATATTAGTCATGCAACATAAATGCTGTCAAGTAACAAGCTTTATGGGAACAGACTCTGATTTCGCTAACAATGCCAGAAAGTGGCATTGTGGCTAAAGGCTGTAAATGAAGTATTGTCAGGGTTGACAGAAATGCGCCAAGATCTGTCAGCTGTACCTAGCAAGGGAAATGGGCTGTATTTAAGAAGATGAGACTAGTTCTGGAAGTATGGCTGACGGCTGCTTGGGACACCATGGAAGAAAGAGCAGGAGTCAGAGAGATACAGCTCAGTGGTCAAAGCACACATGTACAGTCTCAGACCGACTCTGCTTGCAGGAGCCCTGCAGAGCTCTTCCTCCAGGTCAGAGTAACCAAAACATAACACTGCTTGGACAAGTATTTTCCTCATGTTGGTGCAGACAGAATCCACAGTCTTTAAGCACATGGAGATTCTTCTCTGCAATGATACTCTTCATCAAAGAAACCTCTCTTCTTCCCTTATGCCCCAGTGCTGCATAAAAAGGGTAAAGGTACAACCTGTCGGCATTGGGCATGCCTTATTTCCTTCAACAGAAATGGAGATTTTTTCAGATTCATTTCTGACTGCATAAACGGTTGAGCTAGCTCCATTTTGCTGTGCTCTGCAGTAATTAGTATCACGACTTCAAAATGCCAATTTGCAGCTTCTCAGTGAAAAGAGTCTTGAAGAAGATGGGAGTCAGATATTCTGCTTTCTGGTATGGATCCTCATCCAAATGAATCTGTGCTTAACACAGAGCCATGTGGTAACGGCAAAGAAATACAGACCCTTTCACCCCAAGCAAGGGATTTCATCAGTCTGAGTATTATCCCTGAACCTACAGTAAACTCATTTTTGCACTGCTGTAGGGTTCCTGGTGCAGGACCTTTCCCAGACCCCCCAGCCAGGCTCCTTTCTCTAGTTTTAAGCCAGTCAGTACACAGCCATCCTGCTCTGGCAGATGAAAAAGTTCTAGAAGTGTCTGTGTCAAACACCAGCCAGTAATAATAGATTCTAACAAGCGAAAAATGCAACATTAAGATTAGAGAGTTGCAAAATGGTGAGAGACCATCACTCCAGAGGGGTAGCTAAGCAACAACTGCTTTGTTTTGTTTTGTAATCTATATGAGGAATAAAAATACCACCAAGTACAGAGTCAGTGCAGAAGAAAGATCCTCTCCTCTGAGTAGTGTCAACTAGTCTACTTGCATGCGGTGCATTAAAAAGCATCATCTTTGTTTTAAACCTGCTGTCTCAAAGCTTCTTTTGACAACCTTGCAGCTGACCGTTTAGTGTCTCAGATAAAGATGGGATTGCTTTATTGATGTTTTTATTGATGGTTTTATTTGAAAAAGATGTATTTAAGGTTGATGTGCTGTTCTTTAATAATCTGATAGTAAGTCTGAAAGCCTAGAGTTCATTTGCTAACAGAAATAAAGCCTCCCTTAGAAGTGATATGAGCTTATATGCACTGAGTGGCTTAACAAAAGGCAGAGGGTTAATTAACTTAATGAGCACTACATTAAAACCTTACTAAACTAGGAAATTCCAAATACCTGTCAAAGGGAACATTGCCCTTTCCAAAGCCAAATGTACTCTTAAATTCATGAAAAGCCAAAATATATCAGTCTTCAAGTAAATTCTGCTGGATGAACTCTTAAAACTCAGGCTGAGCTAAGATAAGACGCTTATAATATACAACAAAGAAATGAAAAGTGCTGTGTAACTGTTTAAGACTGTACTGAAAGCTTTTACCATTTCAAAGGACAGATTCCTCCAAAACAGTTAGCAAGTCCAAGACAAAGCACTGGGCACCATCGGAGCAACACTCCTTGCTCCTTGAGCCTTGACCTCTTTGAATGCTGATTAAAATGACAAGGGACATGGGGAAAATCTGCAGCTCTAAGTAAAAGCATACTAAATCCTCACTAATCCAAGTAGGACTAATTTTTACTATTAAAACCAAATAGCAACAACTCAAAAGGAAGATGAATCCCAAGGGATGAAGGTCTTTTATAGTCAGGAAGAAGAAATGACCAAGCAGCCTGCAAAGGTTGCTGCTGCTGTGCTAACCCTCTGGGACTCTCTGCCGCGCACCTACAGGGCAAGCTGGAGGAGCCGGGATCTGCAGCAACGAGCAAGCTACTGCCTGGAACGGCCACTTGACCAGCCGGGAACCACAGCGTATCTGCTGCCATGCAGCAGCAAGCTCTCTGACATAAAAGAGAAACATTCAGCAAAAGGTAACACACAGAAGAAAGTGGGTTTAGCCTACTAAACTGAAATTCCTGGATCTTAGATGACCCTCACAGCTGATTTCAAGGTAGCTTCATAATTAAATCTTTACTAGGCTGAAATTTTCTTACTGAACAAATACAGGGATAATCTTTATAGGTGTTAAAGCACATAAAGACAGAGAGGTGACTCATAATTTCCCAAAGCATCCAAGCAAACTGCTCCTGCATGAGATGAGTATTGCTGATAATCCTAGTTGGTGCCCACATACATTTTGGGAACATATCAAAACCTGTCCTTTAATCCCTCAAAGAGTAATGTTTGCTTTCAGGCATTTACTAAAATCCTTTTTACCAATGGACTGTTTTGAATATCCTGATGTGATACAAGGATATCTGAAAATTGAATGAGCTTACTACTACTCTCACTTTCTTGACCTTTTATATGGATGTAACGATGTAAGTACCACTGGAAGAAAATAGCTTGTCCCAGCATTTATAAGTAGTATTCTCCCTTTGCCATATGAGCAGAAAAATACTGTAACATATTCTTTTAACATTTATAAATACATTTTATCCAAATCACAGAATAAGGTTCCAGCAGACTGACACAGAAAACTCCCTTTCATACCAATGCAGCATGCAATGTCATCCCTGTCCTGCTGAAGCAGCAGTGTAAGGTCAGAGGCTGGACTTCTCCACAGACAGGCACAGCGGCTGTGCAGGCATTGCAGGGAGTTCCGCAGTTCCTGGTCCCTCCGGCGGTGTCCTGTGGCTCCTCACACACCAGGAGAGGTGGAGGCATAGAGCTCTCTGGTGAACGAGCTCTAGGGGACAGGAGGAAAATGTCTCCGAGGAGGAAAATTCTGAACAACCAGCTCCCAAACAGAGCTCCTAGGGGGGTTACTCATTTCTCTTTACACTCAGACCCCTGGTAGGGATGTACAGCATGTAGTTGGTTAAAGTAAGCTAGAAACTTCTCCTGTTTCTAAGGCCCACGTCAGACAGTGATCCCTCTGATTCTGAAGGAATTTGGACTGGATCCTAAGTAACTTATATCACACATACTCCTAAGTACTTCAGCCTGTCTTTAAAGAAGCAAAATCTACGTTTGAGCGCCTTGAGAGGTCTTGCCCTAATTGTTACTTTCCAGTGAAGACAAGCTTTCTGCCCCATGGTACAGCAGACTGTCAAGTTGCTGCTGTTGCTAACGTTGTTAGACTGAAAGTAGTAGAAGAAGACATAGTAAAATTTCATTGTGATGAGTCCAAGCAGCCATTGGGGCTATGCCCTTCTCATTCCAACAGATGGAGACAGAGACCTTTGGGTTTAAGCATCATGCCTCAATCTCAAATCTACAAATTTAGATATTACCCTAGTTTATCCATGCACATTCCCAAAAGCTTTTAGACTCTCATGTAACTTTCTACCAGAGGAACAACAATAATAAGGGAAACAAATCAGTTTACAGGATATATATAGAAATAAAATGGAGGTGTAAACAAACAAACTAAATCTCTTTTTTTCCTCTTCTACACTAGATTACAGCCAGTCATAGTTCAAAAAGCAGTGTTAGGATGAGAATTACTAGGTTTGCTTAAACTGTATTTAACTAACTTAAGTAAAAATACTCTCTTGAGTTCTGGGAAACAATCTGGTAGTGGAGGAAAAAGCACAGGCCAAACATTTTTACCGTTTATCGGACTTTAAAGATTTGGATGCTCTTTGTGCTTCCTAACTGCTGACTAAGCAACTGAAGCCAGTGAGGGCTCTGAGGTGCTCTGTACTCCAGAAAAGCATGTCACATACCCAGAAAATGCTGGGTTCCCAAAAATAACCTTGGGAAATTGTGTCTTTGCATTTCAGCCAACCATGGAAATGTTGCAGTAGGTCCTGTTGACATGGCTTTCTTACGGACTCCAAGGAGACTGTCTTAGCAATGCTGAATTCTGAAGAAACTGTATGTCTGGGCCATGTAAGGTTACTGAACTCAAGATACTTTTCAAAATTTATTTATCTGATATATTTGTTTAATATAGCCCCCTTTCCTTTTTTTGGGAACACATAGCAAATGTACTGTCATTCGAACCATGACAGCTCCCCAGTACCACCTCCATTCTAAAGTCATCTGTCTAAGCATTTTCTGGGGAGCAGCAATTCACTGTTATTGCAACATGCACATTCATTTCCCCCCCCCCCAATATGCTCTTTATGCTTCCAGCTCATGACATTCACTGTAGCTGCTGGCACTCTTTCCTCCCTCCAAGCTCAAGTGTTTCACCTTCAGGAAACATCCCAGCTCCTCTGGCCAACAGGATAAGAAACGTGAGGTGGTTTCTGTGCTCGGTTTTACTGAAACAACCGACAACACTGCCAAATTTCTAGACTGACCATTTGAATCTCAAATCTAGTACTGTACATACTACATACTTCTGACTATACAACAACCCTTACCATAAAGAAGCAAACAATATTGATTTGATACATATATTACTTTACCTTCTGAACATTTGCTGAATTTCATCTGAAAATAGCAGTGTTAATTAAAATAAACACACACTTGTTTTGACTATTTAAGGCAGGAAGACCCTGCTAAAAACTATTTGCCTTGAAGATAAAAGCCAAACTTACAGGTGTTTACTGTATCAGCTTTACAAACAACTTGTGAAACTAGACAATAAATTCAGTGTCTATGTATGTCCCTCTTTTCCCTTCAATAGCTCCAAGCACTGCACTTTCCTTCCTGCTAAAACTTCATAACTGGTTCACCAATCTTGACTGTTCCAGCTTTTCTTTGTCCAGCTTCCTCACCTCCGGATTCTTCTTCTCCACCCCACCCTAAAGCAAGCTACTAAAATCTCTGAATTTCTCCAGTGGTTTCCTGTTACTACTGCAAACTCAGAAAGCTTCTTCCTCACTTACAGCACTCTGTATGTTCTTCATACCACCTACATCTTTGCTCCCCTCCAGCTCCTCCCGCACCATTGTCCCCACTATTACTTTCTCAGCTTTCTATCTGACACCCAGAGCAGCTTCTCACTTCTCTTCAGTCACCTTCGCCCCTGAGCCGCATCAGCAGGTCAGTTTATGCAAGACCTTTTTTTTTTTCTTTTTTTTTTTTCCTTTTAGCTCTTTACTCATTAACCACCAATACTCTAATTCTCCCCTAAACTATTTCTTCATGGCTTGATTTTGCCTCTCCTTACATTAACTCCTAATCTCTTCAACACAAGAATCCTATCTTGCTGTTTGCTTCTTGAGCATAATTTCAAAATTTCTTCACAGGGAAGAAAGGGCTGGAACAAATAACCCAAATGCTGTAGAACTTTCTTGAGGATAAATGTATTGAATCCAAAGGGGAGTTCAAGTTTTACATTAGAACACAGAAGCAGCTCAAAAGAAAAAAGAGAAGCTACTCTGTAAAGGCAATCACTAATGTAGTCACACAGAAGAAGAAATTGTGTGTGGAAGATTCTATTTAATTGTAAGCAAATCTAAGATGTGCATCTCATATTTATTAGTCAGCATGACGGTGCTGTGGTTTTTTGCTCAGGTAGAAATGGCACCTCTCTAGATGGGCCCACAAGACAGCTCCACCTCCTGAACAAACCAGTGTTGCCACCCTTGAAGCTGACAAGCTGACCATGTTCCTGGGAAAAGGAAGAATATACTTTAACAGTTTCAGTGTAGTAGTAGTTCCTTATTTTCAATTTCTAACACTAAAGTGTTGTTTCATTTGGCAAACATTGTCCAATTTGAATCTCCTTCTTATGGAGTGAGCACAGAAAGCCAAAGCAATGGAAAATGGCCTGAGCAAGATTCATCACTGTCATGAAGAAAGACACTTAGCCTTGAAGCTCACTCTATTGTCTGTCTTCAGCAACAGACTATGATTCCACTTGGAAGTCTTACTTCTGAAGGCATAGATGAAAACCAAAGCTGCAAAGGTTAATAAAAGGCAAGCTCTGTGCTTCACTAGGGACAGTTGCAGCTGGTCTAAACCTGCACTTGTTCTACCACAGTTGATGGAGTGATGACAGTTCACCAAGGCTGAGGCTTTGCTTTCAAAGATGTATATGGGCCTTTTTTTGCACTTTATTTCATTGCAGAAGAAGTGCTGATTTGGGCAAATCGCCCAAACACAGCTGTCCTCTTTTAAAACTAACATAAACTGCGGAAGGGACAGATCCAAGAGGAAAACAATCAAAGCCGAGACTAGAACTGTACCACCAATCCCCTGCCAAACAGAACAAGAAAAGATTATGCAGAGCAACGTAAAACATGCAAGATAATAAGCATGATGCGGCATGCTGAAGGGCTAGCTGCAACGCATGAATACGATGTAATGTGCTGTCTTCAAACACCCCTCTAGAGGAATTAATCATAATTGATTCCATGCAATCATTCATGTACAGAGACTACAGCAGTATTAAGCTTTCATAAAGCCTTTGAAAACGTCCAGAAAGCAACTCAGGCAATATTTGAGTAAGACTACAAAGTGTGGAATCAGTTAGTAGTACCAAGCTGTCACACATGGACAATAAATACTCCAAAAATATGCTCACTGACAACTTTCTAAAAAGATAACAACAATCAAAACCAGCACTTTGTATTGTACTCAAGTGAAGGATAAACAGGTATCAAATTGTACATGTTAGGAACACAGATGTCTGAATTTGCCTTTTTTTTCCTAGTCACAAAATCCCCAAAAATGCTGCTTCTGCACAGGAGAGAATAGATAGAAACAGCACTACACATGTTATTACACATATCCAGAGGACAAATGCTGTACGTTGAGGACGGAAAAATGAAAGACGATCCTCCATCCCTCCACTGCTCACTCAACAGACTGTCAGCCCCTAGCTCCTTGACGAACTCCAGAATGACAGCAAAACATAGACACAATCTGACACCCGGTGCTGAAACGCACCCTGTCTCCCATGCAGACCGTGATGTAAACAGCCTGCTAATAAGCATCATGGACTCCAAACACACCAGAGGTAGGCTAGGGCAGCCCCCGCCCGAGGCAGTGCCAGACTGCTTGGTCCTCAGCTCCGCTGCACCTTCAGCTTCCAAACCACTTACTGCCACAAAAACATGTCCCCACAGATGCCAGGGGTACAGAATATACCCTCATATCTTTGTGTAACACACACCCCTAACAACAACAACAACAACAACTAAGCAAGTATGAAGTGGAGAACGTTTGATTTTTGCAGTAAGAAAAGTGAGCTGTAAAAAAATAAAAGAGAGTAGTCAGGGAGCTGAGGAAGCCAGGGTTCAAGTTCTTGGTATACCACAGAGTTTTTGTGTGACCCTGCTCAAGTTGTTTATTCCCCGCACACCTGAGCAATAGCTCCATGGGTGGCACAGAGGAGAAATACATTAAAGACTGGGAGGCATTTGGATACAGCAATACCCAAGCGCTCTAGGACAGGCGTATTACACATACGGGAACCACTCGGGAGACAGTAACTCAGAAAGCAGCAAGTTACAAAATAATAAATGCATTAATCGTGACAACAAATGCTAAAGTAAGCATAAACAGAGGAAAGTATTAAGGGACACAAGAACCATGATGATTTCTGTCAGCTAATTACATGGTCCTAGAACTCAAGAGAAGGTATTTCCTTATAAATGTAACTTTTGGTTTTTTGTGAGGGATGACAGCTGCCCATAAAACTGATGAGCAGAAACATGCCTGGGTGTTGTGTCCTGTCTGACCTGTAACAACTGGAAGCGGCTGCAGAACTGCAGTGTAAATCATGGTCACTTCTGCAGACGCAGCCAGCTTTCTGTAGACCGTCAAATGCTGCTGTAAAACTACAGAGCACGAGTTTAACTTGCTTCTTAATGGAAATACGAGCTGGCTTGTATAACCTCTGCCCAGCAGTTAACAAGAAATCATCATTAATCTGAGAGAATACAACTCTCATCCAAGAGCTCACTAGCTTTTCTTGGGACATTTCAACTGAAAAAGCAAGCTATATATTTTATAAATACATACCAAGGGTTTTAACTTTCCACAGCTTTTCTTCTAAATGACCAAAATATTTGTTTGACAATTACTTTTTAAATGTGAGCGAGATTTTGAGTTTAAAAACTGTAACTTGCCATAGAACAAACCATAAATAACTTGTTTAAGAAGTAAATTCTAACTGAAAAGGGGAATGTTCGTTCTTTGAAGTGCATTTCCTTTCACTTCTCCTCTATTAGGCTGATAGGGCAGTTTGAACAGAAAAATCACAACAGAGAAAAACAGTGTGTGGCTAACTTTTGCACCTCGCAAAACAGTTAAAGGTTTTTTCTGTTAAAATACACTGTGGTGCTAAAGGAAAGAATATTTTCCCGGTATCTTCATCTTTGCTCTTAAGCCAAAGGAACATGATGTTAAATTCTGCACAAATATAGCACAAACCACAGTCCTTTGTGCGTGTTCTTGAACTGTTTCAAGAAGCCCTAGAGATATCACACATTACCCCATGATTCAAAGCTTTAACCTTGAGGGAAAATACACAAAACAGCTTCAGATTTTTTCCAACTCAATACAGCATTGTAAATACTGTAACAGCTATTTGATAAACACAATAGAAGGGCCTTTAAAGTGAATACATCTCCTTTGCCATGTTTATAGTAAATGTCTCAGTAAAGACTGTTTTAAAATGTAAAACATGATTAACTACTCCAATATTTTTACTGAATCTACTTTTGTGTTGTCTGATTTCATCTGCTTTAAGAGAAATCCAGGCATGTCTCCATTTTGAGGAACACAATTATCACTCTTGTTTACTAAGAAGGTGATTGGCAATTTCTAAAGCTAAATGAATTTGGGCTGATCATCTTTGCTGGACATAAAGAATATTTTAAACAAAATACATTTGTCCCAGTACCTGAAATAATTCTAAGGGCTAATAAAGTGGAAAAATCTCCTGTAGCACAAAGAAAGTGGGGTGTACAGAAATGCACTACCTCTGTGTTCAAGCAACCTGTATGGGACAGTATGGATTTACATTAGTAGCAAACATTCCAAAACCCACAACCTGTTACTAATGTTTAGTTTGCATTTAGCAAAATATCTGATTTAGTAACAAAGTTTCCAGGGTAAAACTACACCGATACACCAGCAAATAGAATATTAATATTTCTAGTCATGGTGCCTCACTTTTTATAAGCAAGAAAGTCTTAAAAAATTAAGAAGGTCAAATATCTCTCCTCTTATTACACTGCTTTCCAAATCACTCCTATTGATTAGAAAATATATCTGATTCTTCAGGAATCTTAAGGAACTTAAATTTGTCAATTTTCTTTTCATCTTCATTGACTCAGGCCATAAACAGCAAAATAGCAAATTCCCTTTCCCTGCCTCGTTCTCCAGATTACCTTTCAAAAGAGTTACAGAAATTGTGGTAAAGACATAACCACCATGCACTTGAAAAAATAAAAAACAAAAAAGTGGTAGTCTGACATCATCATTGCCATTGTATTTCTACGGGACTGTGAATTCTGTAGGACTACTGACATCGAAAGACAGCTTTGTAGAATACTTTTAGACATCTGTTATTGCTGGAAATGTTGAAAAATCAACCTAAAGTTTTATGCTCTTTTTTTGCATGAGATATGGCATCCAATTTATGGTAACATGACAGTGACTTCTAAGAAACTCTTACTTCTATGTCATTTTTTCACTATACCATATAAACACCTACGCTCCACATTAAGAGGAGTTGCTGATCTCAAAGAAAAGGGAAGGCTTTGCTACCACCACAAAGCTTGTGACAGCATGAAATCGCAGTCTTTCGAGGCTTCAGTGCCACAGACCACACACTCCAGCCATGCTCAGCCACGTCCAGGCTGGGACATGAGCAAACACATTTGTTTTGTTGCAAGTCTTCACCAGGTAAGATTCTGCTGCACGAGATACAGACCCTCCACTGGCAAGGAAGGATGGCTGACTATAATTATTTTTCCTCCTGCAACATCAGTCTCCCACACCAATGACAGTCCAGCAAACCAAGAAAACGACCAACCCATGCGTCAGCGCACTGGTGTGTTCCAGGGGGACACATGTAACTCAGGACTAAAGATCTGGTGTAACAACCTTGGCTCGACACGACTAGGGAAGAATCCTGCATAAATACACTACATTTCAGAGCAAGCCAGACATTGCAGAACCACTATTGCATTAGTTTACTCCTAGAAATATTAATAATTTGCCATCTTTTTTAAAAAGCAGCACTGGAGCTGCATCGTTGCATTCCAAGCAAATCCTAGGTATTCACGCAGCTGTTTGTTTTCCTTTGTCTCTTAGTTCAGTCCTGTGTTTCAGCCCCCCTGGCCTTCTGTAAATCCCCAAAGACAGCTAGACAGAATGAAACCCAACATTTTATTAAGCTACAAAAGAAAATAAATTACGCTGAAGCTCATGTGAATATTTAGAAATTTTTCCAAACACAAGGATAAATGTGCAGCTCTCATGATGAGATACAGGAAAAAACAATTCCATTAAAGGACCACTTTTGCCCAGAAAGAACATTCAGAAAGTGATGGGAAAAAAAAATAATTAAGGGGATAACCTAATGTCAGGGCTTTAAATATTCCCTTGCCTGTCCACCAGGGACAGGACAGAACTTTCCTGGGAAGCGCTGTTACCTTTTGTACAAATTGAGATATTTCTGTCTCTCTTGGATCCGAGCTATCTCCTTCTGGGTTGTACAGCTGGGTTGTACAATCGTCAGTCACAAACGGTAACCAGATGCAGTGCTGGTTTCTAAGCCTGCAAATGAGAAGCCTCACTACCTCTGCTGCTTTGAACTGAGCGGGCAGAGGGCTTTATGCTGCCAGCCTTTGGTGGGCATTTGTGCAGGCTGCCAGAATTATCCTCACCATGGTCCCACTGCTACCTGGAAAGGCTCTTTGCAGCAGGAGAGGCACTTTCCCAAAGTTAAGCACACAGGTGCACAGGAGGGTGAGAGGCAGAACAGACCCATCACGGTGAGGACGCAGAGAGGCAGGCAGCAGGAGCTGGGCAACACTCCTTTCCGTCCTGCTGCAGCTCGGGAAATTGAAACAAAATGAGGGCAGGGGATAGAGCAGATCTTAAAACATTTTGTAGTCCAGGAATGTTTTTTAAAAAGGTGCTGCTAGAAGGATACAGTCATCACCTTAGCCATTATCTAAGCAACTTTCTCACATGACGTCACTACCAGAAAAAGCCAGTGAAGGCTCCTCTTGCACCTCACCAAGCTCCTTCCATTCACCCTGGGAGGCGGTAACACACCCCTTGTGATTAAAAGCCATGAGATCTGGTATGTGGCTTTACAGTCCTGATGTCTCCTCTCCACTGCTTTACAAGGAATCCTCACCTTACTGAAGAAAATGGCAAAGCTCCCGTTAGGCTTTAATGGGGACCGAATTGGGATCTTAAAGACTGGTTGTGTGAAGGGTTGCAGTCCTGCAAAGAGCAAGAGGAAATGCATGCACCTTACTGCTCCCCTTGCTGCTGAATTCATTGTGTGCAGAAGAGCTGCTGTTTGCAAGGCTGGGAATACTGTATAAAGTTTCTCCAGTGGAGACAATGATTAAAAGTCTGGGCTGTGGAGGAGAGAGCATGCTCCAAACAAATTCTTTCCTGTTGTGAGATACTTCTTTTTTTTTCCTTAGCAGACATCAGAACTCTCTCATTTGCAAAATACATGTACAAGTCTCCAGGGGGAAGCTTGAACTTATCCTTAAATTACTGAAAGTTTATTATTATTTTCTCATGGAAAAAGTCACGGATGTCTTGTAATCCCTTGTGTTCCCATCTTCTAAAGTTGAATGCATCTTGACCCAGACAAAAGCTCAGGAGCCCGCTAAAATAGGAAGTAAAAGACAATTCTGAAACAATTTACAAGATGTTCTTTCCTTCCAGACTTTAACGTTATGACTCACAATTGGGTGCTGAAAGTTCCCCAAGAATAGTAAAAAAATCTATACATTCACTTGATGAACCTTCTAGAGCAAGAATGGGCTGTTTCTGTGTTTTGTAAAGTGATGCAAAGTATTTTGTGTCAACAGAGCTAACCCACCCAATATCTTGGTATGGCTGCCCAGTCTGGGATACTTACCCTCACAGCAACTTCATATTTTGGAATCAAAATACGTCTACATTTTTAGGGGATGGAAGGGGAAAGGGTAGAGGTTGGAAGGCTATCAGTGTGCCAAAAAACATTAAGCACAATTTTAATCTGTTCTGTAAAGTGTCTTACGTGTTTTCTTAGGGCCTTATCCAAAGCCCGTTGAAACTAATGGGAATCCCTCCAGGCCTAAGCTTTAGCCTTTACACTACTGTACACATTATCACTAACTGCAATTATATTCTTGTAACATCTGTGGGCAGAACAGGCACGAGACACTCTGATAGATAAAATACACCCACAGTAGTTTTGCTGCAGGACTCTTTCAAGATTGTTTTCCTGACTTCTACGTGGTTGTGTTCAATGCCTTGATTAAGAAAGCAAAGAAAATTCTTGCTTTCTGTCTCTTAAAATTATTTGAGAGAGAATTTAAGAAACAATGAGTGACAGGATGACAGTTAATCACTAAATTTGGTCATTTACCGTATTCTGTACCTAGATGGCAAATGATTTTGCTCACTTTACCATAAAACAGCTCATTAGTCCCATCAGCTGCACCGGTGTCTAGAGCTCCTGCATCGCTCTGGAATATAAGGGCCAAGTTATGCATCACCCTGCAGAGAAGGTGTCTCCTGACTATACGTTTGTGAGATGGCTGGCAGCAGGTATCACAAACCAGTTCAAAGACCAGATCCTTACAGAAAACAGTCAAAGACACCAGAGAATATGGGCTGTTGTACTTCTGTATTGCATGAATGCCCTCCTATTGGGGCAATCCACCAACAAAGATACTAGCCAGAACTTCACACTAAGAAATATAACTTCATTCTGTACATAGATTTTAAGAAAATGCATGATTTAATTGTTTTGGAAATGCATGGCAGACTAACGTGAACTGGGTTCTTTGGATCTCAGCTGGTACAGCCTGCAGAAGAGCTGAACATTGGCCTATCACTGACCAGGTTCCAGCGCAGTTCTAGCAATACAAAGGCAAACACATTACTACATTTGTTTGGGGTTTGCTGTGGTTAAAGGAGAAGCCTATTTAGAGGCTCCGAATTAGCATCAGAGATTACGGGTACTATATAGGTGAGATCTTATCTTAGGGATATTACATCTTGTGGAAAATATGTAAATATATCAAGTTACAAGTGCATACAAAAGCATTTCACAATTACACTAGATATTTAGACAGTTGATCCCTCATACAACAAATGCAAGTGATACAAGCTTTTAAAATTGCATGAAACAAGACTGCTTTTTTTGCCAAATTAGCTGGTAAACTAACTCAACAAGCCTTATCTTGCTCTTATCAGCCCACCTGTCTTTGCCCCTTTAATGTCTGACTTAAAAGGGGAAATGAGTACTTAACTGATAGTGCTTCTTCAAAGGAAATATTTGCTTCAGTTACCTTGCGTTTTTAATGAGATTGTTTAGTCACAGCTTGGCATCAGTTCATAGCATGCACCATGTCAAAGCTTTCAGGTTTTCAAAGTACAAAAACATATGAAGCAGTTTGAGCCAGCAAAAGTGAAATTGTTCCTGGTTGGTATAAAATCACGGAGAAGATGTTTACCTCTCTTCCTTGGTCAGAGCACAGACAGAATTAATAGGAGAAAGTTATTCCTTTAATTGTAATCCCTGTGCCATCTTGTGGGGCCTGTTCACAGATAATTCTCCACAATTCAGATTCAGCTAAGGGAGGAAGCACCTGGCCAACTTCAATTTGCTCACGTTTAAAACGAGGGTAGGAGATGCTGAAGTGGCCTCAGCACACGGATGATCCCTAATTTACTATTTCATGCTAGTGAAAAGTTAGTAATGCTGTACCTCTGTGGCTGGGTGGGCTCTTTTGTTAAAGTGGAGGATAAAAGATGCTATAATATATTTTTATTGGTTCTTTGTTTTTTTTTTATAGGCCCCAGATCAAACATTCTGCTTTGTATGGCTGTGATTCAGCACACAGTATATGCACTTCTGACATGCAGGGTATCTTATGCACAAAGACAAAAGCCCTGAGAACACTTACTGACTTAAAACAAAAGCACAGCTGCCATCTCAAACCCTCTCACAGTACACAAGGTAAGCAAGCGACCTGCAGTTGAAATGTGGCAGTCTTGCACTCAAAATTTTTTTTTTTAAAAAAAGAAACCACTCATTAATATTTTAGATCAATACCAATGTTCAAAATACATTTCTTCTAAGTTTTGCCCTTCAGTAAACACCAGAATGGTTTTATAAGGCAAATGACAAAAATCACTGGAAGCCTTATCACACGACAAAAGCACACCCTTTACACCTTGCTGTTCAAGGGACAAAAGCTACATCAGCAGTTGGAAGGGGACCCTCCCTAATAACACACATTTTCACCTTTTTTGTGCTTCCCCAACCTCCACTAATTTTAGTTTAATCCCAGAGTAGTGAAAATGCTTGGGACAGCACTGAAATTTTCATTTATAACTGATTAAAAAAAATAAAAGTGAGTGAACCCCAGCTCTTCAGGGCATCCCACCTGCCACTGCTGTGGCACAACAGTGGACACTTTCTCATTTATATAAACTAACCACCCTTGAGCCTCTCAGGAAGCTAGTCCAAGGCTTGTGTCTTGTTTGCCCCTTCTCAGCAGCTGAAAACATTCAAACACTGGAGGTCACCTTTATGTTTTTACTGCTCATCCAAAACAGAAGAGAGGGAAAAGAGGAGTAGAAGAAAGAAAAGCAACATTCAGGAAGTGCAATTTCTCTTTAGCTTTCATCAATAAGAGATGTCATGGTGCTACTGTCTGGAAGGACAGCAAACAGGACAAAACCAATCAAAAATTACCAAGTGCAGAGGGAATGAGAAAGCAAGTTACTGCAACAGGATGCTGGGCACCTCTGTGAGAGCAGCTGGAGGTGTGGTTACACACCACCCACCAGAAAGCATCCAGCCATGTGCGGAATAAGGCACTTGACAAGAAGAGATTTCTCAAACTTAAAATAGATTTGACCTTAGGATTCTCTTCCAAACGTCCAGAACAAATGAAGTCACCATATATAAATTCTGCCGTGTGAATGCCTCTTGAACTCCATGCTGGTGCAAGGCTCACTAAGTAACACTTTGCCTCCCTCATCACAAAATGCAGCTTAGAAATCAGACCCAAAGACTCCCATCAAAAGACTGGAGCACCATTAAACTCTGATGGCTCCCCACTGCACAGCCAGAGTCACCCCTGTAAACACCTGGGCTGTGCCTCAGCGCAGAGGCTCTGTGCCCTGCCTGCTCGGGTCCCAGCCTGGGACCGGCTGCCCAGGTTGCACAGGAATGCTGAGTTCCTGTTCTGTGGCAAGTGAGCACCCGCGTCTGTCCGACTGTGCTCCCTGTACAGAGGTGCTGAGCAGAAATACTAACGTCAGGAGTGATTATTTCAATCATAGACTTCTTTAGAAAGAGGGAAAAGCTGCAACACAATTAGGCGCTACCAAGTGCTTGTACTGGTGGCCTAAAAGAGTAACGTGAAGACACACAATGAAACACTTGTGCTATCAAGGAGTATTTATTGGGATTCGTCCAGTATAGTAAAGTGTTGGCCCAAGGCTTTCTATGCCCCCGCCTCCTCCCAGGTAGTAACCCCCGTCATGCTTCAACAACATCTAATTCTACAAATTATCAAAACAAAAGCCGTAACACTTTTCTCTGTTTAAATTTCTCAGTCTGTGTTAATTTTCAGGCCATGATCCAGCTGTCCTTTTTCCCTTTCCCAAATACTGAAATAAAACTAGTGGCTAATGAAAATGGACCTTTAAAACCCCACTGAAAGCTCCTCTCATATTGCTGAGGGATTATTTTTCTTATGTTCTATCTAGGCGTCCCATTTTGGAAAAGGTGGGAGTAGATTTTGCTTTTCTAGAAAAGTAAAACTTATCTAACTTTTGTACACAGTTTCTGTGGCAAACAAACACACAGCTTGAAGAGCCACCCCCAGCCTCGGTTCCTCTGGAGCAATACTTCTTCCTCTGCTGATTGAATGGGTTCATTCATCTGAATGCACTGTGGATCAAGCAATATTTAAGAAGGAACTGCTAAAGCAGCTTTCAAAGACCAAATGAGTGTACAGGTAGAAAAGCAAACAAGACTCCTTTAGACAGAGCTGGAGAAGGAAACTGGAGGCTCTACTGTGCCACGCGGGCTTACAGCAGCCACTGGAGACCTGGGGTGTTTCTGAGAAGCTTCATTTTGTGCACTGCTGCAAGTGCTAGGAAGAAATGTATCCTGACTTCCTCCTTCCTCATAGGGAAGACAATATTCCGAGCAACTGATGTGTTAGAAAGGGTGCAAGAATAAATAATAAATAAACTACTTGCATACAAATAGGTAAGTTGCCTGAAAGAACAGCTATGTCTAAAAATTCTATATAGTGACCAAACTGCTAAAAAGATGACAGAACTGCTAACAAAAATAAGAGGTTTCTCAGCAAAAACCAGCCACAATTTCAGGGGACTAAAGTATAATAATTATGGTAAACACATTTTTTTTAAAATCTGTGGGCAATCCAGGAAATTTAGATCAATGAGCCCTGCAGTTATGCCCAGCAAAGGGGTTGAAATGGTAAAACCAAAATAGCATCATGCCTGGAAAAACATGACAGAAAAAATAAGATGATGTTCTGCAAAGGACCTATGTCCCTACTCTATTCAAGTTCTTTGAACAGGTCGGTAGATTAGTGTATTAAACAAAAACAAAACAAACTCTGGAGACTGTAGTTTAGGCTTCCAAACCAACAAGATCCCAAACAAAAAAGATGCACTAGAAAGTAAGTATGGACTCGGTGAAGGTACCACCATAGTTCAAAAGGGAAAGAACCAAAAAAAGAGGATAAAATGCACAATTTTTATTCTCTAAACAAGAATGTGTTGCACATAATTTCATGCCAGTATTTGTTTTCAATATTCCATTTACCAGCAGCACCATCAACACCAATCTGGCTGTAATAGAAGGAGCAGTTTGCCGACACCAGCCCACAGAGCAGCTCCTCTCCCTTCCTCTGCCCACAAAACCACCAGACAGGTGGGAGGATGGCTGCAGCAGCCTGCAGGTATGATACAGAATGGCCATTCCCACGTAGGGCAAGATACTTTCAGTAGCCTCTCAAAGCTGCACTGAGCACTAAACTCCTGAATTTCCTGCAATGGAAAACCAGGAAAAACAGCAGTCAGAGAGATTCTCGCTAAATAAGGTATAACTTGACCTGCAGGTGAGTTAGGCTAAGCAACGTGGCTGTGTCTTAATCAGTGGAAACAGGATTTCAAATTCCTACCTGTTGTATAACCTTTTTTTATTTTAAAGGCTGAACCAAATTCTTATTTTTCAACTTATGAGTTCTGCTAAAAAGCAAAGGCAAAGAGCTTTGGTACTTATTTCAGCAAATATTCTTATAACTGCATGAAATTAAAAGTAATAATGTGTAGATGTGGCAGCATGCTCCCCCACCACTACCAGTCCCCACGCCCCTGCTTAAGCAATAACCACCAGCGGGGGTCATGCTGGCTGCACCCAGCTGAAGTTGGACTTTGGGGAGAGGATGACAATACAGTAACCAAGGGCTGTCTGGAGCAGCAACCCAGATGACTTGCTGGTATGCAAATATAAGTCAATCATCTTACTCTATAAATAAGTGGACAGCCCAGGGCCCACTGAGCTCTCCTCCACAGCGGCAGGCTGCACGCCAGGATCTCCCCTTAAGTAGGGACACCTCTCAAGGTTATTCCTCAAGGTTGAGAGACTCCTTGCTGCAACAGATCCCCAGTAAGTGACTAATAGCTTGCTAAACTTTGAAGCTTTGCTAAGATTATATCTTAGATTGTGTACATACAAATCTTGAGACATAAACTGTTGACAAAGTCTGAGACTAGGACTGGATCCAGCCACACCAAAACTTCCTGGAGTAGGAGTTAAGAAACAAAGGGGGTCCTCTCTGAACCTCATGACTCAACAGCAGGGTCTTCCCAACATATCTGACTTACCCTGTCCTCTGTGCAGTAAATAACCATGTGCCTTGCCATCAAATCTTGTTAACCAGTCACATTTACCATTGAACTTTGTTGACTCACTGGTTTATGTCAATAAAATATATTCTTGCTTCTCTCTTGCAAGTGAAGTACATCACTCCACCTGTGACAGTACACAATCCTAAAGATCCCAGAGAAAAACCAAAAGCAAACACAATAACGTACTGAAAACATTTTGCACTAATTTATAAAACCTGGGCTTAGATTTCTAATCAGCTTAGTGGTAATCACAGCGTTGTTAACTTCCAAAGCCAGCTCTTATAAACACTCACTTGTATGTAGCCTCTGGAGGATCTCAGCCTTATATACTGTAAGGAACTGAAGCAGAACTCCTTAAGGCAAACAGAAGTACTTCATTTTGAGGCCGATGCCAAAGAAATTCCAGAATATATGTCCATAAAAGAGGAGTTAAGATCTCCCAGGGCAGCCAACCAATACAACTGCCGCTTACTTACTTATTATTCATTACTTGTACTGTGATAGCGCCCAAGGACTCCAATCATATGCCAGAGCTCATTGTGCTAGATGCTGTGCAAACACATAAGAAAGAGTCTTTAGCCCGAGGAGTTCACAATCTGATTGTTAGTAAAATCACTCAACCAGAGACACGCTGTACAATCTTCCTTGACCATAAACTCACCTTTTATCTCACTCTAACAGCGCTACCAACGTAACAACAAAAATAAGGGACATCTGGATTGCAGTTCAGAAAAATGAGAGAAAATTAAAGCCTTGCTAAGTCACCCATAAACACAAATGTACACTTGTAAGCACAAAAGAAGTACCACCTCAAAAAGCACTTTCATAGACTAGTCCTTGCAAAATCCTATTCTCTGGCTGTCCTTGGCCTACTCTCTCTTTTGAAATGCAAATAAATTAACACCAATCAGCATGATAAAAAGCAGGACAGTAGGCTTTACTCAGGCCTCTAATTCTTGGTGACATTCTTAACGATGTGTCAGATGGCTATAATTCTTCTTAAGACTCTGTTCCCATTAAATCATTCAGCAATCACATTTTTGCAATGCTACTGCACTTCTACTAACAGACTCATAAGCACAATAAATTCACTTCAATCCACCCACCTGTTAGCCCTACAGACTAGTATCTAAACACATCTATTTGAACTTTTCTGAAAAAACTTTTCTTACCAGATAACTCACCTCTTCAGCTTGAAAAATTGTTTTCATCCCTTGTCAGACAGAACCCTTTTTATCTCTACACTGAAGAGTTTATTCCACGGATCTTCCATGCAAGCAGATTTAGAACTAAAAAAAAGAAGGCAGCCAAATTTCCTAAAGTTTTGATCTGTTTTGAAATGAATCTCCATAGCTGCCAGTCCATAAAGAAAAAAAGCTTACCCATGGCAAATATACAAAAAAGTGTGTGCACTGCAGTATTCAAAGGAGACGGAGCTTGAGGTCTCCCCTCAACCAGAGCTGAGGCAGAAATGTTCATATTTTTTCTTTCAGCAACTGTCAAATCCCTGGTTCGTTATTTTTCATGTGGGGTGTACTGCACATTCTAGTTTTCTCCCTCCCCCCTATCCACTTTCCTTAGCATTTCTGTTCATTCTCTACTTTCCATTTTCTCCAGCCTCACTTTCCAGTTTTTGTTTTCCTTTCCCACAGATTCCTTCCCATCTTTCAGAATATTCTGCCTATTTGGGTTTCTTTCTTTTGCATAAGAACCACAGAGTTCTCTCTTCACTGTCCCTGCCCACATTGTCAAGCTTTTCTCTCCATTTATACCCACGTCTTTACCTGGTCAACCTGGCACAGGAGCCCTGGGAGATCCAAGCATCTTCCAAAGGGAAGAGATAACAGTGTTAGGTGGCTGATCTGCTGACCGAGCTTCCTAGTGTGGCTCTCCAGACATGAGCAGACTATGCCTGAAGTGCTGGCTTCCCATTTCCACAGCAGGCCAGTTTCCCCTTGCCTCCGGCAATGCTGAAATCTGCATCTTTTAAGGTTGTATAGACCAAAAAACCTCAAATATTTTCTGTGGGAAACAGCCCTAACTAAGGGCTCTGTTCACCTGAAATGTGATGCCATGGGCTTCCACAACCCAGCATGTAGGGAGACTGCACTTGATAAATGTCTGTTTATGATAACTGCAGAAGTCAGCTCTGCTTTTCCAACCTCTTTATCCCTTGAGATTAGGACGGTAAAGGTCACATTTAAAAAAAAAAAAAAAAATCAGTTTTAAATGCCTGTCTTTTTAACTGCTAGCAGCTCAACTCTCTGTGTGAAAATACCCCATCCTATTCCATAAAATTAGGCTGCACTAAATCAACATATTCTCCTTTGAAGAGCTGGTACATTACTGACAATGACTTGAAGAACTGCTCAGTGACACTGATACACAGCAGGTAAAAAAACCCTCTGCTACTGAGAAAGGAAACACCAAAACACAGAACTGCAAATTCCAACGTGGGAATGCATTCAGATCATATTCCAACCAAAATTTTTACACTAATTAGAGACTGATTTTTACAAGGCTTCAAATCCTGTGTGCCTCAGGGCTAGGTTACAGAACTACTAGTTTTATCACTCTTTAGACAGATTCGTTTTCTGCTCAAATCAGTACAAAGAATCTGTTGCACTACAGCCACTACTACACCCTTCAAAGACTCAGTCATACTCTCTTTTCAAGAGACAAAAGTCCTCACCAACACCCTTTCTCATCTGGGCAGCGACAGCACTTTGGAGTGGCACAGAGGCAAAGCCATCCTCAGCCTCAGGGGACAGAGCCAAACTTGTACTTTCCCCACTCTGTGCCTAACAGGAGGATCTATGCTGCACCTTTTACTAGCATGAAGTGTGTTTCTTCTTAACATGTAGGATATGTTCACAGATTTCCTTTATCCTCTACTTATTCCAAAACCTCGAAGGGTAAAAATGCTACTGTTAAGAAACAAAAAATTTGCCTCTTGCCTAAGCGTGTATTTGCGCAGTTAAAATGCCATCCTAATCTCCTACCACTCTTTGTTTCACCGTATCTCTCCTGACTTTCCAGGCAAGGAATACATAGCCAATAACTCTATCCTCCTGACTATGCCTTGGGCTCTGGCAAAGAGCAGCTGAGAAGAAAGACGTTTTACATATTTATGATTAAAAGATAACGGATAACCAGGATCCAGATGTTGGTCTCCGCTGGCCAGTGCACAGTGCAATTATTATTCCATTTATAGAAAGAGATGTTGTCCTGCCTTTTCCAGCCAACTAAAAGGTCTTCCATAAAATGCTCAAATACTCTGAAGAGTGGCATTCAAAACAGGGAACGAAAAGGCAACGAATCGTATTTGCTCCACAATTACTGCATTATATAAATTTAACATTGCCTCAATCCTACAGCATCATCCATTCCCACAAACGCCTTGGCTCACGCTGTCAGGGTGAGCTTGGGTTTCCCCCTGTGGCTCAGCACCGGCTCCCACATGGGTGCCTACAGACAGCACCGCAGCACCCCAGCAAAAAGCAAAATCTGGGCTAAGAGAGGCAAGATCAGCCTCCTCACCCCCACAGCCCAGGGCGGCTTCTAATGAGGAGTAGGCACAAATTGTTTAAGCCAAATGAAGTCTGATAGCTTACTACAGCTCTTCCCTCTCTGAGCTTGATCTTGGGAAAACTTTGGAATTTGTTTAAAGAACTGAATAGTATCTTAATTCCCTGTGTTCCTGACAAAGAACAATCCAGTCAAAGCATAGGGCCTCTTTGGGTTTTTTTTGGTTGGTGAGGCTTTAGGCTGGAGGAAAGGGACAGAATAAAAATAAGTAGGGCCGAAAGGCAGGTGGTTTTCAAAATACTGAATGTATAAAAATTGTAGTTACCAGGCTGAGGAATAGCCCACAGCTTCAACAAACATATTAAGCCAATTATAACTGTTTGACATCTGGTATCTAACTATAGTATTTTAATGACTTATCTTCATAAATTTTCAGCTTAATAAATCCAGTCACCATTTATACCAGTAAGCAACCTGTTTTGGCAAAAAGCATCCACAATTTCATAAAGGAAAAACAGGTTAGAAAGGTTAGAAATACTTGGGAAAGTTAAGACAATCATCACAAATGAAAGTCTGTAAAATGTATAACTTTACACTCAGATTCTGCACGCCAATACATTATTAATTTTTTTTTTCAAGCTGTGGACAGGAAAATGTATAAACTGTTAATCCATTCTATACAGCTATTTCCTTTGGGTATTTCTAAACAATGGAAAAACAGAACTTAACTGAAGTTTAAAAATAACTTTTTCTCTAGCAACATTTCAGTTCACTTTTAAAATACACTTCTTGCAGCCTTACCATCACTATGTATGTAGCAGTCATTTGTTTACTAATTGTCATAAAACATAATAAAGATTAAGTTATGTATTTCCTATTAACATCACATTTTTATGATTACACTGTGCATGCCATTCTCAAGCATTAGCGGAACTTGACACAAATGTGATTTCTTCCAGTTCTTTTGCATTTTCTCCCTTTTCCATGAACAGCTTATTTCCCAAAATGTACAATATGCAGTAATTTCTGCCTTGATTAAATAATCTGATTTTAATTTTCTCCTCCCATTATAAACACTGCTTGTTCCCATGTAACATCAACATCATTTATAGGATACAAAAATATTTACAGTCAGATAATTCAAACAAACAAACAAAACTAATAAAGAGAGCTACCCATCAAGAAGTTGTTTTGAGAGTTGTATTTGCTCTTCAAAATATTTATTTCTTCCACAAAGCCTCAAATCAGATTTGATTTTTAGGGACACCACAGATCCACCAAACTCCACGTAATTATCAAGTTCCTGGTCCCAAGCTATTACAGATTTCAACAGAGAACATTTCCAGGGGTTTAGAACAGCCCAAATACATGGTTTTTTATGGTATCACTCTTGGAAACAATGGCAGTATTTCGGCTGTACATTTCACAGACAGCCAAACACAAACACAGATTACCCCTGAGGCAGACCCCTAAATGACAAATTGAAGTTGGGGCTTGAAGTCTGATGAAATAACAGTAAAACAAAAAACCCCAGAGCTTGCTAGTGTACTGTGTCAGGAAACATTTACAGCAAGTGTCTCTACAAACTCCACCACAAAATGAATTCCTACAAAATTACGTCTGCTTTGGCCTCAGTTAATTTAATGCAATGTCAGTTGAACCTTGCTGGTTTCAGCTCTGTAAGCCCTACCAGGCTTTCACACAGGGCTGCAAACTAGGTTGGCTTGGATGAGCTGCACAGGAGCAATACTGGGAAAGCACTGGCTGCCGACCCATCGTCACTGCCGTTGTCTCAGGGTATTTCCCACACGCATACTGCATGAGCAAAATTCTCTTAGTTCAGAGAAAACCCCAAACCAAGCAGTATGTACTATATAGAAAGTTTATATGAAGAAAAGCAAGGATATCACCCTTCCATGGCTTTAATTTCAAAAGAATAAGAGGAATAAAAAGCATAAAAGGACAAAAATCATTACCCGTATCACAGCTCTCTAACTGAGCAGAAGCTTCTGGTACTGCAAAAATATCTCAGGAATTACAGTTTGAGAAATAAAGCTCTCTCTAGCTCATGTCCTAAAGGCAGTATTTTCTGAATATCTCCCTTCCCCCCATTTTTGCTAACACCATATTATATAACTACTTTATTACTGTTTTTATTTAAGACTTAGAAAGCGAAGTTCTGGACAACAATGCAGGCACTATTAGCTAATTTAATTGCAAATTGTTCCAAGAATACTAATTTGATTGCAGCTGTTTTGCAAATTTGCTGCTTCATTATTGTCTGCATTTGAGGAATTAAAATTTTTAAAATTATTTTTCCACAATATTCATATTGAAAAGATTATGTAACATCCCTTATTTTAAAAATCTGGATTGCTTGGGTTTTTTTAAGTCATCCAGATATCCAAGCTGTGGGGATTATTATTTTAATGGTGTGTTACTGAATAGCTCTAAAGCCTCTACAATAAACAGAATAGTTCACAATATCAGAAGGAAAAATTTAATACTTTAAAAATAGATGCTGTAAGCAGCACTACTATTGAAAATTATTGTTTGGTTGTCTACACAAGACTTCTAAAGTAGTTAAAGAATATCACAAACTACTATAAATCTCAGAGTTTTGTATATTAAGCTGTTATACTGCTATTCTCAAAAATGCTCTGTTAATATTAAAAATGGGGAAATAAATAGTCTGGGATTTTGTTACAAAGCACCAGCAAGTCTTACATTACATACACAACTGGATAGCTGCAATGTTTGTAGAAAGCCAGTCATTTAAACCTCCACTGAAAGTTCTTAAATCTTTGTTGCTGACAGCTCAGAAGACAAGTAAGAAAAGACTTGCGCCAGAATCCAGTTTTAAGAAAGCAAGACATTCAATTTTTGCTAAAACACTGCCTGAGTTTGAGTAGAAATATTTATAATTATACAACAGAAAACATGCAACAAAAGGTGGGGGTGATTACAGAAACACCCAGAAAATTAATTCAGAAATGGTCTACTGAGCCAGGTAGCATTAGCTTCTGTTTCTGATTTCATACTCCTTAAATAAACATTCCTTTTTCCAAAGGAAAAACAACACTGGGTTTAAGGATATATCTCAAACACAAAGAAATGAAAACTCAGTTGTCCAGGGTTCCACTAACTTGCAAAAAGTTCAATAATTTGTACTCTCCCGAGGACTTAATCTCTTCTTATCTTTACATAAATACATTGCTGCACAAATTAAAATTACCTTTAAGCCTCTATTGCTTATCTGCAGAGACAGCGACTCTTTCTCAGGAGTAGCTTCTCTTTTACTTAAAAATTTAAGAAGTAGCTTTTTTACAATTCTAGCCTAACTTTACTAGTTGCCAGCCGCCTCCTTAGTGGCCCAGAGTGCTTTCAACCCACAGCGGACTTAGCCTGTGCTCACTCCTGAAGCCTATGCCGAGGTATGTATGGAGATCGCTCGCAGGAGGAAGGCTGAGCATCGCAAAGCACACACTCAGAGCCACCTGTAACGACCGTGGGACTTGGGCGGCCGTACGGGTGACACACAGTTTACCCACAGAATGCCCATCCCCACACGTTACTGCCAGGCCACCTCCCTCACCTCACAGCCTGTTCCTCCTCCTTCCCCTGACGCACTCCTGCTGCTGGTTTTCCAAAGGTTATCTGAACATGGGGATCACCTAGAGGCTTTTTTCCCAAATAATCAGTATTTTTAAACTGCAGATTATCTGCAGTGCAGCTTATATGCAACTGACATGCTGTTGTTTAAAATCCCTTTTTCAATAAGATGCATTAGTAAACAAATGTATGTTCATATCAGGAAATGATGATCATTCTGATTTTAGATATAAACCCAGTATTTTATCAAAAATAGTTTCATTTAAGCCTTATAACATGTTATAAGATTTACATCCTGATAAAACTATTTTGCTGTAAATCTCAGGCCTGGCATAGAATAAATTTCTACTCTTCTTGGTTAGAAAAAGTATCCGGTTACCATTTCTTCTTCTGGGTACAATAATTTCAACACAGATTTTGGTTTATGTTAAAAGCAAGGCTTGAATTACTTTAAAGACAAGAAAAGGGACACATTTCACAGCCTCGTGTAACCTTTTTGCCTACGAGTTACCTGTTTTCTTAAACTGTTTTCATATTAAACAACACACTAACATTTTGCCTCTCTTTTGTGTGTATGTAAGAACTTGACCAAATTGGATATACTTACAAATTGCTTTATTTTTCTTAGTGGCATTTCTTTAAATTGATTTTTTTTCATGGCATGCTCTTAAAAAGCAAGCTTACAATCTAGAAAATATGCCATATTTGCAAACTCTTTTGCTCCACTTGCTTTATGGAAAGGAAAAGAGCCCTATTTTCCACAAATGGCTGCGGTTTTCATGTCAGTGAAGGGCACATAGCTTGGCTGTACACCCTACCCGCTGAGTCATCAGAAACTGGACTTGGCTGCAGAATGCCGTTTTTCGTTAGATCCACATGTGATTGACACAGACCAACAATCCTGGGTAGAGGGCTCATGCTAATCAGCCACATACACAAACAAGAGCACTCAACCCACACAAGTTTATCCAATTTGCATGGGCCAGAAAATAGCTTTTCATATCCAGAATGTTGACTTTTAGGACTACTAACTATTTCTTCTTTTTTTTTTTTCCCCCAGATGGCTCAAGAGCCATGTTTATGTCCCTGACTAGAAACACCAAGGAAGCTTTCATTTAACAAAACCATCTTCTTTTAATACCTAGGCTCTACCACGATTTGATCAAGGAGGCTTTGCTCTCCAGGGCAGCTAAGGCACCAGCTACCTTCTTCCACTCTGCTGCAGATGACCCTAATTCTGACAGAAAAGCAGAAAGTCTACCGCACCTCATTAGTGGTGTGCATATGCCTAAAGTTACCAAAGGCTGTACAGCCAGATTCTGAAAATCTATCTGTTCATTTCCTTAACTTCTCTGTATTTGAGCAATAGTGAAAGCACCAGTGTGTCAGCTGAAAGGTTAATGCTGCAACAAAAGAGTGAGCTAAGGTATTCATTCAGAGCATTTGTACACAGACACATATCATCAAAAGCAGCACTTTGCTGCTGTTTTATTCAGAAAATGTTATCTCCTAAATCAGCATTGGGTACTCCTGTTTTAATTCAGTAAGCAAAAAAAAATCAGGCGATCTTGAATAGAAGAGATACACATCACCATGCACATTAAAAAGCAAGAGAATTTTTCAATACAGCAAGTTGTGGGAGCCTGCAAAGCTTCTCCAGGAGTGTTTTATAATGATTTAGGACATGGGTAAAGAGGTATCCACCCTTGCAGCTACTGAAAAAATCTTTCAAATAGCGGTCATTTTCCAAGGGAAGGGTATCAGTAAATGGAGTGTCATGAAGGCATAGTTTGCACAGAAGCACGAAGCAGCCTGAGCCAGAAAGTTTCACTGAACTCTCAGCTTTAGTTAAACTATGCCAGAAATAAATGGGAATAAACAAACAGATTAGGAAAAGAAGGCAGAAGAAAGTAATAATCTTCACTGTGAGGAATGGGGCAAATGTAAACTGAAAGGGCCTCTCTGTGTGACAAACAGAGACCATAAAAGGAAGACTGTTTAGTGCTAAATCTGTTTCATGTAGGCTTCTTAAGAAAAAATAGCACACTAGCCATCCAAAAACTTTACACCTGGCATGTGAACACATTTGGTCCAAGGAAGGGAGAAACAAAACCCCTCAACCTCCCACAGAGCTTGGAAACCTGGGCCATTTGAGTTGGTAACTTTGCAGGAAAACTGAGCAATGCTAGAAAGATCACAGCAAATGCCGTTCCTCTGCCAGACTCCCAGCGATGGCCATGCCGAGTCTCAGGAACTCAACCTTTGCCATGGGATAAGAGATGGCTGTGGCAGCACAGTCACCTCCTTTCACAGCTTGAGCCCAGGAACCACAAGGGCCCCGCAGAGAGGGAAACCTCAAACTGGCAGTGTCTAATTTGGTTTTGTTTATGTTCCTGTGTTCCCTATTGATCTGCATAGGACTTAGAATCAACAGCAAAGACCAGCAACTTTCCCAGTACAAACTGCAGAAGCAAAATAATCTCAGAATAACACTTCCTGCTCCAAATCAGAAAAGACAGCTGGATTCAGCAGCTGGCCGTTGGGAAGCAGCCCCAACGTCCACCCGGTACAAGGCTCCTCACACAGACCAGGGTATGTTTCAATTTATGTTGGTGCTGCAAGCTGGGCTTTCTGTTGGACACAGCAGTCTTTGCAATAAAGCAGAAAAAGGCAGCGTCCATGGAGGCAGAACGTCAACCCTGTAACAAGGTGATACAGGTTCTCTGTAGAACAAATGTAATGGGGACTAGAAAGAGCAGAAGAAAAACAATGTTGGAAATACTCCTTTGGGAACAGTTTAACCCTCAAGTGACTACTACCAGAATCTCTAATTAACAGATATACTGACTCCAAAACAAGACATGGGTGTTTATCCTCTAACGAGGATACAGACAGAACAGTTTGGATACTCCACATGGACACATGCTGCTGCAGCCCTGCTCCAGGTCAAGGCTCAGCACTAACCTGAGTCTGTGTACAGAGATTCCAAAAGTAATTCTCCTTGCCCAGTTCCAAGTTGTACATTCAGGATTCAGAGGTGCTGATTTATAATATTGTAATCTTTCCTATCTGTTTTTTTAACAGCAGTTTACTTTCAACAGTAGTGGTAGTATAGGATAACTTGCATAGGTTGATATGATCAATTCCCATGCTTTTAGCACTGCTAGGAACAAGTGCTATGGTTTAACTGCCAGGAGACATCTCTGTCAGTAGCTGGAAAAACCTACCACACACAACTGCTTTCAAATAAAAGACCAAGGTAACTATCAAAGAGGGACTGCATCACTTTACTACAGCAACAGCCTTTTCCACAACTGATGTTTCTTCTGCACCTTCAAAGGACACTATTTGAAATCATAAATTTTATTTTACTATAGAATACTTGCCTTGTTCATACCTAAAAGTAAGGAGTGAAAAGAAAGAAGACAACAGATTCTTGTTAATAGGACTGATGCACCCAAGATTTTGGAATTACACTCCTACTTCAAAGGGGCATTTGCATGTTTATAACAGCCTCTGTAACAGCAAGAAAATGACGAACAGCAGGAGGCTGGGAACACAGATAATTCTGGTGACAGACTGCAAATTAAATAAATAAAAATTAAGTAGATATATTTTTCATTTTTCTTTAAACCAAACATATTTTTTCTTTTTCAGAGTGAAGTTGTCACTTCTATGAAGGATTAATCATAACAAACTGAATGATGTCATTGAAGTAAGGACATAATAGTAAAGAGAGGACATATAACAGCATTTAAATAGAGCTTTAAAAGTTCTGGTTGATAACTTCTGGTTAACTTCAGAGATTCAAATATTGGTACTAAAACTAAGCAAGAGAGGAAATATGTTCTATAACATGGAATATTTTTGTTGGAATAGTCAGTAATACATAGCAAGTTGCATAAGCCCATCAATACTTTCAAAGTAAGATCTCTTCTCCTTTACCTAGGCAAGGGAATGCACAAAGGCTGATGTGGTAAAACAAGCACTTACCTTGGACCAAACACTACTGAAACAACTAAGTCACCAGTAAAAAAAGAGCACTTTCCTATACATCCGCTGTCTAGGTGACATTTCTCTGAGACCTAATGTACTGTCTTTGCTGGAGAAAAACAAACTTTTACTACTGTTAGCTCTGCAAAACCAATATAACCATGGCTGAGCGAGTTGGAATTTTTATTACCGGCAATGAAGTAAGAATCAGACAGAAAACAGCTTGATTGTCAAACCCAAATGTGAGAGTTTGAAATATTGGCTGTTAGAAAAATCACCTTTTGACTTGTAAACTAAGCAAAGTTTTATCTGAAAGTGATTGAGAGAGAGTAAGTGCAGAACCTCCTGCTGTCTTTACAGAGTCACTTCTGGAAACAATTCTGCTGTAGGATAACAATCCTCTGCTCTCTTCCCTTTCTGCCAGCCTGCGTACGCCACTCGCACGTGCAACTGGAGGAGCAAACTAAAGAGTGCTACAAAGCTCCAAGTATCACTGAGGTATGTCAAAATCATATGGGAGCAATCAAAGAGGTAAGAGACGTAGAAGAAAAGGTATGCAGACTCCTGGACTGCTGAAGCTCTGCCTTGCTGTGGGCCGGTTTTCCCCATCTTCACAAGACCAAAAAGTGCAAGCATAGAAAAACCCCTTATGTAGACTTGCTGACCTTTTACACATCGGACTCCCCAACCCTTGGGATTTAGTTTGTTCCCAGCAGAAACTGTACAGGCAGTCCCTATTGCACTGCTGGGGACCTGCTGTCCCTTTTTGTCCAGAATCCCATGCTCTGCCACGGCCAGTCCCTTGGCCTGGCTGTGCTGAACAAAAAGGGCAACTCTGGGCTCCTTTTCCCATCTCATTAAAGGCTTGATCTCAACTTTTTTTGAGGGGATCTACATAGCAGGCTGCAGGATGGTGAGCGTAAAATCTAGCTCTGACTTAGTTTGCTCCAGGACTGGAAACACTATAGCTGTATCACCACAGTACTCTGCACACATCAGTCCTGATGTTTACACAGCTCTCCTACTGCTGCTACCTGGGCTGGCCTGGTCATTCAAAATTAATTCACATTCCTCTAGATATTATTACTTTATTGCTGCCCTTTAGACAGACCAAGAGTTTTCTTTACTGGTTCAGATGAAGAAGGATCAAATTGGAAAAAGAAAATCCCATGAACACAATCCTCTACACCTGAATGCGAGGCACAAGTCTCTCCTGCCTCCCTGCAAACAAAAGAGTACTGCCACTTGGCCCATATTAAGACTTCTTTCTACATCCCAGGAAAAAGTTATTTAATCTCTGTGCAACATCAGACTGAGTCAAGAACATGAATTACATTATGGTCTTTTACATATCTGACTTAATCCCAATTTAATAATTTAAAACCTAAATAAATAACATTTTTTCCCCAGGGCATTAGGCCATTCTAAGGTCAGCATTCTGTTTCAGAGGGAGCGGCCATCCCCCTTACCCATCCTTTGGGGACTGCTTTCTCAGAACATATGTTGACATTGCCCATTCAGGCAGGAAAGAAAAAACTGTCATGAGAAGCTGAAGTCCCAACTTAGACCACAGTGCTCGAGAACATACTTTTGGATATTTTACTATCAAGACCTATTTATTTCAGGTGATTCCAGCACCTCGCTTAGGGTCCACGATCTTATGAAACCCCAAGTACTTTAATTTTCCTCTAACTACTAGACCTGCCATCTCAAGTACTGAGGCTACCGTAGGAAGCAGCTGTGCCAGGGCTCCTGTCCCACATCCACTGGCCCAAGGAGAAGGGCAGAATCATGGAGGAAGGAAGCACAGCACACTGCTCCAGCCAACATCAGACAGGAGCACTGGGAATGCTGTAATTAACTGATCCCAACATTTTGTTTCTGAAGGAATATTAGCCAGTGGGTCTTTTTTATCTAGTTCTGGTTTAGCATATTCCCAAGAGACACCCAGTTCAGCAATCACCAAAAACATGCTTTCATTTAAATTGTCAGAACACATTTTATTCCAATAGACCTGTTCATTTCCCTCAGGCTTGATGCAACAGTTTAAGAAAATCACTTTCTATGAAGAGATAAATCCATCTGCCTCTTGTCCTTCCAGGGGAGGGCTCCACCTCTGTCCTCCCCATCTACAACAGCACCACGGAGGTCAACAAGGGCAACCACAGGCAGAATAACGTGTCTCCTGAGGACTACAGTTGCAAAATCAGACGCAGAATGCAACTAGACACAGCAAGCTTGGTTTGTCTTGATGCTTTCACCGTTTTTACATTAAAACATCAGGGATTAAAATTCATTCCAAATACATTCAATTATTAAAAAAATAGCCATGCAAATATATGGAAATGTGCAATATATTCTTTCTTTTGATATAATAAGATTGATTTTTTTTCTTCCAGTTGATAACTTCAGTCCGATAGCTTTAGTGTTAATGTTTTTACTGTAAATAACTGGGACACTGGATACTAGTGTTATCATTAATTATGCAGCAGATGAACAAGTCATCTATTACCGAACTAAATTACTTCTAATTGCACATGCAACGCTTGCACTCTCCTTATGCATAAATAAGAATGAGTTTATGTAAGTGTATGCCATTTAGACAGTGAATCAACCCAGAGTTCACTTCCTGACATCATCACTGTTTTTATTTTATTTTTACATTTGTACTATGTAAGCACTGAAGTGTACAGCAGCCCTATAAAAATACAGGAAAATACGATCCCTGTCCTAGTGAGTTTACATTTTAAGATGGGATTTCTTGTTAGTGCTAATGCTTTCCACTTTTTCGGACTGATCATCAAAAACAATTACAAAGACCTGTACAAACTTCATGTACTACTGCCTATTAACATAAATAAAATGTATCATTACTTGTTTTGCTCCTAAATCCATTTTCCTCAAGGCAGCATGACCCTCTCCCCTCTGTCCTCCACAGCAACATATTTTGAACTCAAGTTGCCCAACTGCGCAGAATATACCAAACTCCCAAGAACAACCTGTCATTCCTGAGTAGTAGCAATGACATCTGAAATCCTCAAACTGGTGGAATGAGAAACAATTATTTTATAGATATTTCCACTGGTGTTTTTTTTCAAATACACTGATCAAGCCCTTGATTAACACATTGCTTCAGGAAAACTGGGTATCATTTGTATCCAAAAATAACCCAAATCGTACACAGAAAGAAAGCTTTTATAATTTAGACAATGCTAAATGAGAATTTTTAAACTAACAACCATGTGTAGTCCTTGCACCACAGTTGCTTATCTGTCACAAAGCTGACAAGCTACACGATAGCCTTGACTGACCATTATACATCATTCAAAGTTAACATTTTTCCATGTGACCATCTTATCTTTCTGCTTGAGCGATGAAACCCATGAGTCACTACGTAAAATATCATTCTAGATCCCAAAAGTCTTTTCCAAGGCACAATGTGATGAATCTCAAGGATTTTTAAAAGAGGAATCTGGTGGTTGTAAAACAATCACTGAAAATACTGAAGGCCTCTCCCAGGCAACTCTCTTAGTTTTTATCTCTGCTACATTTGCTGTTGCTGTCTAATTTTCTTTTGGGCAATTTCACTTAGAAAGGAATTGCAAAGTTTAGAAATACCTACCTATTAGCCCTAAGAAGCTGCTATTTTACTAAGAGCAATTAGAATCAAGCAATTGCTTTCTCTAAAAAGAGAAGTATTTTCAAGAAGCGAGGAAGTGCTGACGCAAAGATGTACTCCAAGTGTGAAACATCATCATGTGAGTGACATGAAAACAGGCTGGGGACTCCTGATCCCAGGGCACATGAGGACTGTGCACGCCGCCCAGACTGGGCTTGCTTAGTTTCTGGTTGGAGGGTGTTTACCCTGCAAATGCCAACAAATGCACCATCTATGGAACAACATTGTCATGAGCTTCAAAAATTTAATAGCCTAATGTTTATAGAGGGCATGGCATTGTGGAAAGATGCTGTAAAAACGGCAAAGAAAAATTAAAAAAACAAAAAAAAATTGAATATGCACAATAATTAGATTTTAGGTTTATTTTCCATGGACTGAATTGGAAGATCATAAAGTATAAAAGAAATGACTGTTGAGATTCAATAAAGAGCTTCCCCACAACCGGCAAACCTATCTCCAGCCTACATAAAGATACTGTACCAATACACACTAGCATATTTCTGTGCTAAGCTTAACTTTACAGACTTTTTTTATGGCAACGTTATAAATTCACATAAATTATTTCATTTTATTGTATATTTCCTGTAATTTCTGCACTTGGCTGTTAGTTACATTAATGATGACCATTACCATTCCAGCCACTGACACACAGTTGACTTCAAATAGGCTAGAAAGTTTTGTTTGACACAGAGTTCTCCAAGTCCACAGGGTTCACTGAACTGTACTCTACCATGCATGCATGCTGGAGCACTAACGTGTCACTAAGAGATCTCAGTAGGCTAAAGCCAGCACAGACCATCGTCCAGTTTTTGGTAGTGATATATCAGACAGGAAAAGAGTAGCCAAAACCAGTTAATAACATAACAGCTCTGAGAAAACCAGCCTTTCCACTAACTCTGTGGGCTTCAAGCATCAGCTTGGCTCCAGAACGTGGGTGCAAAGACAGAAGGAAAAGGCTTCATCTCAGAGTCCAGCACATTGCTCTGGTTTATTTGCATAATACCACTTAAATGAAATCCCAGCCTCAGTGCAATAAAGATGAGAGTTAGGTCTCTTTGTCTATTCACACTACTCTCAAGAAACCAAAGAGGAATGGTTGGTGGCCCAAAACCAGACGGCAAAGTAGGGAGTTACTGGATGCAGCTCCATAAGCCAGGCGGCACTCATGGACCACTTTTCAGTCCTGTCTGTAATGGTCACCAACTCTGCAAGTGCAAGAAAGAATGGGAAGCTCCAAAGGTTATTGAAAGATGTAAAATAGCAGTGAATTACATTAGAGACACAACAAACATGACCCTTAAAGAAACCCTGAAATTATGGCAGTTGTTGGGAACGTATCTGGAGGAAAAGTAATAATTTCTTCCACTTGGTTCTTGTCAAAAAGAAAGCTGTCACAAAACTAGTTTGGGATTCAATACTTTGGGAAGGCATTTCAAGATCCCTAGTAAGGGGAGAAAAAAATATTTCCGTTTCAGATCAAAGTTCAGTTCGATCACAACCAGTCATACAGATATTCCCTTTTTACAGCAAGTATCTGAACTGACATGGTTACAAAGATAGATGGAAAATGTCTGATTTTTATTATGAAATTGTGTCAGCACCAGCTGAATCATACAAGACCTGGAGTCAATGGTTGATGTCATTTATGACAGTCCCTATTCATATTTAAATAACTAAAAGACACATCCACAAACTATAATAAAGTAACTCACACATCAACTAATTATTTATGTTTTGTGCTACGAAAAACAGAACTATTTTTCTCCCACAATGTTACTTCTTTTGATTAAGCAACACAAGAACATACCTACAATTTAAAATGTCAGTGAGGAAAATATTTTAAGCATAGAACAGCATTGCAATTTTGAAAGCTGACAAAAAACATTTTTCTAGTACAGCAGATTAGAAATAAGTTTACTGCATTTTAGCTGAAATTAGAGAAAAAAAAATTTGTTTTGTTTATTTGAGTTTGTGCACACATCTATGAAAACACTCCTCTAATATCAGATTGATTTATAATAATGGCATTTTAAGGGCTATTGACCTGGTACAAATGATTAAAAGTACACTGTATGTACTAACTAAAGATTTTGAGGGGGAGATCTGTTCACTAGCTATGCTTCTTTGTAAACAAAAAGTTTCTGTTATTTCTAGGATAGTGTTGCATGCCAGTGGGTGGGAAGGAGCTAGACCTTCCCCAAAGATCTTCACCCAACAAAAGCACTTAATTAAAAAAAACATAAAATAAAAGTACTAAGTGAGAGGAGCTGATGTGAGTTTCATCAGTGAGAGGACATATACTATTTGTGATCCAAAAAAAGTATAGATACATGGATATATGAGCATCAGAAACATGAAAATGGCAGTCGAAGGTAGAACACAATGGCGAAAGGAAGAAAAGAGGCTGCAAGAAGAAACCTCCGCTATGTATAACTGAACAAGTCAAAGGAAAAACTACAGACTACCAGGATGCTAAAGTAACAAGGTCAAGCAGAAACAGGCAGTAAAATGCTGGTTCTGCTGCAGGAGCAGCTGTCCTGTGACAACATTTGTATCGCAAATTGCCTTTTTGCATTACCATCAAATTGTTACCAAATCACACCTGGCAATTCAGTATCTTCTGTACAATAATTTGTCCTGTACTCAAACATACATCTAGAATAGTTTCATGAGATTATTATTAACATTAAATAAGTTCTAAACAATGTGATTAATTAACGGAGTCCAACTTTTCCTTAATAACCTTACGTTGCAGAATGCAGAGCCACATACTTACAGCCTGTTCTGAAGAGCAGTGTCCTACAGTAAAAAGGCACACAAACAGCAACAGAGGACAAAGGCCATTAACAATCATTTATTTGTCCTAATTCAAGGACTGTTCCCCTCTGTTTGTTCTACTGCCTGGTCTAGCCTACAAAGCCTTGCTGACAAAAAATGTCTTTTCTTACCAAAGGTTTGCAAATACTCACATTAAGATTTCATATCTCAGCCAAACTATTTCCTGTTAAATCTATCTGTCCAAAAGAGGGAAAATTCCAAAAAAGCACCAGTGTCATGGCAGCATTCAGAGTGCTAACGGAGTTCCTGGGAGCTCTCACTGCTACAAATTCTTGCTGCAAAGGCATCATGAAAGCAGGCAAGTTGCTCATAGACATCAGCTGCCAGAACCCACAGTCCAAAGGCTCAACAAGGAGGAAGAGGTCCCCATGTGCTGACTCTGTACCAGGTTCTCACTTCACTTCCACAGTCCTTAGATCCTGGCACAGGTATAACACAAGTGTCCTGGAAAACTTTCTTACTGCAAATGGCATTAACATTAGCAAAACTGGTTTTGCTGGAATACTTTATACCAGTTCCTCAAATGTAACAAGCTGTTTAACAAAAGCATGTCTCCCCCCCTACCCATCACTATATCTGTAATAGATATTTTTACAATATAAAATATTAAAAATCCAAATCCCTCACTGTCATTTCTGGACTAGGTAACACTCCTCATACAGTCCTGGCCTTGACTTTATTAAGTCTTTGCCTGAATTAGAAATGTGTTCTAAGTATAATTCCACAAGTCAAGAAATACAGGAAAACTTTCTATTGTGGAAGAAAATATACCAATGTATTTGTACTCTCAAATGGCATAAACTATGCTGTCACAAGCACAGTAGTATCAGTGTTGCTGCAATTAGAGCAGGGCTTTAGCCACGTCAGTAAGAAATCACAAATGTAAAGAACAGATCATTGCAATATTAACATTCAAGATGAGAGGAGGATGCCTCATCACCTAAGACTCTAGACACTTTTTTCTGTAACATATGATGGGATTTTCAGGATCATGGGCAGCAGAAGTTTGCAAACATCTTTGAAACAGTATTTGCTCTTTCTCCAAGGCCAAGCTGAAGAAACCCAGCTAGCTACGTTGCAGTCAGCAAGCTCAGTCTCCATTGCCTTCAACAGATACTTTCACAGCTCTCAGACTAAATTTTCTATACTATCAGGGGAGAAAGGGGGGAAGGACAAAGCATAAAAATAAAACAGATCAATTTATTTCTAAAGAAACAGATAACAATGAACTATTCTCTATTTATAAGTGAGCTGAGTGACAAGCATACGTATGATTGTCTAAAAACGAGTGAAAAAAATACAGTAGATCTTCAGTTGCAACCGGGAGCTGCAACCCATGTAACTCAGCCACAGCCACTTGTCCTCACCCCAACACCGCTATCAGCTTGGCAGCGTATGTAAAACAGCATTGGCTTTAACATGCAAAGTTGTATCTGCAGCGCTATGTAGGATTAAACTACAAATCAAAGTATTTTCAGTATTGGTTAAAGGAGGCCTTAACTGATTTTAAAAGAAGCAGGACTGCAGTAATAAATCTGATCTTTTGAAGCATGAGTTGGAAGTTGTACCCTCTTGTCAGCAGGTTCACTGTATGATGTATTGTGGAGCTTTGGCTGCAAAGAAGCTGTACCCTGCGGTTAATGAGCTGTTCAAAGTAGCTGTGAAATTGTCAACTTAATTAAGCCATGTTTAGTTAACAGTCATCTTTCAAAAATTTTGTGTCAAGAAGCAGGCTCTGGAAGTGCCCAGCTTTGCACTGTAGAAAAGTGCTGTGTCTTTTGTGAACCAAGAAATTAAGAGCTCGTGGTAAGAGAGTGCTATTTTACAAAGCATTTAAAGAAAGCCCCCTGGCTGTCCCAGCACACTGGGGAGCTTCATATATTTTTCCTATTTTTAGAGAGTTAAGAAGCATAAGGACTTGAGAATAGTCAGTGATAATTTCTTGAGATAGCCTGACCTCTAGAAAGATACGTATGACTTGGAGAGAGGAAGGATAGCCTCCTGAAGAAACCTTCGTGTGAAGGCCCAAGCTCGCAGCACACAGTACTGAGTTCTCCAGATGGGTGCATTGACATGGCATCCATAATCCGAGCGGTTTGTGCTACTGAGATGAAGTCAGACAACTTCAGAGACCATCAGGAAGACCAAGCTGCTCTACACTCCCTAAATACAATTCCATCCTTGTTGTTCATGGCTTTGAACAAAGCACTTCAACACGTACAACTGTCTTTCCTGTACCTTAATTAGGTTAGCACATGTTAAAGACCCTCTTCAAGATAAATTAAAAAATAAGACCTTAGGGTATACCAACTGAGTTGTTTGTATTCTATTTAAATTAACTACAAGCTAATTGGCAAACATCCTGGATGTATGTATTCCTCTGGACAGTCCGCTCATGTTGTTCTATGACAAAAATATCTGTAGTAAGCAAACTGATTTATAGCAATCAATGAATCCAGGTTTAAGAACTTGCATTTAAACAAACCATTACCACTGGCCTCAGTACAGAGGCTGAGGTTGCCCAAACCTAATTCAGACTCTTAAGGATATGAAGACCTCTTGCAGCACCCTGCAACAGCAGAGGTGCAGTGCTGTTAGCCATAATCCCTTCACCCTGGCAATCCTCTGTCATGCTTTTCCCTCTACACAAAAGGTTTTGTTGGTTTACCTTAAAAAAATCATTAAACTATTTTAGAACGCGCTGTGGAGACCTCTTCTTCAGGAGAATCTCCTAGAAATCCTACCTGCTGGCTTGGGACCTCCCAGTGTTGGGAAAGATGACGAAAAAAATGCCAAGCCCTCCACCCACACCCACCTCTCTGCAAAATGGAGGGGAAAAAACACAGAAAAAACCCCCAACAATTATGTACTTTACAGGTCCTTGTACTTCTCACAAAGTGGCATAAAGCTAACAGTAGTCAAGCACTGGAAGATTCCCAGGTAATATTTCACATGTGTATTTAATGTTACAGGGGTAAGAAGAAACATGTAGTCAAAGTGATCAGCCACAGCCAGGGAAGCACTGCTCTGCTTTCAGATACGCTCAACAGAACATGCTTCCTCGGCACCTTTATCCTGAAACAGAATAGCACGGGCACAGCGAATCCTAACAAGTGGATGCAACTGGGTACTTCTCTGATCAGTCAGCTGGAATGCCAGTCAGCTGGGGAAAAAATGTAAGGGGCCACTGACCAAAAGTATGAGGTTTCCTGAGGGGGAATGATAGTTCTTCTTTGCAAGTCATCCACAGAGAAAGGGCAAGAGACCACGCAGCCTCATTGCCAAACACACTCTTCAAGAAATGACTGAGGGAGGCAGTGTCCTTGCTTCAACTGATGATGGAAAAATTTAGGAGGTTTCTCAACCTTTTAGGACAAATCCGTCTTTCCATAACTAAGTAAAGATCCCTGTGTAGGTAACTGAGACTTCTGCAACCTACAAGCAAAACCATTCCCCATAGTGACCTCAGAGTCAAGCACTGGACCCCCCAGTCACATTCTACACTAGCCTCTGGTCTTGACCACACGATTAAATTTAGGAGGCAATGACCACGCAGTGCGAAGCATCAGGGAGGCAACTCCTAACCCACAGAACTCCTATCCATAGTATAAAGAGTTGAACATCACAGTTATGTCCTAACACCCACAGCCTGCACTTCCTAGCACAGCTCAAAGGCTCACAGAACAAACAGAGGAAAGGTCTGCCGTTCCCTGAACCTGCATTAGGTGTATTCCCCTTCCACAGTCCTTAAAATTCTCTAGTTCGCTTAGACTTGTATACCAGCACAGCAAGGTTACCCCACAAAGCAAAACTTACCCCATGAACAGTGTCCCACAACCTTAGCAGGGCACAGCAGAGGAGAGTTTATATTGCCCAAAGAGCACAAGAGAGCCTTGTAAGAACTCTTAACAATCAGAACAGCCAAGATAAAGTTAGGAGAAAACTTCAGAACTATGTAACTTCCAAAAAGAAGTTCTTTTTAGTTTAACTGGCAAAATAAGAGATGGTAATTTCAGCTCACTTTTTTGACAGTCCAGCTATGAATCTCACTGCAAGCAATTCACAAGAGAGCTTAGCTTTTTAGAAAATGTGAACTTCAGTCATGCTCCTTTGAAAATTCGGTGTCTGGCAACTTTCCCATGGTCACACTGTTACCAGGGGCTAAGCCTGAGGATCAGACAAGCCCTTAGACTTCCCATACCTCCCGCCAACCACTAACAGTGCTTGCTCCCTCTGCCCCACTCCCACTCTAACTTTGAGGCTTTGCACTGATGCAAAAAACACCCAACTTCCAAATGTTATAACATATCAACAGTGACAGCAGAACGTGTTTTCAGTAAAATATCACAAGCTGATACATCAATATTTAGCTTTAGGAACCAACAGTAAAGAACATCTATCAAAATTCTATTTTTTAATATTTGCTACCAAGACAGCAGGCTGACACTACTACCTGTCCTTCAGGGACAAATACTGTCATCTTTGCCCTTCTCACCAAAGCCAGGGGTGAGAGGGATAGATCAGGAGGGGTAGATCAGCTTCCTCCCTGACCAGTTTAATGATTTTTTATTAACAAGGATCATAAAAGCTAAATCTCTGTTATCCCAAAGAACCTGGTTCTTGCTACTCTGTACCACTGCCAGAGGCAGGGCACTGTGAAAAGGCTGTGCAAGCTGCTTTTTGGAGGAAACTTGGTTCCCAACTAGCTACTGCTCTAACATATTCATTTTAGAGAGCTGTAACTTGCAATAATATTTCCAAAAACATGATGCCTTCCTAAAAAGTAAGCAGCTGCCCCAAAGTAAAATATTCCATACTTTAGAAGGTTAAATGTTATTCACTGAGGGAAAAAGTATCATTGCTAGGCTTAGGGGCTGTGACTGACAGCACTACCACTGAATTTAACCTGACTGCTCTCATGACAGATCTCAGCTCCATGGCATTACACAGCAAGGAACAAGGCAGAACTGAGGACACACAACCTAACTAATTGACAGTATAAGCAGAACAGTCCTTTCAACTGAAATTCTGCAGAAAGCTGATCACTTCCATGGCAAAAGCCAAAAAGAAATCAAATAAGAAATTAAAAGTTACAACAGAATCAATAGAAGCATGAAGCACTGCCTGAGTTCACAGGACTTTTTCTCGAAGTGCAGTTGTTAACAAAACAAAAGCTGTTTGTTTGCAAACCCCTCTTTGCCTGGCTTTGAAATGTTTTGTTCCTCTAAAATACCAACATTACCCTCAGCTTTTTTTGCACCTGCAGGATACTCTGCCTTATGTATGAAAAAAAGCACTAGCTTCTCTAGTCTTGAAGTCCTCTTCAAAATGCATACCCATATTTAGTTACAATTCATCCCCCTTCCTTTCTTCTAAATACTTTCATCAGTTGTTACTGGTGCCTGCAACAGTACTTGCAGGAAAAAATAACACAAATGATCCACAATGATGGTGTTTCAGCACTGCTTATGTGCTAACACTGGTTTAATTAATCCATTCACAAATTCCACTCAGGAGTACAATTTTTTTATTGCATTTGTCAACTTAGCAACCAAGTTTTAAGGAGATAAAACTAAAATATCATTATCATATTTCATGCAAAAATTCTGAAAAATGAGAAGTAAATCAGTATGTCCAGACTAAAGTCAGAAGAGGAACATGAAAAACTCTTCTCATTTTTGTACCTTTAAATAGATTCCTTGCATCTTTCTCTAAAGCACACTCTGCTGACTGCTGTTAAGAGACAAAGCACTGCATTACATGGACAGTTTGACCTGAGTGCAACTCTTATGTTCCAGGGTATATGATGGCCCTGATCCTGCATGACACATAACTAAGATGAAGCATTCAAGTAGAAACACACAGTGAGTTGGCCAAAGAGCCACACACTAACCAGGGGCGGCCTGGTTCTTCTGATCGCAGTTCAGTATCTCTAGCCTTGGCCACACTGCTGCACCATTACTTACAGAATGATCATCTGCAACCACAAAGCACCACGCAACAGAACACATCCCAACACACTTCAGATCAAAGTGGAGAACTACACAGGTACAAACACGTAGAAAAAAAGTCCTTTTGAATGCCTAGAAATTTTAAGTTTTGAGAATCACTACTCTCAAGAACAGCAACAGACGGGCAGATTTGATTTACAACCTGAAGCCACAGCAATTTATATTCTCTATGCAGCTACTGGTTGAGAATAGCCCTCACTGCTATATGAAGCTTAGAAAAAGAAAAAAAAAAAAAAAATCAATTTCCTATCCCATTACTCCCATCATTAGACAGTTAATAATATCAATTATTGGTAGTTTTTTGCATTAGCTATAGATTAAGCAATCATAAAACATGGCACCCAGCCATAAGGGCTGATACCTGGCTTCTCTAAAGTGCAACTAGGGTAAGTTTTGCTTACAGACCAGAGATCAAATTCTGGCTGTTCTGAAAATTTTAAGAACTTTGACACCAGCTTCAGTACAGCTGGGAACTTGCTCACTGGAGCTATACTGGTATCTTTCTGGAATGACAGATAATAACTTAGCCCTTAATACAAATATTATTGCCACTATTTTTTATTTTCAAATCATATCTCCAACAGGGAGCTATTTTCTACCATAGTGAGAGGTAAACACAGCAGTCCAAGTTCTGCCTCAGGTACACCCCTTGAGCCCACAGCTTTTAATGGGATTGAAGGACTGTCATTTTAGTCAGAATTTGGCCCACCAATAAATCTCTTCAGTATTTAAAAATAATTATTTGCTTTTTTAAAAAAAATAAAATGCAAATACCTTGCCAGAAATCCCAGTGCTGCCCACACTTCGGTGTGTGGCACAGCTCTGGATTCCAGTACTTGTAGACTTACCTTCTGATACTTATCCTATGCTGAGATATTTGTCAGCGAGTTACAGCTCATGGAAAAGTGCAATTTCACCAGGCAGTTAAAACTGCAGTAGTGTGCAGGGCAAGTCACTTCTGCTTCAATTTACCAATTAGTTGGTGTGGTTGTCCTCAACCATTTGTGGAATTTCTCACCAAACTTCTTTTCTTTTCTTTCTTTTTTCTTTTTCTTTTTTCTTTTCTTTTCTCTTTTTTTTCTTTTCTTTTCTTTTCTTTTTTCTTTTCTTGTCTTGTCTTTTCTTGTCGTCTTTTCTTGTCTTTTTTTTTCTTTTCTTTTTTTATTTTTCCAAATAAGAGGTAAGACTAGCTAAAATGAACATTTATTTTCAGTGCTAAGCAACACCAAATCAACACTGCCATATCTAAGAATAAAGTGGTTACAAACATCAGAATTACAAGCTCAATTAATACTTGAATTCAAACAATTTTTTATTGTATTTGATAAACCCTTTAAGGTAAGCAGAGCAAGATCCTGAATTTTCAGATAAGACAAGTAGACAAGTATGTAAGCAAAAAGCTTGTGCATCATCAAGGTGTATCAAAGACTCTGCTCATTAGCCTTAAAAGTAACTGGGACCCAGTATGTGACAGCCTATGTCCACACCCTACTATTGGTTAAGAGAGGGAGCTCTCAATCAAGATGAAACTTTGTTTAAAGATATCAGAATGGCAGTTCCTCAGCTTGACATGAAAGAAACATCTTGTGTAGGGTACATGAAAATAATCTGGGATCTGGAAAAAAAATAATCAAATAACTAAGTATTTTTTTTTCTAGCTTTAAATGAGTAGGGACACTGAGAAATGCATATGGCCAAAAATAAACAAGGCAAGCACTACAGACAATATTGCCAACATTGTAAAGAAATAGCCCTTGGAAGAGGTGGAGGTTGCTGCCAGAAAAAATTATCTTTTCCCTGAAACAGTCTTACTGAAATGCAAGTAAATAGGAGATTCTGCATATTGAGTATTTCATTTTTAGATGAAGTATCTGCTACAAAAATACCTCAGAGACACTCACATTTCAATAAAACATGGGTGAAATACTACTTTCCATTATTCCTGTGCAAAATGTCTTCATGGAAAATAGTGGGAAAATAATAAAATATGCCCTGCCAAAATGATACAAGTCAGGCTCTGACGCCTATTTGGTTATGCTGAAAATCAGCACTGGTGAAACATGGCTTGTCACCACTGACCTTTTAAAGTCTGCATTAGAAACTAACATCAGGGCAGCTAGGAACCTGTGGGTGTGTACTGACAAAGAAGGTAAAAAATGTAGTCAGAATATGAAGTTCCAGGATTTGCCAACATTTTGTGAAAACAAGGATGTGTCCATCTCTGACGGCTGTCACTAGCAACACAGGCAAATGGTAAATAGGCACTTATTACAGCTAAGTGATGTCTGCAGGTCTCAGCAGGCAGAGAATTAAGCTGTTGAGGTGATCGTTCAAAAAAATCCTCACAGAGGCAATGATTATATCAGGCTGTAATAGCAAAGTCCCAGGACATGTCACAGTTAAAAGCAACAGATTAAACAGAGCTAAACAATGTGCTGACATCTAGAGAGCACTTAATAAATAGCACTTCAGCCTTGCTCACTGGCTAGAAGTCTGAAATATATTACATACTGTTGACGATTATTAGCTGTTTGTTACATTTGGCTGAGAGAGGTGAAGAACTGTAATTTTTGAGAGCATGTAGCCTAAGCCAGACTGATTATCTATTGTTGACAACAAAAGTTGTTGATCAGCAAGACAGCTAATGAGCCAGATGTTGTAGATTCCCAGATCTAGAGTGGCTTCTCACACTGAGATAACCTCTACATTGCAAAGACATTACTTTCCAAAACTTTCTTTTCTCTTGCAGAAAAGTGCACTAACATCAGTGGTTTTGATACCATTACAGGGAAACCAGAAGGTCTCCCCTTTTCTCAACATCACTGCTTTCAAAGTTTAAAAAATGTTGGAGGGATAGGAGAGAAGAGTAACAAGTGAAAGAAGAGGTTCCTCTCTGTCTTAAGTGCAATGCCAGGGCATCCCCACCTGCAAACTGCACACGCTGAACAGCATTCCTTGGGTTCAGCCAGAACATACTGTACACAACCCAGACAGGTTTCAGGCAATGTATGTGCTATTTATATTTTGATACCCCACTTCAGCTAGAGTGCTCTGAAAACAGGAATAATTTATCATTAACCCACAACACGGTGGTGGGTATCCTGGCTTTGCTTTAGCACGGTGGCATGAGACTTGTCTGATCTAGCGGAGCATCTGAGCTGTTGTTCTCATAACTCTGCTCTATCTTCATGTTATTGGACTAAGATTATTCTCTGTTTTTGTATGTTTCCCTGCAGAGCACTTCATTATCCTAACAGAAACTTGGCCTGCATCAGAATAAATGGAGACAACTGAAACTAGGCTTTATTGTGATAACAGATTTCACAATGTTATTTTCTACTGCACTTCACAAGCTCTGCCACAGACAAGGGCAGAATCTAGGATACACAACATTCAGAGTTTTCAGTAGGAGAACTTAATTATTAATAAATTTCCTGTTGTTATAAAAGAAAAAAGAAAAAAAAAAAAGATTCTGACTTGTGAGCTTTCTGTGTCTCTTCAGTAGCATTTCATCCACCAGCATATATTGTATTTCTGTGTTCAGTATTAGAAGATCACCCTCTGTAAAGCCATATAGCACCTGAAAGGCTCTCATGAAAGTAGTTTCAAACCATGCCTACTGTGTTACCCTGCTGCCTTGTCTTTTACATGGTATTCTGATGCATTGTCAAGTTTGAAACACTTGGTTAGTAGAAGAGGGATTGGTTTAAATTGATTGATTTTAGATTGGTTATTAGGAAAAATTTCTTCACCAAAAGGGTTATTAGGCACTGGAACAGGCTGCCCGGGGAAGTGGTTGGGTCACCATTCCTGGAGATATTTAAAAGGCGTGTAGATGCAGCACCTAGGGACATGGTTTAGTAGTGGACTTGACAGTATTAAGTTTGAAGCTGGACTCAATGACTTTAGAGTCCTTTTCTAATTTAAATGATTATGCAATTCTAGGATTCTATGAAATTGATGACTTCATGTTGGTAAACTCTTGACCTTTCAGAATACAATCACATTGGATCTTCCACTGCCCTTTTCTTCTGGACAAATTCCCTTTCAAGTCTTCCCCACAGACTAATCTACTGTAGGATCATGCATTTTGGATTTAGAACTGCAAGCTATTTGTGAGGTATGGCAAGAAAGAAAAAATCCTACTGCGGAAGGATCATTAGAAGTGCCATACTGCCAAAAAACATCTCACAAACATGGACCACCTCTTTTAGTACTTCAAGCACTAAATCTAATACTGTCCTTTTGCTTTGCTTTTAGGCTCACTGGCTTAGGTGCATGTTTAGGGAAACAAAGAGGAAACTCTCACACCACATGAGCTAAAGAATGCATTTTAGCTGCTGTTGAAGTCTCTTTTCCTTCTTCAGAGCAAAGTCCATTCAGCTCTATGTAATGGACTTACTATATTGTGAGGGTTGACATAAGGACCATATTCTTTCTGAAGGGAAAGGAGAGCAGACCAAGCAGGAGTAAGAGGATGCAGAACATGCCAATCTCCACTGTCCAGATTTTCCCTTTCCTAAGCTGATATGCAATGTGTTGTCTGTAGCTCACTTAGAAACTCTTCAGTGCACTCTCCTACACTTGCAACAGCTCTGTTTTCCACAGAACCAAACTCAGCTTCTTTCTGTATGTCTCACTGGAAATTCTGTACCCAGTCAGATGATTAAATGCACATAAAAAATAAAAGGCCTGAAGCAGCAAAGCCATCTAGGTGTTTGTTCATGGAATAGGTATAGCAAGTGTGCAGTAGTAAGCATCGTCCTGCTGATGTCAAAATCCACTCTTGAAGGGATCCTTCTAGCAGTTAAAAACCCATTTCATGTTCCATATCCAGTGTCAGACCTTAATGGCCCTGACCAGTCCCGCTTGGTGCACCCACTCCAGGGGTTTCATTCATAAGCTCAGATTGGGATACCCAGGTCTTCTCTGGATGGATGTTGAATCTATTCCATGGGATGATTAGCCCCATCTCCTAGTGGACCCCTCAGACCCACATCTCAGCTCCAATTCCTGCTCCCCCATCGCTTTGCTATGCCGTGGATGCTGCAGGCCCCAGCTCTGTCCCCTGCTCAGATCCACGGGGAGGGGGGGGGACATCACCTGTGTGGGGCAGCCTCTGTCTCACTCCCTCGTGGGGCAGGCCCTCACTCAGTGCTCCCTGACGCTTGTTTTCCATGTGAGGATTGCTGACAATAATACCAGGGAGTGTCAATTCTAATGGTGGCTTGGCTACTCCCTTCACAGAAACATTTTGAATTTTGTGCTGGTTTAACCCCAGAAAGATGTGCTGGTTTAGCCCCGGCCGGCAACCAAGCACCACACAGCCACCTGCTCACTCC
>JAVJGI010000063.1:14425396-14441996 GCA_035590275.1 Ibycter americanus
ACGAGCCGCCGCGGGGTAGCGCGCGCGCCGGGGCTGAGGTGAGGGGCTGTGGTGGCGGTGCCCTGCGTGGTGCCGGCCGCTTCGGGCCCGGCTGGCTGCTTACTCTTTGTGGGAAAAAACAACAAAACCCAACAAAATCCACCTGTAGCGTTCCTGAGGCGGCGCCGCCCGCCGGGACCGGGAGCTCGGCCTGGGCAGGCCGGCCAGCCGCTTCCCTGGAAGGGCGCGGGGCTCCGCTCCTCAGGGACAGAAGCCAGCCACAGCCCGGGCTCGGCCGTTGCTTCCAGTCATCTTCCCTTTCAACTCTGGCCACGCCGATTTCTTTAAAAATATTTTTGGGAGCCAAGACTGAAAAGGGAAGATGGTGCCATAGGTGGAGCCAGACCCTAGGGTGTGGAAAATTAACTGCAGACAGGCTTTTTCTGGGATGCGTACATAAAATAAACTTTTTGCTGTTTCTATTGCATGGAAGTAGCTATACTTCCTTGTGGTACAGATGTGTTGTAAGACTAGATGTCTGCGTGTACTTTAAGATCTAAGGCCCTTTGCAGCGCCGTGCCCAGTGCAAGGCCAGTTACTGCTGCAGAAGAACCCGCTCAAGTGCAGCTGGGGTCCAACAACAGACGTACGGCACCTTACTCTACCACAGACCACACTCACAACACAGACACAGATCTTACAGCCCGGTGGCTTGTAAGAGCCCTGTCCGTGTTCCATGTGTGCCTTTCATTTTTTCCCTCCCTCATCCATAGCTCTGCCAACCTTTACTCTCACTGACTCTCCAAGATGTCTCTCTGAGGTACGGCCTGTTTTCACTGGCCGAGGAACAGCTCAGAGGCAACTGCAGTTTATGAAAGGCCTGATCAAACTTTACATTTAGGAGCGTGGAGAAAACCAAATACCAGAGACTTGACTTTTGTCAATAAGCTCCAGCACCTGAGGAGGGGAAAATGATGTACCACAGGAGGAAGCTATGTAAATTACTCCAAATTTGTATCATGAACGCTTTTGTGCTCCCCTGTCAGAAATCAGAGTGTTTCAGAAGAAGCCAATTCAGCATGAGCACTTCTGTGCATTCAGACCAGTCAGCCTTTGAACAGTACCTTAACTATATAACAAATACCATCAGGGCATAATTAAAAGCAAAATATGCAAATAAGTGATGACTATTGACAGCAAGAATGGCAAAAAGAAGCTCTTCATTCATGTACGTAGCAGCATCACTTGATGCAGATGAGAGCACCTTATAAGGTTAGGAGATGCAAAACCAAAAGTCAGTGCTCTTGAGAAACGTGGCTTTCCAGGATAACTACAGTACTTGCACCGTCAAAATGCTTTTATTTACTTCTCATAATTGCTAGCATTAAAGGCTGGAAAATCAAGTCTTTCCTTCCCCAATGTCTCCGCTACTGTGCAGTTTCAAGTATAAGCAATAGTAGTCACATAAACTTCATCCACCTCATTAATTTAGCTGATCTATATAGCCTGTTAGCACCAGCAAAACATGCCAGCTTCCTGTGCACTCTCATCACTTTGGATGCCCACTTAAGAGAAGCACTTAACAACAAATGAAGGGAAAGGCTTAACATACCTGCTTTAAACAGTGGGCATCTTGTCCTCGTTTGCTCCTTTATGTTAAACATTATTTACTAGATCCCATTAACAGAAACACGCTCCAGTGCAGCTAGAAAGAGGCTGTGTAAGAAAAGAATGCTGGAATTCTTACATGTGCCGTTAACCACAAGTGTGGGCTCTCCTCTTCTTCAGCCTTAATGGATCTGTCAGCAAAACTGCTATTGCACTTTATTTCTGGTGACACTAGAGGAGTCAGAGACAGCAAAACTTCATTTTCAGAGCTCCACATTCAGCTTGCAGTGCTGACACCTAGAGTTAAGCCTTCTACTTTGTAAAATAAATGGGTTTGATTTGCAGCTACACAAAGATGAAATGCGCATTTCATGGTGTCATTTCAAAAAATACCAATATTAAACACATCTCTGCGGCAATCAAATCCCCATTCAACCAGTACTTCACTTCTGACAGACAAGCAAATACTGAGGCGGGTGGGGGGTGGGGGGGAATGCTGCTTTTTCAAAAGGTTTTCCACAACGAACCCTAGGCAGATTATTTCTGATTATTTCAATCTACAGCTTAACTTCAAACAAATAAAAAAACCCCTCCATTTGCAAATTTTTCAGATGAGAACTCACACTGCCTTTAATGGGAGGATGAGGTGTGCATAAAATGCCTGAATAATCCCTTAGTAGTTTAATAAAAGCTGTTGAGAAATCACTGGAGTTGTTGCTATACCGATGAAAATTCAACTAAAGAGAAACATTTCTATTTGAACAAGACACTGGCACAGGCATTGGCTTTTTTCTCCTAGATTTGAAAACACTGGTGCTGGTTTTTATTGCCAATAGAAAAATACAGTTGAAAGTATAGATTTACCCGCAGCCTAGAATCAGAGAGAAGGGGTGAAAATGTCAGAATCACTGCCAATGGTAGTCATTTGTCACTACACTACATGAACTCTGTGGATAAAGGGGCTTGTTCAAGCTTATTTGCTGAAGTGCAGCTCGGGAAATGGTGGGGCTTATTATTAAAAAAGAAATGAAATAATGCAAAAGAGCAGAGGAAGAACAGGAGTGTAGACACTGGCAGATTAGAGCTGTGGGGGAAGTGCAAGGTCAGTACACAGTCAGTAAGTGAGAGGTCAGAAGAGAACTAGCTGTAGGAGACAGCTGGGGAATGAGAAAGGTTATTTATGGAGAATAAGGTTGAATTTCATTCAGGACTACAGAATAAGAAAGAAGGCTAGGAAAGAGCTTGGAATGATTATTGGCTTGGTCTCTAGGCAAGCGGGTGCTGTTGAAGATCAAAGTATTTAGAGAACATATACATAAGCTTAAAATTTTAACAGGATTTAAAGTTACAGTATTCAGCCACTTCCCCATCCATCTCATAGACAAATTACATTGAATCCTGCATTTTTTGACAAAAGACTGAACAACACACTGACTCCCAGATCTACGACACTACTCCCCCCATGTCTGCTATCTCCCCCCAAATTTCTCTAAGCAAAAGCACTTCCCCTTGATGTATCAGCAGTACGCACCCATTTCACACAGCCCTTGACCATTTCCCATTGCACATTATGAGTTTGTGCATGAACACTGGGACCATTCACTCCTGTCCAGTTACACAAAAATGCATATGAAAGCCCGGAGAAAAAGTTTGCTGCCAAAATCGAATTCTGATAATATTTCAGATGTCCAAGACACTGACAGGCACGATAATGCAGAAGAAATGATGGACTAACACCTGCATGAACAATAAATATCAGTGTGCTTTGAAAAAATGTTTGTTCAGCAATGGCACTGCAAGCGTGCCTGCAGTCCTGTGAGCACAAGGCAGCAATCTGGAGATGAGATTACTCTATGTGGTTTTAATTGCTTCTCCCCCCACATCAGCTGTATGTTCCAACTGTGTCTTTTGGCCTTCTGAAAAGTTAGGCAATCCTGCTGGTCCTTAGGCCAGCAAAGGAGGCAGTGGGGAGAGAAAGGTGGAACTGTGGAAAATGTGCCAGCACCCAAACAGCTGAATGGACTCGACACTGCTAACTACTGATACATGCAAGCTGTCACAGAGCTTGTCTCTCCAGACCCAAGGTATTCTAGAAGAGAAAAGAGGAGCCGTATTCTGCCTTAGCCACAGGTTAGTATCAGCATTACACCCCCCAAGCAGGCCACGGTACAGTACATCTGCCTGTCTGTGCGTAAGTGACAGGTATCCCAGAACTGGGCATTTTCAGGTGACACGAGACAAGTGTAAAATTTTCCCTGAGGCAGATCATCTCCAGCTCAAGGAATGTACAGAAGTACAGTGGGGTTGTTTTCTGCATCACTTTCCTGATGTCCTGAAAAACCCCAAAGCAATTGACAGAAGTGCTGCTCTGAAGGTCTGGCAGGCTGGCTGCTTGCTGTTGTTGCGTAATTGCAATTGCAGAACACAGACAACTGTCTGTACCGCTTGGAAATCAGGGCCTTCAGGACAGTCTAAGTCAGCAACTTTTTCAACTCTAGCACCAAAGACATTCAAGTCTAAAGCTCAGATACTTCATGTACGTACAAGCTTCATTGTCATAACTGGTGTCAAAATGGCTTTGGCAGCTGTATTTTACATATCATACTCACTGCTGCTCAGTGATCAGCAGGATAGACACTATTTCTGGGAGAAAAACGTAACACCCATCTCCGCTGTACCTTCTTTCTGCTTTGATTACCCTCTTTGCTGTCCCACAACGTGGAAATGTCTTTCCTAGCCCCATCCCATCCTAAAGATTTGACATCCTTTCTCATATTTCTTAGTCTCTCTTGCTTCTTCCTACCTTTTCCTCAGATCCTTTTGTTTCCTCCTAAGTACCCTTTCTGTCATCTGCTTTCTCTTGCCATTTCCCTCCACCAGATCAAACCCTTCACCCAGCCCCAAACCAATTCTCACCTCTATGATCTCCCAAAAGCTCAGTCAGCCCCCTCAAATCTCCCACAAAAGCCCCCCATTTTTTCTGGTTTCACAACTGTCCACCTGTCCAACACCTCTCAAGTATCCTCCAGCATTTTACCTTCTCTACTTTGTTTTCTGTAGGCTCTCCCCAAATCAACCAAGAGCAACATCTGCTTGCATAGCAGATGCAGAGCAAAGGTAACTAGATCTCTCTGCCACCCAACTGTAATGACTGGGCGTGGGGCTTCTGATGCTGCTGGCTTACAGCAGGCTTAGCTGAAGCCTGACTTCCGTGGAGCAAGGCATAAGCAGGGAAAAGGGGTGAGTGCATGGTCTCTGAGTCTCCTCTGCCCCAAAGAAAGCTGACTGTGGGTCTGGGGGCAGCTGAGACTGACACCCACAGCATTGCTGATCTCTCTAGGCACTGTGGGTATAGATACTTGGACTGACCTGGGGCCAGAGCACATTACAGAGCCCTTACCACTGTCCTAGTCTCACAGGTTTTCCTCTCCCTCCCAGTCCTCTCTTCCCAAGTGTCTAAGTCCTCACCGCCTAGAGAAGACCACCACCTATGCCTTGCCTTTCCAGTCCCTGAGCCAGGGAGCCCTACACAGCCCAGGGGATCAGTACCCACAGGATGGTGCACTAACACCCAGCTGCTCCAGCAGGGCCAACCCCAGAACTCAGTGGGAGGGAGGAGTGCCCTGTGAGCTGCCAAAGCAGCCTCCAACAGCTCCCACCGCCTGGCCTCGCCTCAAGTCAGCCAAAAAATTTGTGGGGAAGGGAGGAACAAAGCACTGTCGTCCCCACCCACTCCCCTGTAATTATCCCGTGCTTCACAAGCAGGATTATCTATCTGGATACACAGTGCCATGCAGCCAGCTGTGACCATAGAGAATTAGCTGTTCCCCTCCTGGAGAATTTTCCCTTCTCTCTTCCCAAGTATTTTTAAGCTAACTTACATTCATTTAGATGCAATCTTTTCAGTTTGCGATTTTCTAAACCAAAGATGAGAACTGGTCCTTCTTCTAGAAAACTGATCCCACTTAGGTGGAGTGTTATATCCAATTCTTACATCCTACAGGCTTTGCTGCCTGTTGTCCCTCTACTTCCCAAGGGTATTGGATCCCACCTCTTAGCTAGCCAGCCTCTGGCCCAGCCCAAGAGTGACCCCAGCCTCAGGACCTGTCAGACTCCTAAATTGGTTCCTGATGCCGTAACACCCTATATCACATTGTGGTCTGCCTGGATCCAGTAAGAGAAAGCAAAAGAAAATCAATAAAAGAAACCAGCAACTCCATCAGTAGGTCAGGTTTCTTTGGTCATCAAAGCTAGAAGGACAAGCTCGTAGTCTTTGCCAGCCTACTCCAGCAGCTAAAAGATCAGTTCAGGCTAACGAGGGAAGACTCACTCAAGATAGACTTTCAAAACCACAGACTTTCTCTCCCTGACTCTCTCCCCATCTCCCCTCTCCCAGGTCTCCACTGCCTCCTGCCCAGCAGTCACTTTCTTACTTGCTCCTGGTTAACCAGCAGTGCCAGCAGCCAGCAGCGTTCCTTCCAGGGCCAGCATCCTTAACCTTTCAGAGACAGATGGAGTAAGAGTGGCAAAGAGAACAACAAAATACAGAGCTGGAAACTTACCCCTGCAGTATGGCAGTAGCAGGAACTGAAAAACTCTCCAAAATTACTCTTTAAGACAGGCTGTACACCTGCAAAACAGACGGCTTTCATGGTTGCTGAATTTATTATTTAAGGAACAAATCCATCATCCATGGTTGTCCTGAGCAGTAATTTATTATATATTCACAATAGCAAAAAATCCCATGTATTGGCTGTGAGATTTATGTTCTTAGATCACTCAAACATCTGAAAAATTCATCCTACAAACATGTCTGAATATAAGACAAGGAACAGGACATCATCTGAATAATTAACAGCTGTTAGCTGTATTCTCAAGTACATTTCCTTTCTTTGGGCCAAACTGGTACCTTTAAATACACTCAGTTATATCCGACTATGTACAATCCTTCCCTGATGTTAGGTCTTTCCGTGGAGCAAGGCAGTATCCTTACATCTGCAAGTAGCTGAACCCTTAATTAACTGCTAGAAGCATACTCTACCATCAAACAGATAACAGAGATGGTTGTGCAATTCATTACTTTCTCCAAATGTACCCCTATTTCCAAGAATGCTTCACGTCCAGTTCTTACACTGCAATCAGGCTCTGTGAGTAATGTTTCATTCATGATTCACCCTATTTCTCCAACCATATTCTTGTTTCTGTAAGCTCCCATCAGGGAACTCGTGTTCCTTGCCACTTGCCTGCATGCAGCTCGGCGTGCAGACAGCTGTAAGGAGGAATGTACAAGAATCCGACCTCTGTGGTGCCATGGCACAGTGCTCATAGATCATGAGTCTTGTAAACTCCATTTTACAGCTGTCTGCACGTCCAGCTGAGCAGCAGGAAGAGCAACACCACATGAATTGCAAGAGGAGATTACAACTTTGGGGAGAGATAAGGAGAAACCACACTGAGGGCAGGTGGAGAAACCCAACCATGTCAGTTTTCTGGGGACAGCTATTAAAAAAATAAGAGAGAGAGGCAGACTCAGGATGTGTCAAGGAGATAAATCTTCTGAGTTTTTGAAAAGGGGAAGGCAGCGCTTGCAGGCTCACTCACCACAGCACTAACAAACATAAATCTTACCCACATGGGCACCATCCTTCCCAACACACTCACCAGGGCTGGCTGTAGCACAGCTATCACGGAAGGATCTGTCATATTAAGCAGAATAGCACTTGGCAGTTTCTGTGAATTATGGTTACAGCCAGCACGGCTGGGTGCTGCAGGGGCTGACAGGCTCTGTAGCAGTCACAATAGCAAGCATTTAAAAAAAAAAAAAAAATCACCAAAATGGTTTGGGAATGGAGCTGAAAAATAGTTTTAAAATATGCCCTTTACACTCATGAGAGGCTTCCAAATGTATGGGGTGGGGGCTGATCTGATGAACTGGGTGGGAGGCTGATCTCATGGTTTATATCCACCCTGGCAAGATCTCCTGGGTCTGCACTTAACTGTGCCCAAGTGAGTGGGTTCCTCATCCTCTGTCCAGAGGCTTTTTAACCTCCTCTTACTTGAAAGAAGCTGTGATGCCATCTCTTTGTCTCCTTGATACACAGTCCTACTTCCTACCCCTTTGCAGAAAGGCCCTTCACACTTCGGTGATGGCCACTCCTTCCCTTATATCTCACATGCCCCAAGTGCTAAACCCACCTTTCTCCACAGCCCTAATCTGGTTTACACTTCTGGTTTCAGGGAGTTTCAGAGGAAACCAGTGCACACCTTAGCTTTGCAAAGAATTAAAACAACCAAGTCAGAACAATCACTCTTAAATTCACTACCACAACAAGTATACCAATCTGGACAAAACAATTGAAGATGTGTTCATCAGCTTGCACTCTTGGAAGTTCATTAGGCAAGCATCAGAGTCATTTGAGACGGTCAGGATCATTCCATGCACATGACATCTCTTCAGACCCCCAGGCAGACCACTTCCCTCTTGCACAGCTGGTATAAACACCTAAAAATCACATCTTCCTTTTGACAGTCTTAGGTACCAAAAGAAATAACCACTTTTTCAAAAAAAAGCTCTGAGTCCTGAAGACTTAAAAATCTGATCTAAAATGATTGTCATTTTAAAAGGAAACTATGTTAGTAACTGTCCGTTTCACAGATTCACATGGGAAAGGCTACGTGGCCTTTTGAGAGAGAGGGTTAAAGTGACAAGAAAAAAAGGAAGGACATCTGCTACATAAGACACTTTCTAAAACACTTGAAATAACCCCACTACAAAAGCTTTTTCCAAACACAGCCATGCTTGTTTTCATCAGCAACAGCAGATCCCAGCATAATCAGTTTTCCACTGGGGAGAAACAGAGGTATTCAAGAAAAATACTACAAGTGATAACACTCTAAATTCAGCTTACCCACAGCAGGTTGAGTGTGCGCGCAGACTTGTGCTGCAGCGATTGCAGCTGTGTGGTACTCAGCTACTCAGCTGTTGCTGGTTACCCAGAGACTCCTTTATGGCTAGCATAGGGTGTTATTCCCCACTCACTGCACCCAGACTTGCCATCTTTCTTGCTCACTTTTCACTTGGTGCCCCAACTAGCCCATACATCACGCACAGGTGGGCAAACCTTGCTGAAGGCTTCTGCCCTGGCTCGCTCTCCCCATCTAGGGGGGATTTCGAAGAAGCTTTGGGAGAGGGACATCAGGAAACACTTACCTTCTTTTGCAGGTTTCCCCCCAAAATAGCAGCAGATCACCCTGAACTCATACCTGCCACTGACTAAGCACTGCAACATTCAGCTCTCTACCGAACGCCCCACAGAGATGGAGAGAGGAGGGACATCACAGGTCTCTTACACCAACGGTTTAGTGTCTAGGCAAAGCCCAGTCCCAGTTTTCCCCCTACCTTGGAGCAGCAGCAATGAGAGGATGCAGGGCAAGGCCCCATTGCCAAACAGTATTTGATTCTTGATTTTTAAATTGCTTGCTCATTTAAAAAAAAAAACCACCCAATCTAACCCCCAAAAAAACCCTGGAGGCATCTCACAGCTGAAACTATGTGTCCAGCTGTGAGGTATTTCACCCATTATGTAACAGATGATCAAAAAGAAAAACAAATTAAGAAAAAAGCAATATAGCAAAATCCATCCTTCATAGCATTTCTATTCAAGTTTTAATTAATATTATAAGCTAAATAACAGGGGAAAGTTAGCATACAAGGGCTGTTTGGAACTGTTGTGCTTGGAGAGAGACTGTAGGTGTACACGTGGAGTACAACACATCAACTTCTTTCATGCAGATGCTGTTTTTACCAAACAAACCAGAGAAATGCAAACTTTTCCCGACTGGCAGCGCAAGTTGTTGCACATTTAAGAATGGAAAAAAGGCACTAACCTATAATGGACGTTAGAGATATTCATCACTGTATGAATTACCTGCAACATTAGAGACCCAGACAAAAATCACTGACACACAGGATTCGGTAAGAGAGAGCAGATCCTTTGATTGCATGTGCTTTGTAAAACACATTGTTGTTCATCCCTTTGCTGGCTAGCTGTGTTGGCTGTTCCTTAAAGTGGCGAAGACAGAAGTGAGATACCACCAAAAGGAGACTCTCTGGGATACAAAGGACCCTGTGAACAGCCAGGGCTGTTGGAGCATCCTGGGCAGGTACACTGGGAGGAGCTCACAGCTCCTCCTGATAGCAGCACAGTGGCATCACCTCACTGCAGCCCTTAATAGCTTGTTGATTCAGGCCTCAGTCACAGGCTTTTAGTGCTGGTCAAACAGAAGGAGACATTTTTTCACCACAAGATTGTTTTCCAAGAAACCCCAGACTTTTTCACACCTGCTGATTTCATATCTCCAATGCAGTGAGGTTAGTACCCAGAATCCCTCTTAAAGGTCTCCTTCATGGTCACAACACGGCACTTAGGCGAACTGCAATAATTTTAAATCAGATGTGCTTTTCTTTATTTGGCCGTTCATTGTAGTTTTGCATTTTCATTAGTACAGAGAACTCCATTAGATCAGCCACCTGCACTTTTGTTCACTGCCTTTAGTTTCAGTTTCTTGTACATTAGCACAGTGCTGCAACACTCATCTTAACACAGCATTAGCCACATTTTTAAAAGCTTCCTGTTAGTCCTAAAAATTTTGCCCATTAGAGGAAGAGATGGATGTGCTAAATGCCCCAGAACTGTTTAGGACAATCTGCTAGGGATACAGTCTTGGAAATTATACTTCAATGTCATTGCAGGTGATAATATAGTTTAGCTATTTCTAAGCAAGCAGGCTGCCTTTAGATGCTGCTCTTCAGGTGTGTGGGTATCATTTCAATCTCCAGCCTTCAGTAGAAGCATTCTTTGAACTCCCTTTCCTCTCTGTCAAACACTAATCGTTTCCGCTTTATATTTTACAGACTTTTTGTGGATGCCGCTATTCATACTCAACAGTTGATCACAGCAAGACCCAGTTGGGCTGCAGGGCTCTACCACTCCAGTACCAAACAAAACAGTTTGCACGCTGTCACAGTGACTCTGGGGGATGCCTGAACACAACAAGCCATTCCAAAGCATGCTGAGTAACTCCTCACCTTGTGTCTCAGAAGTATTAGTCTACTTGTCATAAATATATTGTAAGCATTTTCCCACATGCACCCAGACTACCTTCCTGTCAGAGTAGAAACTGCATGTACTTTGGCCATTTTCTCATCAGTTTCAAGCCAGCATCATACTTGTTAAAATGACAGTATATTTACTAATGAAAACACTCTGAAAGATGTTTTGGGAAGTGAAACATAATTTTCTCAGACTAAATTCACACTGCACAAACACTGGTCTTTAAATACAGTTATGCCCTCGGCATTATTGAAATAAATCTGAGGCAGCTCCCATATTAAAAGCTTCTTTAAAAAAAAGATAGGAACTACCCAGCTCATCCTCCACTTGAGGAGACTGTGAACTTCTGATAAAAAGTTTACTTTTGTTGCTCTGCCAAGTGTTAGGCCCAGAACTTGGGAGGATTAATAACAGGAATGGACTGGAGACACGTGATTTAGTTAGCCTTGTTTGCAGTTCGGCTCCTTAGCAAGGTACAGCCTGACCTTAGGTGACTGTGGCTAAAAGGAACAATTACGGAGCTCAGCAGTGGAAAAAAGGTAAAACAAAAACAGACAGACCGGAGCCATATAACTAAAAGAATTCAAAGTGTTCAGCTAAATTATGCACATTAGAATACACTACATCCAAGCTTTGTTAACCGCTTCAGTGAAAAAAGAACTTGAGAAGAGATTACAGAAACCTTGGCTTTCTCCTAGAACAGTTGCTATACTGCTTTCTTTTATCTCTTGAGCAGCAAATAAAAGTAAACTTTCATTTATCTAAAGTTATATGGCCCTATCACAGACATACTGGAACACATCACAAATATTAGTTGATTTATGATTCTAATTCCTTACAGATGCGAAAATATAAATGGAGTGACTTGCCCTAAGTCACCTAGGAAGTGTTTGTCATTGCCTGGAAGTAAGGCTGCAACCTGAGCCCCTTCGCCACAGTATCCACCTTTTGAAACTCCAATGGTTTCTGGGAAATCATGTATTTAAGATAGTTCATATAGCCAAGTAAAATTCCATATTTTTTAAGTACTTCTAACATAACCTATGATTCTGCAGTAAAGCTTCGCCTCTCCCAGAGTTAGCACGTCTTGGTCAGCACCAGCAAAAACCCGCTTGGTGCCAGACACAGGCCTGAACTGTCTAATGATCATCTGAAAGGCTTTGAATACAACAACTTTCTGATAGTTATTTAAGAGCGCACTTTTCTGATGGTCAATTTATCATGAAAATGCTAGTAATAGTCAAGTGAGATGGCATTCAGCATAGCAGGTTTGCCCCAGGAAAGGCATGCTTCCCAGCTTTGTTACAGATGGGAACCCGGGCAGAAAAGGAGCTGGTGCACTGGGGAGATGTGCGCTGGGCTTACTCATCATCTGACTTGTATATGGGGAATAACGTGACACTTCTAAGGAAGCTCAGAAACCCACAGGGAACCTCCCTGCCGCTGTACAAGGAACCAGTTCTCATCTCCATCTCTTTTCTTAACTCTGCTGATTTAAAAGGCTTCCTAATTCTTGTTTGAGCATGGAACTGTTGGCATTTTCTACATAACAGTTGGATTCCTATTCAAGAAGGACTTCAAGAGCAGCACTTCTGGTGAGATGAGCAGCAGGCACAGAGGTGTGCTGACAGGGTCTCTCCCAGCCTGCTTATGGCTCTCTGCAGCCAAATCGCCCGGAGTGCTCGGATGCTGGTACCCAGACAAGGAGCTCTAGGATCAGAAGCAACTCCACTGAAGCCATTGGAGATGATTTGGAGAATATTTCCTCTATGTGATGTCTTTCCAATGTTGTTTGTGGGCAGAGAAAAACACCAGAGACATGTCTCTGGGATATAGTCATCAAAACGCAGGCATCTTGGGACACTAGCAAATGCCCGCTGCAAGCCACAGAACATAGGCCTACCGCCTGCTGATCTGCTTTGGAGAAAATTGCTAGGGTTGAGGGAATTTATTTTGTTCTGTACTTCAAGGGCCTCCTGTGGCCAGGCAGACGTGCCGGATGCAGCTGGAGCGCTCCCTCCCCTTCCTGGTGCAGAGTGGAGCCAGGAGGGCCGAGCACGGCTGTCCAAGGCTTGGGATGGCTCGCTGCACTGCCCCGGACACAGCCTTCAGGGGGACAGTCCCCAACCCTGCCACATCCTGGCCAGCCAGTCAGGGAACTGGTGGGTGACATCCACAGCCATCAACCCCCCTTAATTCTTCGCACTTACAGCAGCTATTCAGTCCTCTTTTAAAGTGTGTTTTGTGAGTATTGGGCTGTATGAGTTTAAAATTGGGCTTAGCTAGCCAGGGTGGATGGACCCTGGCAAAGAGCTTTTAAGCCTCCTCTGTGTAAACATCTGGTATTTTAGGGGAACATGTTAGACCATGACAATAGCTTCTTGCACTGGTACAACAGGTTACCGATTGTAATTCTCAACAAAGACAATAGATTCACGTAACCACAAAATTTAACACATTTATAAGGGGATTCAGTGTTACCTACAAAGACACAACAACGCTGTGTATTAGCTGGGGCTGGGAGCCGGATTTCACCAGTGCATGGCTACCTTCTCACATAACCAGCTGCAGCAGGGGTCAGCTCATTCCTCTCGACTACCCATGCTGTCTCGGTCAGACAAGCGAGTACTGTGACCTGATCAAGCCCATCAAGCACTGATGGCAAACAGGAGATACAAGGCAAAGTGCTTCCATGTAAGGGGAGAAAGGAGTCAAGAGTGTTTAGAAGAAAAAGCAGGATCAAAAGGAAAATTTTGTAGCACAATTAACTCTCATTCACACAGCCTGCACAGTGCCGCCTTTGGCCCATTACCCCATAGTATAAGAACAAAGCTAGATCCAAAAAAACAATTAAAAGGAAACCATGCTATCTGGACAGGACGTCTCCTCTGCAGAGCACTTACAATTAACCTTTGGAAACCACAATAATTTATCACTGCAGTAAGAAGTACAGTGAAACCCCAAGCAGCATTCACATGAACCAGGAGTAGCCTCTGGCAGATGTACTGGCTACAGGAAGGCATTCAAGCTATGTGCAGTAGATGATCAGTGTCTGCATATATTGATTTTTCAAATATATGTTGCACCTTAAAGAAAAAGGAAAATCCTATGACATGATGTTTGAATGCCCATTGGAGTATGCCCTGAGACAGCTCTGTGAATGTCACCACAGTTAGTCCAGTTTTAGGGAGTCCATTAGTAAATTGGACAGGCAAGGTTATGGAACAGAGTAGCATATGAGCTTAGGATCTCTTTGCAGAAAACATGAGCTTTTTTTTACTGTAAATAATGTGATGCTTGTCTGAGCAGTGGCTTACTGCGGAGCACTGTCTCGTTAGCTCACCTCTGGCCATAATAGGTAGTTGTGACTTGCATGGAAATGAAAACAGAAGTTAATGAACTAATTAATTCACTCAGTGTTTAAAAATCTCTCCTTCCTATCCCTCCCCTGCCCATGACTCCTAAGTAAACTATGTAGAAAGGGGTCTGATTCCCCTGTGTCTCTGGCTTTGAGTATATACACAGTGCTCCCTCTTCACATGGTTATCTTTGATGTAAAGCCACTGTGTGCTGGCTACTAACTCTATCTAAATCCATTATAGGCACCCCTTGTATAATATGCACCTTGCTTTAGTGTGCAAGACATTTGGTTCCCAAAAACACGATAGGATGGCTAGAGCAACCACTAACCAGACATGCTGGAATGCCTGAAAGTGTCCAAGATTAGTCATTTGGCAGCAATCCTGGGGAAACGTAGTTTTACATATCCCACTCTGGACAGAAAGGTTTAGTGCTTAGGGCCTTCTGGCAGGCCTGAACCCGACTCCTTCCCTTGCAGCGCACAGCATAGCTTAGATCTGCCATGACTACGACAGCTAGAGATGGGATGCCATTGCCACGAAAACCTGGATCACTCACTTTGTCAAATCTGTCTCCAGCGTATCTTTTCTTCACCAAAAAAAGAAAACCAAAACCAAACAAACCCTTTCCTATGCTTGGCCTTGATATTTATTTCTTCCAGATAATTTCAGCTTCTGTGTTTGTCAACTGAAAGGAAAATGCATGTGTCGCATACTCATTGATCAGAAATCTGGTGGGTGTTTGTATATTATACAAGAGATCAAAGGTTGGAGAAATTTCATTCTGATTTGAGGGCAACAAAACAAGGTTACAGAAGAGCAGCACATGTGCTTGCCAGCTATACACATCAAGGCAAATGCAAGTTTGCATTTAGGCACCGCAGAGCTGGCCAGACTGAGAAGCAGCAACACTTCTTTGGTCACTGAAGTTCAATGCAGGACTTGCATGGACACATCTTATAAGAACGTGGCATGCACCTCACTGCACTTTTAACAGGAGATCTGGCCACCTGCATGTAAAGTAATGTAGCCTGTTTCTTACACCACATCCACACCAGGCAAGAAAACACGGCGCAGAGCCTGTGCCATCGCTTTGAGCGAGCCAGCACATCCAAACCAGCCGCCAGGCGCTGCACAGAGATGGCTCAGGAACAGCTCACAAGCAGCACAGCTGGAGCAGCGTGGCCTGGCTCCTAGGCTCAGTGCGCCTGGCTCTCAAAAGGACTGCTTTGCTTGAGCTTAGTGCTGGGCTGAGGCAGAATTAGTCCCACCGGTTCAGGAGCTGGCATCCTCACGGTAAGACCACGGACCTGGGTATCATGCTGTTGTGTGGGGCTGCCACGGCCTCAGCATTTCTGCTCAGAGCTGCAGAAAATAAACCAGTTAAAACACGCAGAAACTGGCAGCTGCCTTCGTGTTTTTCACATATTAAGCTGCAGAACTGGTGCCAAGTACTCCCGCACTCAGGACTGCACAGATGATATTGCTCCTTCAATGTATGACATTCATGGAGCATTCCAACAGCAAAAGAAACCAGCAGAACCAAATGGATGAATGGAAAAATGAATTGCTTCAAGTTGATTTAAAGGAGATATTTAGTCATGCATGGGAAGGAAAAAAGAGAATAGGTGACCAAAATAGAATGAAGCAATTGGAAACAGCTGATCTTTGATGAGAAGTAAGATATTTTCTGGGGTGAGAAATTTAAAAGCCTTGAGTATTTTGAAAGGGTGAATTATGCATGACTTTTTAATCCTTTAAATGGTGCCAGGTTATCCAGAATCCACTCCAGAAAGGTCTCCGAAACAGTTTATTCTAGAACTAAGCCAAAACCTTCAGCCAACTCTGGAAAATCTTATTTAGAGTCACACTAACATTATGTGAGCTCATGTAAATGCTGGAAAATTGCTCCAGCTGAAAGCATGAGGGAATAGTTTTGTAAAGAAACCCCTGAGTTTTAGCCCAGTTTTATGATGTGCAGTAAGAAAAGGCAGAAAAGGAAATTAAAATCCGTGATAGAAGGAAGAAAAAAAAAAAAAAAGCAGGTCTGAGTTGCATTTTCTGACAGAGCCATTATTGTCCTTCCATTTCACAGAGTGGACAAGTTTCATGCTGTACTGGAAGCAAGTGTAAGGGTATCCTTTACATGAGCTTTACATTCACACACTTAGCATACAGACGTGGAAGACAGTTCCTCAGTTCTGTCCACAGCACCTCATGACAACAAATGTGACAAACCCAATTTTATTGCTCCAGCCAGTGTCCAAATCACACCAATTATCATTAAAAATCTCTGCCAAAATGTCAGCTCAGCACAGTCACCCCCAGCTAGTAAGAATGCAGGTGCCAAACCCCACAGGGCACATGGGTGACACTGTCATGGGCACCAACAAATGACTTTCCCAACACAACCTTTTATTAGGCTTTGTGTAAACTTCAGGGGACATCCAAGTCTGAAGCATCCTAGCCATTCATTTTTCTGGGTCATCAGCTGCTCTTTATGTGCTATCAGTCCTTCTTCCCACTCCCCCCCCCCCCCCC
>JAVJGI010000063.1:14442017-14479603 GCA_035590275.1 Ibycter americanus
TTTAAACCTGGCCAAAAAAGTTAGTGGATGAATGACAGATACTACTTTGTCCTTTTAGTAAATCATTGGCAGACATGGATCAGCATTTTGAGATGTTAAGAACATGGTTTAGTGGTGGACTTGGCAGTGTTGGGTTTACGGTTGGACTTGATGATCTTAAAGGTCTTTTTCAACCTAAATGATTCTATGATTCTATGTATGGGCATAGGTAGGAAGCCAACCAGACAGTATATTACTAATTTTCATAACAAGTACTGATGTTTTGCTCCCAAGAGCGTCCATATTTTTTTAAGTCACAAGTAAGAAGTGTGCTGTAATAAGCAAACATAAAGTCAGACACTTGTGGCTATATAAACTATATGGAAGAAGAAAAGAGGAGCTATGTGAAATCCATGACATATGGGAAAGACTATGTATATGGAGTCTAAAGACGCTGCCAGCCTGGCAGAGAGGACATAGATATCCCAAACAGAAGCCTAAGAAAATAGAAAATCAGTAAGTATTAAGCTGACCCCCAAAATACAATTTGTAGGGGACCAGGTCTTTTCAGAAATTCAAGCCAAATTTGGGAAATGATTGTGAATACAGACAAAAATTCAAAACAGAAATGTATAGCATATTCAAATATGCTTTGAGCAGAGGGGGTGGACTACATGATCTCCAGAGGTTGCTTCCAACCTCAACTATTCTATGATTCTCTGAAATGTTTTGCTTTGGTATTTTCTAAATGAAATGGTTTGGGTTTGATTTTTTCTTTTCCAAAATGAAAGGGGACAAAAATATACAGCTTATAAAGCAACATGAGGCATTCTGTTTGGGACTGGATAAAAACAATTTGCAAAATTTAAGAATTTTCCTCCTAAACCCCCTCAATTTTCTCCAAAGGAACCTCTGCTTTTAGTTTCATTAGACTTATGCTTATTTTTTATATTTGAGAGGGAGGGATCAGAGAGCAAACCAAAAAACTCACCATTCATCCAGCTCTGCTCCCAGCCCCTATTTTCTTATTCACAGGGGAAAAACTGCAATGATAAGCCCTTTCAGATGTACCCCAGTTTCTGCAGGGCTGAAGGTGCAAAGCAGGCGTCTCTGCAGCCAACAATAACAAACACTAATGCCAACTTTGTGTGTTTCCATGGCCATAGTGCCCCAGAGACCTCCTCTTTCATCCACATGCTCCTCCGCTCCAAAGCCACCTCGTCACCATCTCTCTGAGGTTGGGGAAGGAGGGACAGTTCAGATACACCCATTTCCCAATAGATTTTGTTCCAAGGGGAAAGAAGAAGCACACAAAAAAAAGAAAAAAAAAAAAAGAAAAGAAAAAAAAAGAAAAAAAGAGGTATTTCTGCTCTTTCATTCTTTCTCCACCTTCCTTGTTTCTCCAGGTCTATCTACCCATCCTGTGTGGTCACTGGTAGAAGAGAAACTGTTCAGCACGAGAGCAGAGAGAAGTAGCACAAGGAGCACCGCTGCACAACTAGCACCCACCAGGATCAAGCTAGTGTCCCCAGGGCTATACAGGCAAAGCAGAGCAATATTTCCCTATAAACACTAAAAACACTTGCAGTTAAGCCTTCTGCTTGGGCAGGTGTGGGAGTACATGACACCGGCGGATCAGCTACACCAGGCTGACTCCAGTCCGTTTGGGGTTGCTGACAGCTTTGGCTGACTGCATGCTCATGGCCAGCACTGCAAAGGTGCTGCAGAGGTTGGTGGGACTGACAGGAGGTTGGAAGGGCACCCCCAGGAACATCCCGGGGGCAGAGGGAAGCGAGGCCTGAGCACCTGCAGGCTTTGTGGCAGCCAGGCACTCTCTCCATGCCACCTGCCCATCTATGCCCCAGGCACGTTCGCTGGCACACAGCTCTCTCCTTGTGCCTGGGACCCTGGCGGGGTGACCTCGCGGCGCACAACTGTGCTCCGTGACCTGCTCAACTATAAAACTGCTCTTGCCAAGGTAAGCTGGGCCCAGCGGACAATCCACCTATTTTAATACTATGAGTCTTGGAGTTATCAGCTAAACCTCTGATTCCTCTTAGTGTATCAGTCTCTGATAGAGCTGGTCAAAATGTTCCCATCCAGCAAACCTTTTCCAAAGAAAAATTATTAAGGCTTTTACTACTGTTATTAAGAAAATGCTCATTCTGTCAGTTAAAAAAAAAGTAAATTTCAAAATCCCCAATTCTTTTCAGTTTTCGGTTGGTTAGTTGGTTGCAGGTTTTTTCTTCTCTTAACTCCATCATCCCACTCTCCTCACCTTCGCTTTGCTACTGTCAGGAGCAATAAGGAAAAGCAAGTGCACAGAAGATGCAACAGAGCCCACAAAGTCACCTTCTGTACCCAAAACAAGCTGTTCCTGGCGCTGCAGCACATTACTGTGCCACGAGAGAGAAGCTGTTTTGCTGTGCATTCTGCTGAAGGTCCTTATTATAGTCATGTAGGAATCAGCCCATTCAACCCAGAGGCTACGATCACTAGTTTCCTTCTGGCCCATCTAGTCTACAAAGAAAAGCAAGCCAGGGTCTGGCTTGTGTGCCCTGAGAAGAGGTATCTGGACAACTGCTTTCACTTGACTATGTGGTCAACTCAAATCCTCTGTGCGCCCTATCTATTTTAAGCAATAAATGGTTAGGCCTGTGATCAGTACCTGCTGCAAGCTATGGGAGTTGATTTGCAGCCTAATTCTCAGGACAGGGCTTGTGCATGCATCAGGGCAAAATGTCAAACCCCCATCACACTCAGATACCGGCTGCTGGTAAAATACCACTGCGTGCATTTGTGCAACGCTGCTGTTTCACCTCCTTGATAAAAAAAAATCGCAGACCTCTGCTGCAAACACAAAGGAGCTTCACCGCACTTAGGAGGGAGGTTGGGATTGGTACAAACGGGGGAACAGGCAAGGAGTGAGAAAAATGCCAGCCTTAGGGAAGGGGGGCAGTGGAGCTCAGCTCATCATATTAGCACTTGTTTGCTCACACAGCAACACTTCACTACAAAGAAAACCAAATCTCCATGATAATCTCACATATTTGGACTAGGCTCCTGCATATTAATTCCTTCGACTGACACGTGGAACAGCATACTTTGATCATCTTGTTAATCAGGTATTCTTGCAGCAATATGTGATGCAGTTTAAATAAGCCAGGTTAAGTCCTTGTGTACACAACGAAGCTATTATAAGAAAAGGCAATGATGAAACTACTTTTTGCAAGAAGTAATCAGAGATTGAGTGCCTTATATGCTTTGGAAAATTTCACTTCATTTACATCATTTTTCATTACTTTCTTCTTAGCATGACATGGTGTTGTCCCCCAGGCAGTGACCGGTTTTGCTTGAAAGTCAAGGTTTTGCAAGCCAGACTACCGAAACCCCCTGAGGCTCTAAGCTTGCAGGGAACTCAGCACCTTCATTTTAAGGACGCATCTCCTGTATATAGCGTGTTTTGGTCATTCAAAATACTGACCACTCTTGAGGCTATTGCTTAGGTGCACAGCAGTTCTTAGCAGACAGGACGGCTGAGTTACCACGGCCCTGTAGCACGCTTCAGAGAAAAGGGTCCTTCCTCCCCAAGGCTGCCACGGAGGAAGAGCACTGCTGGCCAACAAGGCTGCCCAGCCCCAGATAGGCACCTCACTGCACAGCTGACCCTGTTGTCCAACCTCCCAACAGAATTACATTTGCAAAAGCATCTGATTTGCAGAAATACTGACCAGTCGCAGCTCCTACTGCTATCAGCAGGGACTACAAGCACTGGGATACCGAAAAATCCCAGCAGTATCAGCAGCCTGTGCCTCCCTCTCCCCCATTTACGAGAGTGGCTCAGCCTGTTAGGGACCATAACTGAGTCTTTAAGAAGCCTTGGATGTGTTTTACGGCAAAACAAAGCTAAGAATGAACACGCATGATTAGACCAGGACAATAGCCTAAACTTAACAATCCCTTCCTGTAATTGTCTGAGGCAGCCTGTAGAATGAAGAATAATCTCATGATAAATCCTTATTGGTCATTTACCATCATTAATCTATACTGTCAGAATGAATTAGGTGCAGAGGAGCATGTTAATTACAATGCAGATGACACTCTAACTTTAATTATCATGACTTCAAAGTAAACAGTGTCAGTTAATCGACCTCAATTACCATAAATGGTTGTTGGAGAAAAGTGCTATTCAGCTGACGGCACTGACGTCCAGCGTGCAGGGTCTGCAGTTACAATGCTGGCATTGTATCATTACTTTTCCAAATTGCTCTCTATTTCCATCTACATTAGTCAGGTCTACAGGACACTTTTTCCACTGCCTATGACACGCCTTAAATTAGGGGTGACCAATTTTGTCAATATGGAGCAACCTAGCTTTATTTATAGAACACTTCAGATTAGACAGCAAAAGTTCTCCGTGTCCTTTTATGCCTTTTCATTTTGCATTTAACAGCTACTTATTCATTTTACTTACCAGCTAGGGCTATGTTTTTATAGCTTGTGGTTCCCATTTCAATATTATTTTATGCCATTTTATGGAGGGCTAGGATTATGGAATAAACCTATACACCTGGACAGTTTGTAAGGCACTGAGAGAGCAGCTAGCAGTGTTGCAAAGGCCCCCAAATCCCATCAGACACATGTAGCCCTTTTGTTATTACAGGACCTGAGATAAAAACGCTCAAGCCCCTTCAGATTCCCCCTAAGATTCCCCATGTGAATCCCAGCAGGCGGGATGACAGCTTGCTCTGGCTGTTACCAGCATTAGGCTACTCTGGAGGAGAAGAGGAGGCTCACGCAGCAGGGAGACAGCACAGTAGGAAGAAACACGTTAATGCTGAAACTATAAAAGCATTGGAGTGGGCTGCCCAGCAAGGCTGTGGGCTTTCCAGTAGCAGAGGCATTAAGATGCCGGGGTATCCACTGCAGAGCCTGGGGCTCACGTAACCTCTGGGGTGATGGGCATCACTCCAGTGTATTTCCCACTGTTTGATATACCTTGTGAAAAAACACCCACGATTTCCCCCGAAACTGGTGTGCAAAATGCAAAAGCCTGAGAAGATATAAGCAGCCTGTGAAATGTCCTGCTTTCCTCTCTCAAGGAGAGCAAACCAAGGAAATAAGGAGTTACAGAAATAAACCAATAAAGTAAAATTAAGGTGGAGAATTTAATCACTCAGGAGACGGGAAATTCAAGGCTATGGTACCCATGGTAACTACTATTTGTCCACAGTGTATGGAACATTAACCTTAACTCCATATGCGGAAACAGAAAAAAATTATGGGATATATCACGTATGAATGCATATTTCATGCAGAGGGTACTCTGTGAGGGCTACGGTGGAAGCAATAATTAAATTTCCTAACTGCAATGCAGGTAGGTTCATGCACAAGCAGCTCTTCTGAGGCACGAGCTAACGTCAGACAGAGCTCCCAGCTCATCCCCACAGTTTAGGCAGGGAAGAGTCAAGGTCTCCATTTGGCCATAGTGTCACGTCCTGCCTTATAAGCTTCTGGCTGCTGTTCAGATTTTGTTTTGAAAATTGCCGTCTGTTGATTTAGGGAATATTGTGATGTTTCTTTCAGTTGGTGGGTCAACAAGAATTCTGCATTTCTTGTGTGTTTTCCTTTTAAGCAACTAAAGCAACATTCATTGTTCAAAAAGGCGGAAGCCCAGTTCCTGCTGGGTGATCGGTTTATTTGAATGTGAGAACCAGATTATTGCTGAGTTAGGCAGCAAACAAGTTATCAAAACCTGAGACAGTTCTGCGCGTGTCTTGAGCTGGATTTTAACCCAGGGCTGGCTGCTGAGGAGTGAGAAAGAGCTAAAACCAAAGCCAGATAGACAGTAACCCTGTAGATGGAACTGTTGTCCTTAAAGTTTCAGTTTTTACGTGATCTTGGACAATTGCTGACTGATATATCTATTTTTGCTAAAATTTTGCAGACAAGAATTTATGAATATAGAAACCAATGGCAGAAATATAACAGCCGAGAAGACTAATTGGAGTCGAGGTGGGGTTATTTAAAGAAGAATTGGTTTAATAAAAATTACTTCTGTCTTTTGCCACCGCCATGGGACAGGGAAGCAGGCAGGCTGGTTGTGACCTCTCCCCCAGCCTGACTTTGGAGGTGGCATGTGCTATCTCCTCCCAGGGCCAGGGACACGATGGGGAGAGGCAGAGACACCTCGTGCCGCAGCCCACAAGGGAAGGAGGTGTCTCCCTGCTGGGGCTTCGCTGCTCCCCAGCACGGCCCTGCTGCACACCTCCTCTGGGCGAAAACACTTGGCTTTAAGCAGAAATAGGGCTGAGCAGGGATCTCAGGCCCTGGTGCCTTAGGAAAAACTTGTGTCACAGGCAGCATGCCAGGTACCAGTGCTTGTAGGCAGCTAAACACAGCGCCCAGCATCCCCCACAACGAATTTTTCAGGAGGAGCGGGGCCTGACTCTAACCCAGCCCATCACTCTTAATAAAGCGATTTAACACATCCACAGCACCAACCAGCATAGCTCAGGTCTGACCTCTGTCACCACTGCACGGGCTGACAGGATGAGGCCAAAATCCAGCCATGTGCATGGAGAGGCTGATGGCATCAACAGAGCAGCAGCACGCTCCGGGGCAGGCTCCGGCGCCTGCGTGCCGTGGGGTGGTGGGTGCCTTCGCAGGCCCCCCATCCCCGCTCGGTGCCTCACTGCACAGTAGGTTTGGGCAGCTCTGTGTGACCATGGCTGGGGGGCTGTTTGCTCAGGTGGGGCTCCCTGCAGAGGCAAGGAGAGGAGCAGTGTGAAACACAATAAAACTGTCCTCCTGAGCAGCAGTATCCTTGTGCAGTACTGTGCCAGAGGGCTTCCATCCAGTAGTTTTGCACATACTTTACCGAGTCAAGGCCACATTTATCTAGCAGCAATTCAAAGCGAGGAGATCTCCCACTGTGGAGAAGATTGGTGTTTCTTTCACCTGCACTTCAAAATAAGAGTGCTCACATGAACTCCCTCTGCCAGAAAACCACCCCACGGCTGCCCCAGACCACAGGCGATGGGCAAAGCCAAGCTGAAGGCACAGCTGAGACAGGCAGCCCAAGTACAATCTGTGCAGCCTGGTTCCCACCACCTGGAGATGTGGTGAGCAGAAAGCAGTGGTGCCTCTCCATGGCTGACTTACAGGTCAGGCTTGCCCGGGGGGCCCGCACCATGCCATGTGGGCCACCCCTTACTCAGGCACGTGCTAGTCCACATTCTGCCCACCTTCCTCCTCCTTGCTGAAGTCTCTGAAAAACCTCAAAGTCAGCTTTGAAACAGGGGCTGATGGTCCCGCGCCAGCAACAGTCAGCTCACAGGCTTGGAACTCCCCACAGGACCATAAAAACCAGAAAGAAAGCATTTTACACAAAAGAAAAAAAGTTTAAGGTAAGTTTCTTGCAAGTACACACTGAGGGAGACACAGAGGGGTGTCCGGGTCAGACCAGCTGATTAAGAGACATGTCGTAACACCAGCATCCTTCACACGACATCCGACTCCAGGGAAGGGGAGGACTGCCAACAGCAGTGCTGCCCTTTGCTCCTAGAGACACAGGCACTCTCATACAGCAGGCTTTGCCATTGCTAGCACAAATCCCAGACCAGGCTCACAAGGGCTGGTCTGCAATTACCAACCTCGTTTCCAGAGAGCTGTTAGTAACCTTGGACTTTTCTCACTGTAAGCATCTTAAAAATGAGCTATTCCTCATCAGGGAGAAATCTGGATTTGATATTGCACAGCAATGAACAGTTGAACAAGCCAAATCTTGAAAAGTAGCTCTGCATATGTTTTCACAGAAGTCATGGCAGCTTCAGGAATTAATCTGTCCAGACACCACCACAATATCCGTATGTTAACCTGAGTTAAGGCAGGTTTGAACACTGCTGAAAAATCCCACCCTCCAAATGATTTCCATTTCTGAATCTCTGACCTGCTGTTTATGGAAAGGGAAAGAAGTGCAGTGGTGAGGTAAATGTGTTTATGAATGCATTACTGTTACCCTTCTACTCTAACAGCTTACAGTAATGACTTCACCACCCATATTTATTGCTAATCAAGATCAGCACTGCGGGGAGGCGGAATGGTTTCTGCCACGAAGTCTGTGCTAAGACATTGGGTTTTCTTCATCACATGAAAGGTATAGCCCAGGCAGACTTGTCTGCAGACTGTTCATGACTAGAAGTATCCCTTTTCTAGGAGTTTGCTCTTATTTCTTACAAGTGCTCACATTTTACCTGGCACACCTGCAGAGCAGCAAGCACAGCCTGAGCTGCTGCAGAGCAGGCAAAGCCGAAGTGTTCAGCAAGCTCCGCTGAACTCCCATTCGAAGGGTTTCCTCAAAAGCAGCACAAGCTACTATGCCAGCTAATCTTTCCAGCCTGCAGCTACAGAGCAAAACGTAGCTGTGGACCTGTGTCAAAGGTACATTTGTTAACACATTTCCCCCGGAGTGCTAATTAACATTTACATCAAGTACTATGGGAGTGAAAAAGCTTCAAGACAAACACAGTGCAGGGAAATGGACGAGGCAAATTCTCCCCGCTTCCCCCGCCCCGATGCAGTGTACTGTTTGCCCTTCAGGAGCTGGTGAAAATCCAGTTTGTTTTGTAATCTTCTGTTCTCTAAAATCAGATATTTCTGCAAGTTAATAACTAACTAGCTTCGTTTTATTTAAAAACCTCCAAGTGCATTTAAAATTCTATGAAAGCAAGGCCTTGCTGGCACTGGTGCGAGCCAGCCCGCGTGCACGCCTCTGTGCCGAGTCACAGCACAAGCGCTCCCCCGTCTCATTACAGAAAATGACAATATTTTATGATTTTATAATAAACATAAACAAAAGAACATCAACACACTTTCACTTGCATCTCGAAACAAGATTGAACCTTCTTAAACTGAACGCTAAGATAAGGAACACAAACACAAATATTTGTAGCTGGATCTTCAATTGCCACGTTTTGGGATGCCGACAAAGGGGTTCTAATGAGTAACACTTGTACCCACAATAAGATGCAAAGTTATTTGCAAACACAAATTTGCACTTGAAAAAAATGTGAAGGCAGTTGCTGAACGGCTGGTTAATGAGCTATTCCTAACATTATTTCTCAATATTTTTTGAGAAAAATGTGCTATCACATTGAAGTAAAATTTTTAAGACTGCAATCAATTAACTAAAATTTGTTTGAAAAAATCTTCTAAGTTTTTCCCAGGGGAAAAGTTTTTTGCAGTTTTATAGGGAAAAGCTTGAAAATCCCAGATTTACAGAAGGAAAACCATATTCTATAAGCTATGAAACAGTAGTATGTAAAACTTCACCAATTCTGTGAACTTTTAGGCCTTGAGAGAGTGCATATTATTATTCAATATATTCTTTCCTGCCACAACCATGCATCCTGTCCAGGCTCCCATGAACTCAAAGCTTGGTGTCTAAAAAAGTGCCAATATCCTTGAAACAAGGCACACTTGCAGATGTAGAAAAATCTGACTGAGCAAGGGGTACAGCTGCACACTACTTCCAGAAAATCAGTTTCTAACTCTCTGCCTCCACAGAAATCAGGATCCGAGATGAGTAATATATATTATGAAAACACAGACATTTTGATTGCAAACTGGTCTAGAGTTCTGTGAATGTATTTTGTTATTGTTGCCCACTTGCCAAATATTTGGGGTGAATAATTTTCAGCCTCAATGTTTACAAACTGCTTTCATTGTTTCTTCCCATTTTTCTTTTTTTTTTTTTTGTTTTGTTTGAGTGTTGCTTGCTTCTGCCTTTTAACTGAATATCCAACTCTGTAAACAATAAAAATAGCAAACAGCAAATGCAACAGTGATGCATATTTTTGTTGGAGATACTCAAGTGAAGGACCCTAAGCACTAGTGAGAACAACTGGCTGGGCAGTACTGTGGGAGATGGCAACAGGAGATCAGTGCCGAGCAGATGTTCCAACAGGACAACGTGATTGTTTCTTTGGCTTGACCAGCTCTTGAAACCAAACATGTTTTCATGAGATACACACATTTCTGTGTATTTTTTAACAAGTGGGAAACGTATTTTGCAGATTGCCAGTTTCCTAAGTTCTCTGTCTTAATTTCCAGTAACGCCTATCAAGAAAAGGCAATTCTGAACTAAAATCTAAACTGGCACATTCCTGACATGATCTCCCAGAGACTTTCTCCAAAGCACGAATGTCTGGACTGAAATCCTGGCACAGCAAAGGCAACAGCAAAACTTCCACCAGTCCACTCCAAAATTTGTGAAGACAAAAAACCCCCACTAATTCTTGAGAAACCAAAATGGAAGTAGAAAGCCCAGCTCCCAAAAAACTAATAATCTGATTTCATATAACAGGATGAGATTAATATAAACAGGCTAACCTGTCCAAATTGGAAATCTTTCAAATTTCAAGCACAGGAAACAACAAGATTTTTTTTCAGACAGGATGTCAGAGTTGCCCCTGTGGTTATATGTGAGCTGAGGACAATGTTGTTACATGAGATCAAATTACAGACACAAGCAAACAGAAAACAATCTGCCAACGTCACTGTTCGGTATTTGACAAGAAGCACAGCTGACCCATTAGGAAGGTTAAATGCTCTCCAGTGAGCTCTGGGAGAATACGAGGAGTTTGCTGTTGGACATTGAGTTCCATGCAGTTAAGTTGTCAATTTGTTTGCCCAAGTTAATGCTTATCTTACCCTATGCTTGCTGTGGTTGTACTAAACACGTTTGACCTGCAAATCTTAAAGCAGTAGCTTTGCTAAAATTGTAAGAAGTTTCTGGATTTTCCAAGCACCTAAGAAAACTATTTTGGTAGTTTCCGCAGCACAGAAACCTGTAGTTACTCAGATATTTGAAACTTCCAGTGAGGTGGATGACAGTCACTTAACCACACACATTACCATTTAATTTCTATTTCTAATGTTTAGCACAACCTTGCTCTAAGGAATTTCTGAAGTTGTTTACAAAGGCTGATGCAGAGGTTGTGTTCAGTCTGGTCCAAGGGCAATGGGTTACTGAAGTCACTTGTAAACACCAGAAAGAGATAAAATTTTCTGTAAATGGGAGGGGGGGACGGGGGACAGGGACGACACGGGCAGGGGGAGGAAGTCCTCACCTTGCACCAAGGACCATTAGAGACAGGGATGGCTTCCAAAATATCTGCTCCTTCATTTTCTTCCATGTCTGGTTAGTTGCAAAACTTTGGTTTCCAATGAAAAACATTAAATCACCCTCCGGGCAAAACCAAACCAAACCATGCAGCCTCTAGTATCTCAGTTTGTGAAAGCCCTGCAGAAAGCCACACGTCAGTTTTATGGTCACTGGTCTAATCCAAGGTTGCAGATCCCGCTTCCTTGCTCGATTTCACAGAGCTTGACCTTTCTTTTAAGCCTTGATAGCTCATTTGTCAGTCATTTATCTGTCTCAGACCTTCCTTGCAGATCCAGGTTTTCACATAACAAACAGCAAGAGTTTACAGCTTCCCGGGCACTGTAGGAGAATGGACACTGAACCTCTGATCATCTCAGCAGAAGCGCGACAACAGAGCGCAATATGTGGCCACACCTCTCCGCTGCCAGAGCTGGCCTAGACCATAAAATCAGAAGCAAGGTCACCCAGCAACCAACCGTTCCGCGTCACTACAGTAATAAAGCCAACTTACATTCAACTTACTGCTTGGGTGGATAAATATTTTTATTAGATGAAAGAAACCCAGAGAAGATGACAGGGGGCTGACAGAGCTGGGATACATTCATTTTGATAGATACAAAGCTCTCAGCAGGCATGTGTGGGCCACATACAAAACCACAAAGCTCTGTTTGTAAATCCCTTTGAGACCCCTCCACATATCTTCCTAAGGATGAGCAGACCCTGTTGGGACGCCCATGCACATCTCCCTAAGGCTGAGCAGACCCGTGTGCCCTAGCAGGCTGGGTGGGTAACCCCTGCAGGGTCACCTGCAGCAGAGACCGTCAGCTCCCATCCAGGTGACAGCAAGACTCCCACCCGCCACGTGCTCAGCTTAAAAAAGCTCTGCTCTCAAAAGTCTACATAAAATGGGGATGAATTAACAAAATAGCCCTCAGTTCCCTGCCAGAGTCGGTAAAAATCAGGCTATACCATAAGGCTGCCTAAGGCAGCTTTCTCAAGCAAATGGATTATTTTTCTCAGGGTGCGGAGCAACCACATACCTAAAGAAGCAGTCAATTTAGACAGTGACGTTTCTCTCCAAACATACTGCATGTATTATAGAGAGGGGCTACAATAAATATAAATAAAAGCAGGTAACAAAAGATCAATCCTCTTCGTTCTGTTTACACTGCGTACCAGGCAGCGCCATTGCAGATAGCTGGTGCCCTAAAATTTCGAAACTGACTGTGATCTCTGGCATCTATTTAAAGACACACATGGGTTCATTTTCAGTGCAGCTGCTTGGCCCACTTGGGAAAGGTGTCTCTTTAAGAATCCCCAACACAGAGGAGTCCAGGGTCACTGGCTACTCTGGAAAAGTAAGGCCACTTTTCCCTCTCTCTAATATGCAACCTTTATTGCTGAACAATTCTTCAGAAATACCTATATGGCAGGAGACAACTTTTTTTTTTTTTTTTTTTTTTTTTTTTGGTGGCAACAGTGCAGAAAGATTAAAGTTGATTTTGTCAAAATATATTTTAATCAAACATTCATATTGGCAGCATCATTAACGATCAGCAGTACAGGGATCTGATTTTTAGACCTCTTTCTGCCCCTAAAGCACAAAGTGCATAAGTGATTTCCTCAAGATCACATGCTCGATTATATACTCATCTTTTCAGTAATCAAACTGGATTTCTCTGCAGTTTAATTAAAATTGGTCTTTAAGGAGTTTGACATTACATTTTACAAAATCATCAGTAACTAGAAGCGTCTGTGTAAGTTATGACATGAATAGTTACAGGCCCTCAAATGCTGTGAGTAGTGTATGTCTAACTGTGAGCCAAGCATCTGCAGTGTTGATTGCATATTTATTTCAAAGAAGTGAAGTCAAATGTGACAAAACAGGCACAAAATGCCAGGGCATAGATGTCTCTTTATGGAGAGAGAGCAAAGCAAAGAATAAGAGTGCAGATTTGGAAACCAGCAACCTAGGCTGTCTTTGCCATTGATTCTGTGATTTTGAGAGGTAAATCAAAAGCTCTGTGCCTCGGTTTCCCTGCCTGTGCTGCAAGACCAGCAATACTCAGTGCTGCTATCTCACAAGAACAGCTGGCTGTGCACTGAAGATATTCAATATCTTTATCAAACTTGCATCTCTGTCTACTGATATGCAGACTCCTTCTATCATTTGTCCTCACAAAGCCAAGGAAAAGCTGACTTATCCCTCCAGGGTGTAGGAACACGTGTAACACCATCCCAGCATTTTCCCACTGGCCAACACACAAGCCTATGGTCCTCGAGGTCCCAGGCACACAGTCACTCCACTACGGCAGCATAGTTGAGCAAGTTTTGCCTGTTTTGAAATCATTCAAGGCACACAGGAACTCACTATCCAAACCAGCGGATAACCAGCTGAGGTACTCCCATCCCACCTGGAAGATTCTGCTACACACAGACTGCCACTACAAATATTCATCAAGTTTAAATCTCACTTTCTGTGATTTCATATGCCCAGGTCATTTTCTGAGAGCCAAAGAGCTTTCACAGCAGAGAACCCCATGGTCTCCCAAAAGCCAGCCCTGGCTCAGTGCTGCAGCCCCGCTCCATGGAGCTCCCGAGGCCAGCCCTGCCTGCCCAGCTGGGAGCTGGCTAACCTCAGGCAGGGGGTAAGGCAGGGAACAGGGAGGGGGGAACTATACCAATCTTTGCCCCAAGTTTGAAGGACTCTGTTTTCCACCATTCCTGTTACTCTTCTGGGCAAAAAACTCTGATCACTAACTGCCTGCTGAATTTTAAGAGAACAGGCAAGGGGCCTGCCTGAAATACTAAATTGCTTTGCATTTTGTTTTTACTCTGGTTTCTTTTTAAAGGTCACACATTTAGTGACATATTAGCTATGTCCCAGAGTAGGCAAACCTAGCCTTCTGAAGTTTGGTTTCATTAAATAGCAAGCAAAAGTGCTGTATCTCATCACCCACACAGATGTCTGTGCTACGTCTTCTGCTTTGATGACATTCTGTGTCAGTAATTTTCACAGGCTTTTTGGGTTCGAATTGGCCATTTCCTAATTTAAAACAGAGTAATCAGAGAAAACACTTTCCCCATATGCAGTGTAACGTAAGATAAACTTTCCTATGGTTGCTGTGGAGAAGCAAACTCACAAGGTTTTCAGCTTCAACCTTCAGTGTAAACCAGACATCTGTTCCGAGTTGTGTCAGATCACAGGAAGGATAGCCCACAGCTCGGTTTACTCCAGACTAATTTAGGAAATCAGGACTCTCCCCATGGATGAGTCACTAACTTCTTGGGCAATGACAGGCCAGACACATTTGTCTCTTCAGCTCAGTGGTTTTCCCCTGTAAAACAAGGGTGACGGCTCTTCCCCACGTCAGAAGGTGACTTGCAGCTGGAGGACCTAGCCCCGATACCAAGCCAGAAACTAAACTGTTCAAGCCCGTTTATACATCTGCAGTCCTGATGTCAAAGTCCACCAGGAAAGGAAAGAAGAGGAAAAAGAAAAGGGAAAGTGCAGATGGGTCTAAAGACAGCTTTGAAGTACAGCTCAGGAGTGGAGATCAGGAAGTGAGAGCTGTAATTGCAGCTGGGTATCCGTTTCCTTTTTTATTTCAGGAGAGCCCACAGCACGGTGCAGTTTCTCCCTCAGAAAGCAGGCAGGAACACCACCTCTGCAGGAGAACAGAAGGAGCTGTTAAATGGAAGGGGCTACAGAGGCAAAACAACTCTTTGCATTTCTAATGCAGAGGCAAGCAGAAAGCATCATGAACATGTCTGAAATTACTGTTATTTCTTCTGGACCAGCAGGGAAAGCTAAAAACTGTTTCTCATTTTGTTTCCTAAGGAAATTGCACTGTATTACTTATGGGCGCTGCCTGAATTCTTTGCAATAGGGCCAGCTTCGAGCAAGCTCAACAGAGAGATGTCAAGTTCAGGAAAATCAGTGGCCCGGCAGATGGAAGAGGTCCTGCAAATACCGCGCAGAGAGCAAGGCTCCCAGCCAAGCTCACACTATCAAGACGACCCATGTGAGAAGGCACACCATTAAGAACCTGCCGGTGCTACAGAGATGCTACATTTAACTTCAGACAGGGGGCAGGTTTATTCCAAGCTGCCACAAACCTGGCAGTGCTGGGCTGTTAGTGACACCCCGACACTGTCCGTACCTTCCCGGGCTGGATGTTCAGCCGAACACGTGGCACACACAAGCATAAAGCTCAGACCTCAGATCCTACAGGCCTTCGACCCGAGCCCTGATAAGGCTGCCCGTTACGAAGGTTGTCCTGGGCTGTCACTAACAAACTGCTGCCACAAGCAAACGTGTCAGAACATCTTAATTGACATCCCGCTGTAACTTTAATGCTATTAGTCAACACTAAACAAAAGTTTAAATATTTTTCCCTCCTGAGATAAGCTGGAAGGCAGGGAATAGGGCTGCTGTAAGAAAACATGGACTCTTGGTATAGTGAAATAAACCTGTTTGTTCCAGTTAGAAGAGGCTTGTGAGCTGAACTTCGGGGCCAAGTTATCACAGAAATGACTGCATCTTGAAGACCATTGCAAAGGGTTTAGGTTTAGGTATTTGCTAGGCATACTTGAGTGTTTGGCCATTATAGATCTCTTCTTGTTTAGGAAAGAAATATCACTTTGCATCATACTGTGCTTATCTTTTAGCAAAAGCGGGGGCAGGATCTGAATATGCTGGTGTTTGCAGACAGCAGTGCTGTAGTACAGCCTGTCTTTTAGCTTCACGATGAAGAAAATGAGCTACAATTGTGAAATCATTGCCTAACAATTGATAAGAACAACCACTGCAATCCTCTTCCCTGTCTCTTCTTGGCCAGTGTCCCATTTACCAGACTGGATATATAGAAAAAAGAATGGCAATGTGGTTAAAGTACAAGCCACACACATAGAAGACATAGATTATTTATTCCACGTCTCGTCTGATTTCCTCTTTCATCATGGCCAAGTAACTCAGCCTTTGCAATTCATTTTTTTCTCCTTTGATGACTATATTTACCATCCTTCTGACAGCCCTTGAGTTCTACCAAGGAATGGGGCTTTGTAAATAGGGTTGGGGGGAAGGAGCTGGAGAGACTTATCCCTTCAAAACAAAGCCATGTCAGGTACATAGAACAAGGTGCTGCAGGAGACTCTTTTAGCAGGCCTTTGCTTGCTTTGCAGAAGAGTAAGTTTTGTCCTTGCCTTCTTTCAAATCAAGACATTCCCTCCCATTTCACTTTTCTTTTCAGGAACTCCCTGTGGCACCACCACAAACACCTTGCAACATTAGATGCCAGCTCCTGATGTCAGCCACCCCAAGAAAAGTCCAGCCCACAACAAGACCAAAGAAATTTGGTTCAGACTTTCTCGCCCAGAAAGGAAAGGCAGATGTATACAATTCCTCATCCTTCAAAATTCATAGCTCTTGGGAACAGCAAGCCCACAACCCCAGAAAAAGTCACTGTTGCCACTACCACATCACAAGGATGCAATAGCCATTTTTTCCCCATGAGAGGAAAATCTGTGGTAAACGAAATACTTGTATGTATTAAGTATCAGATAAACACTGACATCACAAAGTGTTAAGTAATGGTACTTTTAGCAATATTAAAAGAAAAAAAGTGTTATTACTTCCTCTTCTATATGGATGTCACACGCTCAGTGGCAATCATACTGCTCACAAGTCAGCTGCTGGAAAAACGAACAGTTCTGGCATAATTTTTACATGAGCTGTGTAACAGAGCCTGGGTCACTGAACTGTAGCTCCCTTGAACACAGTTCAGTATTACAGCTAGCTAGGGCCAAACTCTACCCAACACCCCTATAAACATCAAGCAGGTCACCTAACAGTTATTTCAGTGCTTTGATGACTCAGAAGTAATGTAAAGAGTAAAGAGGATAGATTGTGTTTGAATTTAAATTTGCTGTTCAAAGGTGCATCGCTGATGCGCTACCAAGCAGAGATTTCAATTTGCAGAAGAAACAATATGCAATTCACAAGCAATTGCTGCTTCTGTAGAAACTTAAATTGTATTTTGTCCTAATGACTTGGAATTTCTTAAGGGTAATGTGAATAGCTTCCAGTTCATCTTAACTCCTGGTTCTTCAAATACATTTTATATTTTTAAGAGCAAGCAGTATACTTTTATTAACAGAAGGAAATATTCTGAACAGTAATCTGAGGGAACAGGAACTGCTAAGATAAACCACATCACCCACAGAAATCTCACCTGCATCACAGCTCAATAAAATAGCACCATTTGGTCTTAATTTCCTGTAGAGAGGGAGGCATAACTGCACCCCAAGGAGGGGTGTAAAAGAATGGGGAATGATACTATAAATGTATGGCTTTTGGGCCATAGTTTTAAAATTGATGGCTATGTCAATACAATTTTTGTGGTGCTCAGCCCAGGTGAGGTCGGTTTCAGAAGGCAGAGATCAATCCTCATTTGGCCCCAATGTAATTTCTGACACCCTATGCAATTCTAAACAATACAGCCAGCCTTAAGGACATGTCCAACTGTCCTTGCACTCCACAGCAATTGCTTTCACATATATAGATACGTACTTTTTGATGCTCAGATACTTTATGTATGATCAAATGAATGATACCTACAGGTGAAAAACATTGTGAGGTGTTCTCACTGACTTTGATCAAAACATTAACAGGAACAATATGAATAAACAAAAATTATTCTAAACCATGCCTTAGGGTAGACTTCAGAAAAAATACTGGCATCACAGCAGCACCCTCTAGTGCTGCTGACACTGGGATTTGCCAGCACTTCCTAGATGAAATTCAACATTTGGTGTCAGAATGCAACCTCACTTGTCCTAGAGGTCCCTCCCTGAAGTCTCCATGATGGCCAAAATCTGGCATACAGGGCCCTGACTGCTGAGAGTCCTGCACTCATCACATGCCACAGGCTAAAGAAGGCCAGACCCTGGCATGGGTGGAAGCCACCACGGACTGACCCATCATTAGTCCCCATTACTCTGTGCAAACTGCCAAATAGGTTTTCAAGCTCATTGCAGGACTGTGGTTTTGGGAAGGGGTTTCAGTGAGGTGTTCCCTTTCCTATACCTCCCTTACTTCATGGGGATAAGGTTTACTCTGTAAACACTTGCCTGGTCTTCAAGGGTCTCACACAGGCAGTGCTAAAGGTTATCTAATGGTGAGCTCTTTTTAGGGTACCTACCTCAATGAAGCTTTCCTTGACACAGCTCACAATAAGGACAGAATATCAACACCATCTTGTGGACAAAATGAGACATAGATGACATAGAGACAAATCCATCAGCACTGATAAACGTCTGAATAAAGAGCTGCAATTACTTAGGATCCTTGTGCTATGTTAACGGCACCTACAGCACAGCACAGTATCTCCCAAATGTCCCAAATGATGGGAATAAAGAGCAGTACAAAGGCAGAAATTATTTTTTGGTTGTTCAGTGGAGAAGAAATGAGACTACTCCCACAGATTTCAAATAATGTAGAGATGCAACCCCAAAAGTAACTACTGTCAGTCTGTTGTGGTTTAACCCCAGCTGGCAAATAAGCCTCACACAGCCACGCACTCACTCCCCTCTAGTGGGATGGGGGAGAGGATGGGAAGACTAGAAGTGAGAAAACTGATGATGGGTTGAGGTAAAAGTTTAATAAGTTAAGCAAAAGCCACACAGAAGCAAAGCAAAGCAAGGAATTCATTCACTACTTCCCATTGGCAGGCAGGCATTCAGCTATCTCCAGGAAAGCAGGGCTCTATCACACATAATAGTTACTTGGGAAGACAAAACACCATCACTCTGAATGTCCCCCCACTTCCTTCTTTTTCCCTCAGGTTTATGTGCTGAGAATAATGTCATATGGTCTGGAATATCCCTTGGGTCATTTGCGGTCATCTGTCCTGGCTGTGTGCCCTCCCAGCATCTTGTGCCCCCAAGCCTGCTCATTGGGTGGGGTAGGGTGTGAGAGGCAGAAAAGGCTTTGACTCTGTGTAAGCACTGCTCAGCAATAACTAAACCATCCCTTTATTATCAACACTGTTTCCAGCACAAATCCAAAACACAGCCCCATAGCAAATTAACTGTATCCCAGCCAAAACCAGCACACAGTCAAAACAAAATAGGTGCATAAGCCTAGGTCCGTAAACTAGCTAAAAATTCATCTGCCACAGTGGCAAACACAAAATAAAAAGATGGAAGCAAGACTGAGTATGTAAAACAGGTTGCGTGAGGTACCATGCTTTAGAAGGGGAAGGTTAGGTATGACTTTGAAAAAAACCCACTTCTTGATCTCCTGGAGTCATGCAGCAGCTGCAGGGCACCCAAGCCACAATGGCCACCCTTTCTCCACCTCAGTCACTGCAGCTGTAGGGAAAACCCAGAAGGAATTAATGTTGCCTCAAGTGCACACCCATCCAAAGCCATTAACAACTCAGCCTTCATCCCCTCACACTGCTATGTGTTTTCCTTTGTGCCTGGGAAGCATAGATGTGAGATCCTACTAAATCAGACAGAAAGAAGTACCAGGCCGCACTGAAATGTCTGCATCTGAGCCCAGCTGTGCTCAGAGCCAACTGGATCTTGTGGTCAGAGCTGTCGCAGGGGTAGGGCAAGAGATCATCACGTCCGTTATACTGTTTCTGCCATACTAAGATGTGTGTGCATATAAGTCCCATAAGGTGCTTCTGTCTATCTTTAAGTACAGACCTACCTTTTATTATTTGGTTCTAATAATTCTGAGTGCCTCATATGCAGTTCTCTGAATCTGCCTTTCTCCAAGTGCCTCAAATGTGGCAAGCCCACAGTTATAGTCACTCTGGGTTTGTCACTTTAGCATCTGATACCCCAACCAGATGAGGTAAAGATCCAAAACCCCCTAAAGGCAAGCCCTGGAACTTAAAACAAATAAATAAAAAAAAATAAAAAAAATTTGTACTTCCCCATAGCTCTGCTCTAAGGCAGTAGGGCAGCTATATTACACATCAGGAAACAACACCAATGGGATGCCAACACAGAAACACAAAATAGTATTTCTACACTTTTTTCTACATAAGAACCTGCAGAAGCATAGTTAAGTCTATCAGGTCCCTAAACTATCATCCACATAGATACCAGATAGATCAACGTACCTGAGGGGGTTACCTTAGTCTCTGCAACATCCTCCTCCTGCTTATCCCTGCCAGCTGGAATCACCTTCATGCTATCCTGTCTGGGTCTCAGCCAATAGCTTCCCTCTCGTTCTTGTCCTTTAAGACATAGAGGGAGCAGGGATATGGTGTAAACTGTTACAGAGCATGCATTGGATTTGCTGGTCTATTTTTTGGCGGGGCTGCCCAATTCATCACACTACCAAGCTTATGAAAATAACATAGCAGTAAGAAGCTGGAAGGTTCTGTTTCTCATTCATACATCTGACTTCATTATCTGATAAATCTTGACAATTTGCTATACACTAATGAATGAACCACTAAGCTGGGACATCATTCATTATGATAAAGCTATTTCCTGCCTGCTTAATTAAGCTTTGAGGATGCTCTAGCAGAAGGAAAGTAGAAGCAGACCCTCTTAGGAAGTGATAAATGCCAGAGGCTGAGGGGCATCCTGACAATTTCAGCACAGCTAAACACACCGGGGTCCTCTCCCTAGCAGGAATAAAGAGCCTTGGCTAGTCTGGGAGGCTGGAACAGGGAATTCAACTCTAGCAACATCTTTGACTAGCAGAAATATATGTGGATCCAACAACATAATTTCCACCAGCTCTGCATAAAACCAGAGAAAAAAATATTTTCTGTAGCGGCCTAATTTTTGATCTAAAACCCAAGCTCATTTTATATGGAGACATGTAGACATCACCCTACCCTTCTTAAGCATTAACATCGCAGTTGCAGAACTGTCTACCAAGCTTTGCAGTTTGGGTTATTAATCATATGGATGCCAAAAAATGGAGCCAAAAGAGAGTGTTTTAAGCTAGACAGTGGAAACATTCAGGCAATACTGGAACAAGAAACAACCATTTTTCTGCTAGCACAGACACTGCCTGAAGCAACTGACTGGAGAAAACCATTCTTTCCCTTCTGCCCACTAAGTAGGGCAAAACCACCCCCCTCTTTCCTTCACTTTGTATCATATCGGCACTTAGCATTCCCAGCTATGAACTACAGATACACAGCAGGAGGCTATCCCTGCCTCAAAGACTTTACCTTCTTTCCACATCCTCTCTGGCTTGATGCCGGTACTTTAAGAATTGTATCTCATCTAAAAAACAGACATGAAGAATCTTTATTACAGGCATCTATGCAAATACACATGCTTTGTCATAACCAGTGAGTTTAGTACAGCTGTTTCAGGAGCAAAACAGTAGGAAAATCCTAGCTCCCCAGGGCCCCTGCCCAGGGAGTGGGTAGCTAATTCCCTGCCGCTGAGCTGAGCCCACCCTCCAAAACTCTCTGTGGATTAGGCTGATTTATCATATTTCTTTATGGCTCTAACAGATGCAGTGTTCTAGGCCTCCCACTAAGGTCTGTGTTTCTGCTGCTTCTTTTGATGCTGCTGTCTATTTTGAAAGCTGAAGCTGACCTTCTGCCAAGCAATAGCAAGTATTTAAGGCCTTCTCAGTCAGTGAAAAACAAATTATGGAGAATTCAAGTCCAGCCCACATTTAATCTGCTTTATTTACACATAAACTGCAGCCTGGAACAGAGGTGGTCAAGCACCATCGTGCCTGCTTCCTCCAGCCAATAGTATCCTATTGCCCACGTGTAATTTGGCCTCAAAAGATTTCTTGTAATTAGATATCAAAGCAGAAACAAAGCCCTTCTCTTTCTCACTGTAGATTCGTATTTCCAGGGTGTTGTCTAACCAAAACCAACTGTGACCTCCCTCTCTGCAAGAATAAAAATAACTCAGAAGATTATATATATCAGTATTATGTGGTGGCGTCCACCATAACAATATTATATATCATGTTCCCTTCATCATTCCTCTAAAGGCTTTTCTGTCTCTGTATCAGTCCCTCTTGAATGGGTTACTGGGGAAAATGTTGCTTCTCATCACATTTTTCAAGTTCCTCCACTATAAAGAAAGCCCACTAGAGCTTTAAAATTTACCTTTGAAGTTTTTTTATCACTGCATTTCCCATTTCATAAATTCTTTCCTACAGCAGCACAATCACATCTCCAAATCACACTGACAGAAGAAATTGTGACACAGTAATTTTACATTTGGTAATACAGACATGCATATCGACCCCAGGACTGAAGCTGTCCTTCAAATGAATACTACAAACAAGAAGGCTAAAGCTAAACTATGACATTAGAAACTTCAAAATCTATTTTTTGTCATGGTCTAAATAGGAAAGCATAGCAAAAACAATGCTTTCCTGTTAAACTAGAAGCCTAAACTTTCTAATCAGTACTTTTGGTTGGTTGGGTTGGTTATTTCAGCTTCCTAAAATGAACTGAAGAAAAAAAAAGTGAGATAGGCCTGCTGTAAAGACAGCTTTTTGCCAGCATTAGAACTTATGTATTTGTCATAAAAGTAATAATTACTGCATTTTTTTTAAAACCCTAGGAAAACACGTAAGTGTTGAGTAGATTCAAAGAGTACATGGTTCCGTGGAAGTACATCACGTGCCTAAAAAGAAACAGCCCATAAGCAACAGAGCCTGACAATTGCAGAGGTGAAAACCCATACAAAACAGAAAAGCTAAAAAAGAATTCTAGCATTTTTTCCCTCAAACTGAAAAAATGAATTTAACACAAAGGGTGAAGTACAGCCCTTGTTGGATTTTTTGCCATTTGCTTTTGCATTTCTCCCAGATGAATGTAAACAACTACCCAAGGTTCTTTATAATCTTTTAGTCATGTTCACCATTGGATACCCATGCCTAAATTGAGTACTACAAACCAGAATGGCATATGAATGGTGGTAACTGAAATACTTTGGAGCTGAAGCATTTGTTGGGAACTAAACTTAAGCTATTAGTCTAATGCTGAAGCTAAAAGTATCTTGAGCGTTTCCCTGTGATGTCAAAATCTCTAGCCTATGCTATTTTTGAAGGAACTACACCTTCCTTATCAGAATAAACAGGCAGACTTCCCCACCAATCCTTCCTCTCTTATTGCTCTGAAAAACAAGAAAGAAGTGACTGATCACATCAGAGCAGACAGCAGCAACTTTTCCAGAGAAAGGGAACATCAAGGTCATGGCACATGCAGCACTTTCATCACCAGGGGTCAATCATGTTCATTTAGTGGGACAAAAAAGAAATTGTGATGGTCTTATACCACAATTGCTTCAGAAGAGTATACGGAGATGAAGTCAGAGTATTTGTAATGCTCATACACTTGACTGGCCAGTTAAGTAGGAGTCGTGTATAAGATGATATGCAAATATAGTCTCCTTAAACCTGGCAGTATCAGGGCTGCATGTGTCCTGCTACTAATCCACATTTGGCCAGAGTTTTTAACAGTTTCAGCTGTACCTTATGATATCTTATGCCAAGCACAAACACACAGACCTCATTTCAGCACTACAGGATGCAGAACAAAGGGAAAGATGACCTGCTGTGCATGCTCGTCTACACAGCTGTGCAGCTCCATTGTCAATGTTGGAAAGCAAAGCTTGGTTACAGGAAGACTCAGATGAATTTCCATTGTCCAAAGAGCCTTGATTTTAAAGAGGGGGGAAAAAGCAACCATCTCTACATTGTCAAGTTCTGGCAGCTGTCTCATTAGCTCTTCCAGTCTGGCATATCATCTGTTTAGTCCTACCCAACTCTGTGTAAAATATGGCCATATGGTTTATATGTGAGCATGTTGTGCCTGATATCTTTTCTCTCAAGGTATGGATTCCTCCACACTCTGGTAAGAAACAGCAACTAGTACTACTTTCCCCTGCCAGTCGTACTTCTATGCAAAGTAGAAACAGAAACATACTATATGAACAATGTAGTACGTGGGCTTTCTGCATTACACAAATGCCCGAGACGTTACACGTTTTACAGAAAAAAAAGAATCCATGTGTATTTTGTATTCCTGTATGTATTCTACAAACATGTACCCATCCAGACATTTCATGCTCGTCCATTTTCAGAAGGGCAACAAACTGAGAATGAAGCACAACTTTATTAGCATAAAAAGTACATATTCAGTAATCAATACTCAAATTCCTTCAGAGCATCTGGCACATTTGATACATCTTTCTGTATCTGCTACAGCTGGAGGAAGAAGAGGTTGTAAGATGTCAGAGGTTTAGGGTTAGAGGAGGGTTGGGTTTTTTTGGTGATTTTTAAGTTATGTAAACAATTCAGAGTGAAACCTGTACAAGCAGAATATTACCTATCATTTTTACACTTAAAAGTTAAATAAAAACCAAATTCAGCAATACAAAAAGCAATATATAAAAGTATTCAGATGCATGACATGCATCAGAATAAAATGTAGAAGGACACGACAAGTAAATGAACCTGTCTTAAAAGTTAGATCATACTGGAAATTCTCTGTAAATACCTGCACGGCTTGACACAAAACATTATAAAATTACTTGGTTCCATAAGAGATCTGTACAGTTGCATCGATTTTAACTTTGTTAAATATATCAGAACAATAGACTGATAAAAAGGAATAAGAAAAGTTTTCTCAAGTTTAACATTTCAAGCTGCCTATTTGATAGAGTAACTAGACAGAGGTAGATGTCCACTATTTGTAGCCAAGCTCTTCTAGCAAGACCTTTTAGCTATCTTGTCAGGTTTTTACATTCAAAACCAATGTGAAAAGGCTTCACAGATGAAGGGCATCTTTCAAAAAGCCAGCCACAAAACCTGTATTGCTGATGGAAGTAGTTTCAATTATATTGCTGAAAGTAAAGAGTATGTAAGAGTAAATCATATACCAGACCACTGCAAGGACACCACTGATCAAGCACTAGAGCTCATGCAGTCGTTTTAACAAAAGTGAAATTAATTTGTTCATTTCCTATGCTTATTTTAGAAGCTGAACCATTGCTACCTATCTGGCTCATAACTAGTCAAAATAAGATTGCAGGGTACCACGACGGCGAATATCACACGTCCAGCAATGGAAGCCACCTCCCAGTGAATTGGCATGGCGAATATTCACTTTGACTGTAGAAATGCCTGCAAGAAACATACATTACATACTTTAAAATTAAAATCTTAAAATCATGTAGTAAGCTTTGATCAGAACATTAGAAAAAGCTTTATCTAATCATATGGCTAGATGAAAGGAAGTACAGAAAGTTATTTCCTACTCATTTGCTAAGAATTTATTTTCCCAAATTCTAGGGAACAAGCTAGAAGCATAGCTCGCTTGTTTATTCCAGCAATACTCTCAGGAATATACAGTGCCTGGAGCACAGCCAGTGTTTGATGTGTTACGATGTGCCAGTAATAAAAAGGAAAAATTCAGTCTTTGCAGTATGCAAAGAATTAGCTGAAGTTTTGCTACAGTATATGACCAGGGCGCATTTACATAAATCTGTATGAGCATTTATGGTTCAGACACTGAATGTGCTCTTTCAATTGCCTTTCAAGGAAAGAAGCATCTGAAGTACAGAGCTCAGAGTCCCTCCTTCTCTGCAAGGGGAAAGAGGCTGTTATGCTCACTACCTAGGTTAAGTTTCCTCCCACTTCTTTTCAGCTCTGAAGTTTCAGCTGTCTCAGTTTATACAAAGTCCAGACAGATGGACTAGGATCAGAAGACTTTTCTGTTATGAAGTTTGCCTTTTTGTTTCACCGTGGTACCAATCCTTCTTCTAGGTTCACAGTTGCTAACGTCTACCTTTGGATCATTCTGTCCTTCCCATAATATTTCTCCCTTTAAAGGAGTCTTTTGCTACTGGGGAATATTATCTTTTACTCTACAATACAATGATCCCTCACGTCCCTTGACTTATCACCCACCAGCCTTCTTCCTAGCCTGTCAACTTTTGCGTCACCAGGTACTTGTACTGCAGCAATAGTTCAGCTGGCTGTAGCACCTAGTAATCTGGCCACACTCCTACTAACCAGCTGAGCCACAAGAAGATCTACCTACATCTTTCACTCCCAGCATAATGGAAGCAGTTGGATTAACTGCATGAATTCAGATTTAAGTCTATATTACTTGTCTTTGCAGTGAGCTGTGAATAGAAGACTTTCAGATTTTATATTCAATTACAGTTCTCCTGCTACTGCATACCTAAAGGAATTGCACTGTATCACGAGGTTATACCTCACAGGACTGAAATTCTCCATAAATAAGCAGAAATACCTGGGTTAAGTGGTCTTAATTTGACAGTTTAAAGTACAATGAGTTTGAAACTAGAAAAATCTGAAAGCATTTTGGCAGTGAGGTACAGCCAGCTCTACATCACTCACCAATACATGCACTTAACTTCTCCAAGACAGATTTTGACCTCCAAACTGAACAGTTTTACATTGAAAAAGCTCATTCAAAAGCATGCTAGCAGTATATTCAATTGCTACTCATACCTTTATTTTCTGCAATAGTAAGCAATTGTAGGGGGCACCAGATGTAAGAAGCCCATATTCATAACTGAAATATTCAGGAGAGAAATCACTGAATTATTCTTACTTGCTAATCCAATTGTTTGAATACCTTTTCCAGTGCTGGCTGCTTTGAATACTTTAAGCAAAACCTCCATTCATCCTGATGTGTGTATCTGGTGTCATGATCATTTTGTTTTAAGTGTATGTTGAAATATGTTAGGGCATACCCAGATTTTCAAACATCTTCTGAATTGATGTCTCATTGGCATCCACCATCACACGTTTCTCATCCAGCATTAGGACATTCATGGAAAGCCATTTAGAAGACATCCAAAGTGGGTGATCTAAACACATAAGAATGAACCCATGTTGCCCCATATTAATACTCTTAAGAATACTCCTGAAATTCTTAGAGAAGAGTGAGTATACCGTCTGGGATGAGTGGCGCTGGGGGGCGAATCACGGTCCAGCCTGCTTTCTTGAAGAGCTCAATCTGAAAGACCAATATAATTAGATTCTAAACAGAGTTCTTAAAGCATCATATTATGTCCTCCAACCTATGCCACATTTTCTCAGGCTATTTCAATATACATGACACCCTCTTCCCTCTGTTCACTACTCATGCCCTCATTCAAGTTCCATCTACAAACCCAGTTTTCATACAAGCATTTTTTGAAAGCCTTTCCAAACTTTGCATGCCACTAGCATTTGTTTCTACTGGTTTTACATATGCTAGGTATACCAAGATATGTTAAAGACAAAAGGTAGCACATGCAGTTTGGAGCCTGTGAAATAAAGATGTTAGTTACATCACAAAAATATTAAATTCTTTTGTATTATTTCTTACTATATGACTGCAAAAGCCATTGATATGCATTACACTGCCATTTATAGAAACAAACCCACCAAAAATACCACAAAAAACTACATTTGCACCTTGCTTCATAAGAAACTTAATATGTAGTTTATTTAACAAAGGGAACAAAATAAAAGCATCCTAGGGAATAATTTGTGTCTAAGAATTACACAATTAAATTAAAAATAAAAGGAGGATAATTTGGTTGAGGAGAATTGGCTCTTAGTTGGTTCTGAATTGTCTGAATACTTGGAAGAGCTCTTTGCTAAAGTGTTGCCACGAGGTGGAGCTCCGATCCCGAAAACTTAATCCGCCTGGCCTGCCAGGATTTTAAAGAAAAGTCGCCTTTCACTCGCACCTCACACACCCCACCTCCCCACCCCCCAACTTTTTCCGGTCATCCAGAAATGCCAGATCAGTTTTTATGAAAGAAAGCTACATCTATCTTTTCTATCTACACAGACAGCAGTTTTCCATGAAAAAAGTCCCAGGGAGACCAAGAGCCTCCTCTTAGAACTAAGATTATGAAAAACAGGGGAAGAGAAAAGAGGAGGAAGAGATTATGATTGTTCTAAAAATTGTATTCTCATAATAGATATTACAAGAGGCAGTAATTCAATGGGACCACATGCATTGAAGCCACTTGCCAAGAAGAGACTAATACTGCTTCCAAGAACTATGCTGTGTACATGATTCTGTAATCTCTGCTGCATGCAGCTCTGTCCCACCAATTCAGTATCAGATCAGCTATTCCCATGTCGTTGTACAGCTTCTGAAATCATGGGGATCTTCACAAAGATCCTCAAGCACTGACAGTACAGGTAACATGGCTAACCGATGAGCTCCTGCTCTCTGGAAGGCTTTCTGGTCCCATTGCAGTTTAGCAATATTAGCTTTTTCTCAGAGTGGTAGTAGGTTTTACATACTGAACCACACCTCTCCTCTTTCCTACTTTTCAAAGAGTATTTCTCACTCAGTTATTCAAAGCTGAATTTCTGAGAAATTATCAGCCTCCTGCCATTGGTACATTTAATAATACCAAAGGAAAGACTTCCAAAATAGGAATAAAAAGGTGGATTACTCATCTGAGCAGCAGAAAACCCTCAATTTCTCCTTGGATACAATTAATATATTGAAGTAGTGGAAGTGTTCAGAGAAGTAATATATTCTATGTACTTGCTTTGATACTACATTGTTACAAAATAGATTACTTCTATCATATTTAAACCATCACCATCTACATAGGAAGAAACGCACAGCATCTGCACAGTGTCGCAATACGAAAGCACAAAGCAGCAGAACAATAATCATTGCACTGTTGAGAAAGTTCTAAGGTCAAGATACAAATACATCTATAAGTTCCTGAACAACTGAGTGCTATTTAAATCCAATAATTTAATATTATTCAAGTGTATACAAAATAAACTTGTGGATTAGCAATTATCCAGCAGGGACCTAATCCAGTCGAGTCATTTTTAAACACAAAACACTTTCCCGTCTGCTATACTCTCACCTGATGGCAGGGACGGTCTGGGTTAGAGAGCACAAGACCAGGTCCAATGATATTAAAAGTGGCATCAATGTGCATAGGATTAGGATCCTTAAAGGATATTATATGCACTCTATAGTCTGGCGCAAGATGTCGCCTCATCCATTCAATGCCCATGTAATTTGTAACCTGAAAACAGGACAAAGTTTCACTAGGCTAGCATATAAAATGCATCCAAGCTTAGTTTGTCTAAGGTTTTATTTAAATATTTAAAGCCATAATAATAGAAGTCTGTGCCTTTAGCTAACCCCCTTAGCTGTAAGACAGTCTCGTCCTGTATATCAGACATTAGACATTTCATGAATCGCAACTTTTGCCAACGCTCTTACTTTAATGCTGTTCAGAAATTTAAGACTACGTAAATACAAGTATCAAACATTAAGACTGATACCAAAACTGTTGGATGAAACCTTTGTTTACCTGGCTCCTTTGTACAAAGATATCTTTTCCAGCTCTAATGAAGTCAGCAGCATCAAAGCATGGCTCAAATTCAGTAGTTACAAATTTTCCCTGAGCAGCCAGTTTATGCCTGTCTTCAACAGAGTGGATTGGATAATCCTAGTTACACAAAAAGGAATAACAACTTTGAGTTGGAGATGGTAAGGGAAAGTTTTCGAACTATTTGCTACTGAAGAGTATTTTGAAACTAAGAAAATATGTTTATATTGATAGCTGGTATGTTCCTGGGAGGTGGTTTAGTTTACTTGTTACTAGAATAAAAAAAAAGGTATAAATGTGGAAGCCTAAGTAACAGGTTTTAAGTACCTTCAAGGATAGGTGATAAGAGACAATGGTTATACCAAGAAGCTAATTGCTCTTCAGAGCCACTGTCTTTATAATAATTCTGGCTTCTGCGTCAAAAGTATTCATTACCAGTGGAGTTTAACTATCAGTCTAACCAATCACCGCACAGTGACAGAAATACTGGTATGCAAGCTATTTCCTAATAAAGGTGGACTCCCTACTTTCTCCACATTTTAGAACGGAACAGTACTTCAAACTAGAACGTAGATCTTCAGAAATTTAAATAGATTTTAGAATGAAACAATGCAATTAAGAACAAATGAGGTGTAAAAACCACAAACCCCCCCTACTGGATAAGTAGTTTCTATGCTTTAGAACAGGTTCTGAAAGTTTTCTAATACTGACAGATTATTCTAAGGTGATTTTGTTTAACAAAGACTTATCAACTTGCATCGTTGATAAGATGTCACTATTCCCAGAAAGTTCTAATCATTCCACAACCAGTTTTACTGCACTTATTGTAGAGGCTCTTACCAAGGTCCTAATACATTTGGGGGCCTATAGGAAACTACCAGAATTGTCCAAGTCAAAATTATTACAAGAGAAAATACTCACTTAAATATTTGGAAGGTAAATACTCACAGTTTAGATCCTCCATTATTTTTCATGTTGCTTTCAGGAGACTAATCATCATGCAAAACAAGGATTATGAGGGATTTATCTGTGACAAAATGTATGTTCTTTCCCACTTTCCTGATACACTCCAGACACATGGACCTCAGACATATGGACATTCTCAGGGAATTTTAATTCTTTAAAGTAATATTTGTGATGTCTTCCTAGCATTCCTTCCTTTTCAGTAATGCTAACTTACAGCCAGTAAATAAAAAATTGAAAGCAGACTTGAATCTAATAGACACAACATCCTGTTTCTTATTCCCTAATTGCACACACTCAGTTTCAGCTGGAAGGGCTACAGAATAATTACATACAGTAGAAAACCCACAAATTTCCAGAGCTGTTTTGTGTCCTTTCCCCCTCACCCAATTTTGGGAAACCTAGATATCAGATTGAAACTATCAACAAAATTCTGCATAACCAGAACTGAAATTCTGAAGCAAAATGAGAACAATACCTGATCATAAAGCTCATCTGCCATTGTGGGTTTGGGGGCAGTTGTCCACTTAGCACCAGAGTTGAAATAATCTTTTATTATTTGTCTATATGCTCTGTACTCAAAGAACCGAGCACGCCAAGCCATAGGCGCTTCAATAATTTCATTTCCCACGACCAAAAGGATATCTCTTGGCATGGCAGCATACATACCTGAAAGGAAAAAGGCTATTAACCTATGAGACAAATACGCTTTTCTCAGCTCTTTCAGCTTACTCAATTTTCACCTTCCTTTTTACCATTACTTCTACCCAAAAGAATGGCAAAAAGAATCTTTAGCAAAGTCAGGAAACCAGTGCATAATTTGAGGTCCTTACATTCTTCAGTAAGTTTTCAGTAACATTTTTTGTTAAAAATACATGAAACTTTTGCTACAAAGCTTCACTTGTAACAAGTTCACAGCTAGATGAAAGCCATCCACAAACTACAAGCCTCCACTTCATAATTTGGTTGATGGAAATTAGACAAATGCTTAGGAATTACTCAGACAACTTTAAAAGGTGGAAAGCAAATTTTCCCAGCAGACCTCATTTCTTTATATGCTATCCTTTTAAAAAGTAATAGCACAGAAGAAGAATTTGATGGAACACAGAACTAGTGCAGGAAGTAGTCCCATTAGAATTTTCATTAACATTGTATCTGTTCCCTAATGAACTTGAATTCCACTAGAACAACTTAAGAACACCTTTGGCATGAAAGGAGGTCAGAGACTACGCTTGATGCAAAGCTCAGTATGAGCCAGGTACTCTCACCACAAATAACCAAAGCCACATAGTGCTATACAAGGAGGCACGTGGCCATTAGGTAAAGACACATTCAGATTTCCTTGACACTAGTGAAGATCCTCCTGGAAAACTGTTTTCCGTTTTGGCCTCCATTGTTTAAGATGGATCCAACAAAGGGCTATCAAGATAGTCAGGGGGCCCTTACAGCACATGACCTGGTAGAAAAAGTGGAGGTACCCCAGCTTATTTCATGTGGCAAGTAGGGGACAAAGCATTAACAGCCTACAGGTACTTTCAGGGCCATTAAACATGACAGATGAACACTTCTTGGTAGTGGCAGTGACAACATAGCAAGGGAATCCATCAACAGGTGCTGGTGTGGGAATTTCAGGTTAGCTATTAGGAAAATGTCTTTCATTAGGAAATCCATGCAGCACTGAAACAGGTCAGCAAATCAGGTGGTACAGTCTCCATCCCTGGATATTTTCCAGGTCTTAGCTACACAAAGCCATCACTGACCTTATCTAGCACTAGTAGCAATCCTGCTCCAAGCAAGAAGGCAGACTAGACAATATTCAAAATGTCTCAGACAAGAGCTAAACAGGCAAGGCCTTCAACAATGGAAGAACATTTACCTGTAGACTCAAAGTCAGGTGTTTTATACTTCACAGACCAGTCAATTGGATCAGGCCTCTTGACAATTACACCTTCTCCTTTCAAAATATTGCACATCTCTTCAATTTCAGCAATAGCTTTTTTTAAATGGTCTTTGGGGAAGCTCTGGCCTCCAAATTTCTGATAAAATCCCCAATACTTTTCATATGTGTTGGCCTAAAACAAAAGGACGGGTAGGTGACAAAGAATAAGCATCAGTTATTTTGGTAGAGTGAAACAGATGAACATTAAAATTGTGTCTCACACAAAGTTTCTTGTTCTCCTTTCATTGACTTCCCATTGTTTTGTATGTGTTATGGCCCTAATGTGTTATAGTGTGCTTTATATTTGATTCCTACAATATTTTGAATAGTTGCTAAGAATTGTCAATATCCTGCTGATTCTTCTAAAACAAAGGGGCAGGACAGAAGGGAGGGGAAAAGGAAGGGAGAAGCATTAATGCTGCAGATAAATGCTCAGTTATTCCTGGTTCAGAATCCCTATCCTGGTAGTACTCTGCTGTCTTTATTTTCTGCCTTTATTACTTCTATTTATACACACCATTGGCAAGGCTTCACTCAGATGTTTTATGATGTGCATGTGCTCAGTCATTAAACTTACATAAGTGCAGGTGTTGAGACTAACTGTGAATGGCTGATGTCTTCACAAACACTTCCATATAGTAACAAAGTTAAGTTTCAGCTGTATGTGCCAAGCAGGCTCATTGAACTAGCAGATAGCTTCAGCACTGCTAATAGACTGTACATGTGGCATGATTCCCAAGAAAAAAAGTCCTCTGAGGAACAGCAGGAAAAAAGGGAAAGCCATTCTGAATGGGGAGAAGAAAGCACATGTTTCATTCCCACTTGCAAGTTTCGTTTGACTTTTAGATGGGATTTTCAGGATGTTTCATTTCTTCATATTTTTGGATACACATGGATCAGTAGCTTATATTACTTGTTTCTACTGATGGAAATACTATTATAAATGTAATAAATCTCTCTAGAAGTCTCTTCCCCTTTTTAGCCATAGCTCTAAAAAAGGTCTCATTATTTATCAAATTACAGATGAAAACCAAGAGATTACATTACCACTTCAGTTTGTATTTAGTGACTAGTATTGCCAAGCGTCCATGACAGATTTGGTCCTTACTACACTAGACCTGTACAAATCCACACCAAATGCTACAAAGTCTGCTATTTAATAAGGCTGGCAGATAGGCTTTTAAATGAAAACAGCCTTAGGCTCATCTCCAAAACAGGTACATCTGTAGTAACCTTGTTAAAACCTCACTTTGGTCACAGTGGTGACATCAGGAATTCTAAAGCCATCCCAAGTACGTGTAACACACCTTGTTGGCTAGAAAAGGCCATACTTCAGATACAGCAGCAGTCTAGAAAACGTCAGAGATACTAAATTCACCTGTCAATGTTGATTTAAAGCAAGTACAACACTTACAGACCTAAATCCTCTGCTCCTGAAATCCTGTGATGTCTTCTCAAATTAAAAACTAATTCAAAATAATGTCCTAGTTAAGTTAATAATGTCATGGTTAAGAAAATCCAGACACAAGTGATGCTGTTTCAGTTCAATGTATCATTGGAAGTACTTAATTCAGATTCATAAGCTGTGAAACCAGCAGTTTTGATGGGTCTCTGCTAACACTAATATGACAGACATGGAACCCTTCTGCAACAACAGTGGAAGGGATCAGGAACAGGTAAGTGGTCAGGCCTTCCTTCTACCAAACAGAGTCCTAGTCATTCAGGCAGCATGAGTGACAGCAATGGGATGCACGGAGAATCTGCCTTTCCAAACACAAGGTTATCTCCTGACTGTTATAATCTGAGATGTTTTTTTAAAGCATCTCAGATCCAGAGCCTCAAATTTTCCTTATACAACTAAAATTCGCTAGTTTTAAACTGCAGGTTTTATAACCAATGACCTTCATTCATACTTTGCAGAAGGCATGTGATACACACCAACACTAGCACTGCTACTTACAGGGACAGTAACAGGGAGTTTGGCTATCGTATTTCACTGGAGCAACATACACATACATGCCTTACCTTTCAGCCACAGCAATTTGCAGAATAGTTGATTCTATTAATAAGTTTCAGTATTGGCAAGGTAGGCTTTGGACTACTGTTTGGGTTTCTCAGCAATGCCCCAGCTAAAATTACTGTTGCAGTTTCTACAGTAAAATTTAAGACAAAAGCAGAGAAAACTAGAAGAAACCACATCTCAGCTGGCATACTCTATTACTATTCTGTTCTGATCTCGTTTGTTTAGTTATGGCTTAATAGGCAGTAGAACCAGGCTAGCCATCTAGCATAGAATCATTTAGGTTGGAAAAGACGTTTAAGATCAAGTCCAACCATTAACCTAGCACAGCCAAGTCCACAACTAAATCATGTCCCTAAGCGCCACATCTATGCATTGTTTAAATACCTCCAGGGATGGTGACTCAAACACATCCCTGGGCAGCCTGTTTTGGTGCTCGACAAACCTTCCAGTGAAGAAATTTTTCCTAATACCCAATCTAAACCTCCCCTGGCAGAACTTGGGGCCATTTCCTCTTGTCCTATCACTTGTTTACTTGAGAGAAGAGACCGACCCCGACCTCGCTACAACCTCCTTGCAGGCAGCTGTAGGGAGCGATGAGGTCCCCCTGAGCCTCCTTTTCTCCTGGCTGAACAGCCCCAGGTCCCTCAGCCACTCCTCATCAGACTCGTGCTCCAGTATGTCAGTCTCTGCCTTCTAGTAAGGGGCCCAAAACTGAACACAGTATTTGAGGTGCAGCCTCACCAGTGTCGAGTACAGGGGAACAACCACTTCCCTGGTCCTGCTGGCCACACTATTTCTGATACAAGCCAGGATGCTGTTGGCCTTCTTGGCCATCTGGGCACACTGCTGGCTCATATTCAGCTGGCTGTAGACCAACACCTCCAGGTTGTTTTCTGTCAGGCAGCTGGTCACATTCCAGTCAGTTAGACATTTGAAAGAGTATTTTTTTCTGAAACTAAAGCTAGCCTTTAGTCATTACTTGAGAACAGAATTTTGCCTCATTTAATGTTACAATGTAAAAAAATTAGCCATGCTTTTTTCCTTACTCTTTCTGTATACTCATTATGGCAGTTTTAAGTACATAAATGCACATACATACACTTGCATGTTAGAAATGCCAGTCCTCATTTGCTTCTTTTTCTGAAACTGCTAGAACACCTTTGGAGTGTCTGAAACAGGATTCCAGAGGTTGGTAACTGAGCTTCAGCTTTCAAGGACTAAATGCAAGTCATAATGAAATCAGTGGTAAAGTTTTCATTGTGCTCACTGGGTCATGATACCATCTCAAATGTCCCAACGTAAGTCAGATAATTACTCTATCTGAGAATCAGAACTACCAAGCTGCAGTAACTCATTCACACTCCTCCAACCGCTTTCGCCCAGAATCATAGCTCAGATTCTAAAGAAAAACATACAAATGTAAAAGGGGCTAGGGGAAGAGAAGTCTTCTCCGCAAGTACATCCCAAACCTCCTCTAAACCACCATTTCTAGCACTTTAAACATATTTTCAGTATCTTTGTTTGCCATTCCTTCAATATCAAATCAGAAGAATTCCCTTTCTTTTTTTAACTGAGGTCTTCTGGTCAACTTTGTCAACATACCCTTTAAAATTTTACTGAGGTCTCCTCAGCAGCAGTGTGCCAGCTCATTTTGCTGCGATAGCTACAGATTACGTACTGCCTTGGAGCTAGCATTGTGCTGTACCACTGGAAGAAAATAATTCAAGATCATCCCCACAAATGCAGGTAACAACATATACTTAGCAACTTTAAAGTCCAGGTAAAGTACACAATAAAAATCTGGAGCAAGCCCACTGTTTGAGTGTTCCTGTTCTAAAAAACAACATTTCAAAGAACAAAGAAATGTGGATTTATTTAGGTTGCTTTTGTAGTTTTAGGCACAGAAAAACCCTGAAGAACAGAGGCGTATGCATTTCCATGTAATACATACTGCAGCACATAAGAGCTGCAATGAGCTATTTTAAGAGCTGTTTAAACAGAATAGTCCTGCTAGTCTACAGCTGTAGAACTCAATCTTTCTCAGATTATTAAGTAGAAAACTACACTATTTCCTCAAGTGGTAACCCTACTTAGTTTCAAGCCCAATTAAACTTTCATCAGTCTTATCAACTACCTCAAAAGCTGGAGTGTGTACTTTAATTGCATCAGGGCTATATAACTAGAGGAGATTGCACATTAGAGATTCTCTCTACTACTGAATTCTGTTAAAACAGCTAATTCAGTTGAAAGTAGAAAAAAAAAAGCACATCCGCCACCAACATGACTATGTCATAAAGTTTCACAGAACTACTTTGAAAGAAGAATCCTCAAGAGTAAACACCACACCTTGTGCAATGCAAAGCTTAAGTAAACCGTACATATAAAACCCACATTATTTCCTATTAAGGTTGGGTTTTTTTATTGTTTACCTTAACCTCCACAGAAAAAGGTGGGACACAAGCATTTTCAGCTCTTCCTACAATGACCTCTTCCAGTGGGTCCCATTCATTGTATGAGCAAACAAGACAGTCCTTAGGCACAGGGCTAGTAGCCTTGTTGTCAGCAGCAGCACAGGTGTTCTGGGAGGCTGTAGCTGCCTGGGTGCTCTGGAAAGATCGCTGCACCCATCCTGTAAAGACTCTTCCAAGCTTTAAATAAAAATAAGAATGAAAATTATGTTTCCCTTACAAAAGAAAAAACCCAATGGTTCAGTCCCGCAGTACCTTACACTATAATCCCAAAGCAACACACATTATTTGGAGCATTAACAGAAACACAGTGTTTGTTACAGTCATTCTAATTTATTCACAGCCTAGTAGATGCTTAAAGGACAAACTGCCTTTTAAAATACATGCTGCTTAGAAGGGTAACGGCATAGGAGCACAGCACTGACAGCGGCGGCTGGAGTCACTGAACTCTGCTGCTGAACTGGGAGGATGCATGGGTGAGCCCGAGCCCAAGAAGCCCGCAGCCTCACCACCGTTCGGAGCACCCCGCACCGGACCCCCTCCCACGGAGCATCCTCAGCCCCAGCCCCCCGCGCCCGGCGGCGGATCTGCGCGGCACCAACCAGCGAGCCGAGGAAATGCGCCGCCTCGGCTCCGCGGCTCCCCCCGCGCAAGCACCGCACTCGCAGCATCCCTGCTGGCAGGACA
>JAVJGI010000063.1:14479719-14493410 GCA_035590275.1 Ibycter americanus
CTGCGGGGTGACTCGGGATGAAAGAGCAGCGGGAGCCGCGGAGCCGCAGCCCCAGCCCCAGGGAGGCGCAGTCCACCTGGATGAGGCAATCGCCACAACCGACGGACGGCTTCTTTCAACATACCTGGATTGCATTGCCACAGACGGCTCTTCAGCAGCAACTCCACTTTGAAGATTTCCAGTCAGGGTTAAAATTCCTCTCCAAGAAGTGTACTGAAGTGAATCATTCTGTTATTTTTAATCACCAGATTTGTATTCTTCATTAAACCTGTAGTAGACACAAAAAAAAAAAAAAAAAAAAAAGTTACCAAAATTTCCAACAATTTGTATGTTAAAAATTCAGATTTTCAGACCACAATCTAAAGATTTTGTGATTCACCTAAAAATTTTTCATTCTTTAATTACTGAGGGAGTGTTTCAAGAATATCCCAAACACAATTTCAAATCCTGGCTTCTCAAAATGCAATGATATGATGAAAAGCCATCTTAAAATGAAAACCTCAAATGGTTAGCTCCTAGTAGACCTATACTTATTTTCCCCTGCAAAATCTCTCCATGAAAAAATGAACAAGTTATCTTCAAAAATACTTCTATCTCAACAGCACTGCAGTTTACAAGAAATGTGTTTGCTACCAGCTCTACATGCATTTAGCATATCTCCCTTAGCCTGATACATTATTCCGCATTTTCTCAACTCTGCAGACAAGTTCACTTTTAAATCATCTGATTTTGCAAAAGTAAAAAGCAGACATAGCAAAAAATTAGTTTTGCATGAGTTATTCCATTTAAAGTTGTAAAAATCTGCATCTTTCTTTCAATGATAGCATTTTTGGTCTGGCCTTTACCACCTATGCAGTGCTTAGCATTTCTTCAGCCTTGATCAATACTCCTGCAGTCTATGCTTCATTATCCAGAGCTAGCACAGTGGGGCACGGCTGTGAGCAGACACAGTATTTAACATTACTTCTATATGGACGATCACAGGGTAGTGCTAGTGAACTCAGCAGACGTATCCATAGCAGGAAAAAGATAAACATACTAGTAGTAACATATATTAAAATGTAAGCTATGGTCTTAGAATACAGCAAATCCGCTACAATTTTAACACGCCTCAGATATATGAGTAAGCAAGTTTTATTCTACTGGGTAGTTAATGATTCAGCAGTTTGTCTTTTTGGCACAGGTAGATGCTACACCTTCCCAGGAGAAACAGGATAGTGCAAGTTCTCTCTTCATGAATTTACACAGTTCTCAGAGAAAAGTGAATCAGCTTAGTTGGCATGATATCAAGCATGCTTCACACTGTTTCATATGACTGCAGAACTTTTTAATAACTCATCTTAGTTAGGACTCATTGGTGACATAATTGCCTCAAACACTATTCCTGTATCAAAAAGGATACAAGGACCATTTTTTTTTGTTTCAAAAAGGAATTTTCTTGATGTTACTTAATTCTTAGTTGTCAATTTTTGTCATCTATTTAATTTTTAAAAACCCATAAGTTTATGGTAGTTCTGTTCAAATGCTTGTTATTTGATTCGGTTGATTTTGCTAAGATCACTCTACTCACATTGACCTTCTAAAAAAATTAATGATTAGCTTGTGGCTAAATCCAAAGGTCTTGCCTCTTTTTCTGTCCTTTTCAACTTATCAGCTAGTTTTGGACCTTTGGATCATTCTTTATCATCTCAGTTTACATAGTTTTTCTGACTCTGCACAATACTTCTTTTCCTACTTACTACATATGTTTGATGCTTTAAGGGTCCCCAAAATTGTCCTTGCCATCATTGCAATGAGCTTTGTAGTGAATGCTCTACCATTTTTTTTTTTATTTTTCTGCTGGACTGCATTTTTTCTGCTTACTTTTTTTCAGTGAAAACATTTTTTCCCATATCTCAGAGGTGTGCTTCTTCCTTTCTTAGGGGTAGTTCCTCCTGGACATGAACCAATCTTCATTTAAGTACAATCAAAGCAGAAATTCTTTCCTTTTCTTAACTGGCACATTAATGGTCTGACCTTGAAACCTTTACTCATAGTAAAGAGCATTTACCTCGCAGCCTTCACTGAGTACCAGTCATTTGACCCCCAGATTGCCCTCACATGGCCTTGATACCTGCAATGTTACCAAGGCACTAATCATCTAAAACGCACAGTGGTATCCCTATGCTTCTTTCATAAGTTGACCATCTTCTGGGTCACTTGGAAAAAAATCTCATTTGTGTCCTTAAAGCAGTCACTTATATTTCTCTGCTTACATCTTTTTATTCCTTAACACCCAATACAGATTTCATGCAGTTCACATTTATGGTGTGTGGAAGTGTCATTCCTCACAGTTCCCTCTTTGCCATCAAAATGAAAGCCCTCTTGCTTTTTGTATATTATCCTCTTCCTCTTCTACAAGAAAAGCTTGATTTACTAATGTACGTTTTAACAGTGACATAAATCATGGAGCACAACACCAGTAATGATTATTCAAACGTAAATAAAGCCAAGTTCAGTCTTTCAGATACAAGAAAGTTATTTAAACATGTGGTTGACTAAGCAGGTGTTAAGCTCTTTGGATCAAAAATGTTGTTACAAAGATCACATCATAAATGACACTACACACAATTGCTAGAATTACTATAACACCTTGAAAGCTCAGCTCACTACCCAAAAGCTTGCCTATTATTTTCAAAATTATATGCTGATCTAGTAAAGATATTTTCTTCCGTTGCAAACCTCACCTCAGTATGGAATTTTAACTTGAAACAGGAACAAGAGCTTCACATTGCTATTGCTGAGATCTGGCCTACAAAGATTACCTAGCAAGTTGGAGTTTTTTTGTTATTTTGTGGGGTTTTTTTTATGGAGCTCTATGCATTTTTTTAAATACTCTATCCATCATTTTTTAACTACATAAGGTGTCTTTCAGGCTTATATAAAACCACCTCATTCTGATACCTAGGTAAACTGTTTAAAGCAATGTAATTCTAGTTAACAAAGCACAACATTCTGGCTCACAGCATTAGAGAATAAGATATTAAGCAGTAAAATTCTAGTTTAAAACCACAGAATTAGAAAAAGACATGCAAAAATTAAAAACACAAGAAATGCAGTAGAGAGAAGTTATCCTCGGCAACAAGATCAGTGTGTTAGTGAAGATCAAGATATAAACTCAACTATGTTTTAGGACAGTATCTGGCCTCAGCCTCACATATATTTTTCTCTAACACTTATCTATTAGAGAAACAGAAGTCTCAAGGGATTATACTACTGTTTAAATGTGAATTTCCATCTGTCTAGGAATTGAGGTCCTGCCTTTCAGAGTATACATTGTTGTTTAGATTTGTAATGTGGTATAGCAACACACCTGAAGCACTTGAGGGACATGATGTCTAAGGTTAAGGAACAGCTTACCCTTTCTTACCAGTATTTCTGCTATATTACTGATTAAAACAATTTGGTATAAGATATCTGGTGTAAGCTGGTCTTAGCATTTACATATATTCAACAGTTTTTACTCATCCTTACTTTCACTTAACTTACAGAAACTCACTCAGTTCAACAATACAAATGTGAGAGACTTCAGTTCCTTCTAGTGCCTTGTCAAGCATACTGCTTGCTAAATTCAAGCAGACTACACCCGTAAGAAGAGAATTTGGCACAGCAAATCTTACCTGCTAGCTATCAGGAGCAATATAGAAGAATCCAGAATGCTTCTTAGAAAGCAAGTTTCAAACTCCCTCAAGTTCAGAAGTCTGGCTGTTCCAGTTGGGAAGAATAAATGCACCTCAAAATATTAAAATTACTTTTTTTTTTCCTCCCTTAAGTTCATTATTTTGTAGTCAACTCTGAACTCTAAAAAGTCAAAATATTTTGTTACACATAATTAAAACCATTTCTTTAATTTAAAATATTTCACTTTAACTTGTGACCTATAAGACCTGAAAATCAATGTACTATTTTCAAAGTCCTTTGAAAGATATTTCAATTTTAATAAAATAAATCTCGCTTTATCATTCTTCATACTCAAAAGAAAGAGATAATTAGATTGAATCCCTCATCCAACCAAAGACTCTATGTATGTAAAATAGCAGGAAATTCTTTCTCGCTAATCCCAGCTTCACTGAACCCAATTTAATCTTTAAACGTGCTGACAAACTCTACATGGCTTCTGTCTATTTTATCTTTTATAGTTATTGAAGAACAAATCCTGTAGTTTCCCCCAAATGCCAATTCTGGGTACTTTTTGGAAGATTTTCTATTCTTCTTTGTCAGAACATCTTCACTGTAGGACATGCTGAAATGCCAAATTCTTTGTCAGACTGAATGCGATCTGCTACAATGGAGTTTTGACTACAGAAGAAACACTTACTCCTATGAGTACAAGAAATAAGGAAAACTGATTTCCTCTCTTTTTGTGCAATTCATATGTTGAACAGTAAATCATAATTATAAACTGGATGGTATTTACCATATTCCGAGATCAGAATTTACAAGGAACCTCCATTCTGTGGTGGATACACTGGTATGTAATAGCTTTGCAACCTTTCTGCTAGCTGAGGCACTTAAGGGGACTTTTTATTCCTGTTCAGCTAGTTATTATCACAAAACTTGTAGGAACTTAATACCATTGAGACCTATGACCTTTTCTCAAATTTTTCTGAAAGCAGCCAACAGGTTCAAGTTACAGGGAGGGGAAGGAGAGAACAGACACAGACATGTATGCACATACACAACCCATGGTCATATAACCTTATGCTCTTAGGAGGAGGCAAGACTGAAACCTTCCTCATCTTTAAGAAATCAAAAGATTTAAAAATTTCTCCTGTTTGAAAGCATATGATTTATGTAGATGTTTTCTCTATGAAACTTACGTAGCAATAGATCAAACTTTTGTAAGATTGTTAGCACACTGGTATGATTCAATTCTTAGTGTATTATTTTATTTTATTAATGCAAATATTGCTCTTCATATCTTTCTGTTAAAATGTCTTTAAAATTTCACTGCAAAGTGCAATCAAATCACATATACAATCAAAATGCATTTCAACATCTGTAATTCAAAAGAACATCTCAATATTAATACATATTACATTAAATTTCAAGCATGCCTGATAATTTAGGAAATCATTTAACTCCTTTTTTGGGAACCAGGTAGCTGGAATACTAGAAGGATGTAGAGAAACACAGTTGTGTATCCTTACGCAAAACAAGGCTCAGTAACTGTGCAAAGGAAACAGTTCAGGTAGTAGAGGTGCATATGTGTGAAGGGCAGGAAACTGGCCAGTGAGGAGACAGAAGTTGCAATTGAAATAGCAAACACAATGAGAGAGGTCTGGTGAGATGATGGTTAGACAAAACTTTAGGCTTAAAAGTAGTCAAAAAGAATGCTTGGAACTTTGAGCAAATCAAATAGTCCTGGTTGACTGAATCCACCTGATTTCAAGAAGATGGGACTTTCCACTGTCCTTCTGGCTCTTCACAAATCACATTACATCATAGAAATGTTTGATTTAATAATCAATTTCTTTACCTAACAGAGCTCGCAGATATCCACATTCTGACTAGCTACACTGTATGTGCACATAAATGTGAGTACCAACATACATATAAATATCCGTTTTAATTTTAGATGTCATGTTTCTATTATAGAAAGGTGACAGAGCTGAAGAAAATTCTATGAAGGCAAGGGATTTGGTGATCACAACCCATGATATTTTATACTCTGTCATTTCCAGAGGCAGTGCAGTCTTGATTACTGAAAACCACCCGAGGTTCGTGCAGCAAAAGGCACATCATTTGGTGGGATAGATTTCATTCAGACCAGTATTTCCATGCATACAGTAACATGACCTGCCAACATTTTCCAGGGTCAGTACTATGACAGTACTTTCCCTCAGGGCTGCCAAGTGAACTTCATGGCTCTAGGACGTTTGAAATCTCTTGAATCTCAAACATAAGGTCGTGACACAGCCAGTTGTACATTAACTTTTAAAATTCAAATACTGCTTCACACCTTTCTTGAAAAATATTTGTAGAAATTATTAACATAACTTTGCTGTGCTCCCGAAATTACAGCTGCATCCAGTTTTCTTCTCATTCCCACTGGAGTTAAAATTGCAGCCATAATCACATTATACATCCGAACAACAGTGTCAAAAATTCTGGTTCCTTTAACCACTGTGTGAGTGGCAACTGCAAGTAAGCTACTGGCCTCCTAATGTGAAGAGGTTTTGCATGGGTTTTGTGGCAATACTTAGCATTTGTTCCACGTGTTCTCTTTCCTGGAAGAGACAGGAAACCTTGGCTCTCCAATAACCTCTTCTCCATCCCAGGCTTCCAGGAGAGGACAGCCCAATGCACCGAAGTTATTGGATCTCTATTCACTTTAGGGAGAAGGCAACGAAACCCAGAGTTTCTCTGCTTCTCTTTTCTACACTGAACCACAGAATGCCTTGAAGAGACTCCCTGACAAGAGGAATAAGCCACAGAACCTCAGTCACTCTGTGCAGATTCTTGAGCTTTTGAGTATTCCCTTTGACAGACAAGCAAATACTCAGTTACTATTTTCTAGCATATGCATGCAGCTTATTCGTGTGAAAGAGGTTGGAGTACCCTTAGACTAAACTAGGTGGCAGATCTAGCCTGTTCAGTTTGGTACTGCTCAGTATATAAGGCTGTGAGAATAAAGCCTCTTTTTTCCCCCCTACTTCTTCTTAGAAAGCATGGTTCTTTGATAAGCATATTCCATCACTTGATGCTTTTGTTGGCAGCACCTATGAATGTTGCTATGAAAGTGTTTGCTGAGTATAAGCTTGCCTTGTTGGTAGGATAGTAGCAAATTATACAAGTAGGGTTTGATTTGAGTGTCTCCTTCAGAGGACTTCATAAATTCATTGTGAGTTTTATGCTGAATCAGATTCAAGCCTAAAGTTAGCGGTTAAAAAACAACACTGGATTTGGACACATGGATGTCGTCCACTCTTCGATCACAAATGAAAATAAATGGCAAAGTCAAAATTTGGTGGAAAAGAGTGATTTTAAATTCTCCTGAGGTCAAAGCTCAGCTGAGCTTTCTGCTTAATCCTTATCCTTGCATCTCCTCTTGGCCACCTCAGTTCTTGACAGATAACAAGCCCTCAAGAGAGGAGGGAGCAAGCTGCTTGCAATGACTGGGATACCTGTAGTAACCTATCTGAACTCTGAACTAGCTTCTGCTGACATAGCTCTGGAATGAGTTTGGCTGTGCATCTGTAATGAACTAACATAATTCAAAATCTGATTATGGGATGGAAACATTTTCTCAACTCCATGAAAGAGAATTGAGCAAGGCTCCCTTTGGGGCTTCTGTATTAGGAGATGAGATAATCCCTGAGCTTTGACAGCTCCCTTCCCTGATCTTGAAGAGCACATCTGTTCTAACGAATCCCAACCATGTCCACCCAAAGAAGATGAGGATGGGCTCAGTGCCAAGAACCTATCCAACAGGAGGAATCTCTCACATGTCACTGTAGAATATTACAATTTTGTTCCTTGAATTTCACACCAGTTGCTTCTAACACCTCTGCAACAGAAAGATGAGTTTCACGATGATTCAGACAGCTTCACCTAGAATTTCTTTAGCCAGCCATATATGAGCAGAGAGCTAGGTTTAAGCTCACCACTCCATACAAAGTAGTCTGAGACTTTTAACTTCAATATCCTAGAAACAAATACGGTATTGTAAGGAGATTCAGCGGGCAATTTTCTAGCAAAACTAGTTCTCAGTTGCAAAATGCCAATTTCTTGAAATGGAAAGGTTTCATTAAGAAGTTTTAGATCCAATAGATTGAGGTAGAACAAAGGAATGGTTCCCTTTACTTTCTGCTGCATTTTTCCACTCCAGCTGCTTGGAAGACAGGCACTCACAGCAGACTGAGTGCTACATGTACTCTACAAACCTTCTGGCTTTGCAGCAAAATGGTTAGATCTCCAATTAGAGCTACTAGAGGCTTTTGAAGATCAGGCCCTCTCTCAAGATACCATGTATGTTTCTAACCAGTGGGCTAAGCTACTAAGTCCTGATGTGCAGGATGGAATAGCTAAGATCCATCGTTATTAATTGCATACATAGTTAACAGTACTGTAATTTCACGGTACCCTACTAACGCACCTCTCATCTTCTGTGAAGTGTAGCGGATCTCCTGTATGTCTGCATTATTGGACATCCCTATGTGCGGCACACAAATATGGGCTATCTATATGGTTTTGTCTAACAAGTCATGGCATGTTTATTCACACCCAGGTTGGACCTTATCTTTTAAAAACAATGCCATTAACATAAAGGAATGTAAAAGAGCTTGTGACAGAATGCAGCGAAGTAAAGGCACCCTGTAACATCTAGATTCCTTGCTTTTTGGAGGGATCTGGGTAATCCATTAGACAAAACTTTCTTGGAAATTCCAGGGTCACAAGAGTGGTTCACGCACTTTGAAGGAGACTTGTTTGGAGGCTGGTGATTGCAAAGTATTTCAGTGAACAGGTGTCAAATCAGCTGCAAATTGGATCAGCAAGTCAGCTCATCTAGCTGACCTATTAGAAATCCTGATGCATTACAAACCTGTAAGCACCATCCCCCAGAAGTAGGGAAAGATCTGGAAAAATACCAATAAACTGCTGATGTTAGCATAGTTTAAGTGGTGCCAGAGCATGTATTTCAGGGACATTTATCTCCTGAACCTCTGCCAGACAGGGAGGACAAAACCAGAATGGCTTGAACTCTGCCATGAGTAGGTTCAGTGATTTATCTCTCCATAGACTACGAACTTGGTTCTTACATCTAGAAAAATTATTTTGCTTGGTTAATACACACCTTGTACCTCTTCACAAGGGAGAAGGGAAGGGAACAGCAAGAGAATTTGAGATATAGCATGTAGGGAAGGGAGATCAAGCTGTTGCTTATTATATCCTCATTCTTTCCTTTGCATTAGTCCTAATATTGGTACTAATATGACTCCTTGATGAGCCAGTTCTACTCTGTGAGTCAGCAGAGCACTCACTCAGCAAAATACAGTTTTCTGCTGGCTTAGTGAGCTGAATTCATCACTGAAATGTCAGAAGAGCACCAAAGCTGGGGCATGGGAGGCAGTGGAGCTAGCACATAAGGAAGAAGCAGAATTCACCCCTTTTGGCAGAACCAATGAATTAGATTGGGTCAACCTGTCTCATTTGATTGCAACTTCACAGAAATGCTGTGGTAACACTGCAAATAAACCTTTAATAGCAATGATACTAGCTCTGAATTTGAAAATGGGACAGAAAGGCATTTGAAACTGGAAACTTGAGATGGAAGACTTCGGTTTAGCCATCCTGAAAAATACTTAGTTGGGGCTTTCAGTGGGAAGGGTCAGGTGAAACAGGTAAGAAAAGAAAAAACCCAGCTGAACTGTTACACAGGTTCACTGAAGCCACAGGTGATCCACTCTGAATCCCATCTCACTGCCATTCATCAGTAATTACGTAAGTGTTGTTTTGTGGTAAAATTATTGTCACTTGAGCTAGCTAGAATGGAGCATGCTGCCTTGTACCATTACAGTGAGGTCTCCCATCAAACCATAAAAAAACCAGAAAATGGAAAAGAGAGAGGAGGCTGTCTGCACAGAAAATGCTGCAGCCTGGAGCATCCTGCGGTTAGCCAGCATAAGGGGTGCTGGGCTTTCCCATGCTCCCTGTCCATGTACCTCCCCTTTAACTAACAGTACAGGGAGCTTGAATCCCAATTTAATACAAACTTTCAGTTACTTGTTACCCTCTGATGACATCTTGTGGATCCCTGCCTGGTGGCAAACCCTTGCGGGTCTGAACCTGCGGAGTGGAAGTCTCTTTCCCAAGTCTAAGGAGCATTATAGCATCCAACAACGTTTAACTTTCCTTTATTTTTTCCTTCCTTTCCTGCTCTGTGGATAGTGCAAATGAGCACTGTAGCAACAAGCCCCCTACAAAGAACTGAAAATAGAAGTAAGCAGGAAAAAAGCGAATGACAGAGTAGAGCACAGAAACTGAGAATAAAGTAGTGAATACGTTTCACGAACTATGTTTTCTATTAATAAAACAGATTCTAGTGCCTAAAGCTGAGTATAAGCAAGTATTGAGCAATTAGAATTTCATAGCTGAAGTCAAGGGAACCTGTGAACTGCTTGACACAGTGGCTGGAGCAAACAAATAATCAGCACCACACAACCATAGCTCATTGTACCCTGCAAGTATCAAGCAACTCACCCTCTCAGTATACCTGTGCATCATTCACAGGGGCTGGAACTAAAGACCCGACTCAGATTGAAGTTGTGACAGTAAGAAATAGAAAAGTTGGTAATACTTTGCCACAAATATTAATTATCTTTTGGATGATTAATTTTGGAGTGTCCATTTCAAAATACTTATGTATTCATTATATAAGTTAAATTTATGCAAGTTTATTATATAAGTTAATTATATAAGTTTGAATTATAACCTCATAATGTAGGAAAAAAATCACTTCCACGTAACAAGAAATACAGTCTCTTGTGACCTCTGCAGGCACCTTGAAATTCAATCCATCCCCCATGGAGGACATTGATGCAGATAAAAGAAAGAGTTCCATGAATGTCAGCTATCATGGAGCTACACTAGAAAGGCATCTGTTTTTCAAGTGCTTCCACAAAGCATTAGGAGACTGAGAGCTGGAAATGAGGAGACAATGGAAATGAGCATACATGGGAAGTCATAAACTCATTAGCTGAGCACCCACTGAAACCACAGTGAGCAGCTGCAAGCAGCATCTTTTTGCCACACAGCCTGTGCCTGTGCAGGCTCTGAAGGGGTGGTTGGGCATTGCCGAACATTGGCAAGGGGCCACCTGCAGGGCCAGGTCCCATGGGCAACACCCAGCACAGGACAGCACTGCCAACTGCCACGGTGGGCCAAGCCCTTGACCAGTTTCCAGCACAGGCTCAAGCACACATGCCTCTAGGAACACTAAACAAGTGTCAACCTGTGATAGGATGCTGCATAAGCTCTCTCAAAAAAGTCTGGATTTAGAGCAGCTAATTGGAAAAAAAAGGAAAATAAGGTATTAAATAGGGTTTACTGAACTATAAAACCTAGCAAACAACTAAGTCAATAAAAAAGCACTCCTTCTCCCTAGGCTAATATTTAAATTGATACTTTGTTCAGCAAAAATACCGAAGCTTACACACTGCAATTTATAGCTGAAGTGACAGCTGTTTGAGCACAAATATCAATGTACACTATGGCAGTCTGTAACATTAGTCAAGCACAAAGTAACCTGCCTAGAGTAGTAATTCACTCACAAAACTAACTTAAAAAACAGAAAAGCACCAGCCATTTCAGTCACATGACATCATACATGATGCATTTCTTGATATATTAACCTCAAACAACATAAGAATTAGCAGGTAATTACCTATTAAAACTGCTATAGTAATGAGAAATACTTGAACAAACAAAACTATATCTAGCAGTGGGCTAACACACCTTCACCCCTTGGGATTACTGAAGAAAAACAGATTGTCCCAGTGTGCAGCACAGACTAATTCCTAACAGGGGTTTGCTTTGCATTTGTTTTAGAGAACAAAACAAACCTTAGTGCTAAATCAAAAGTATCAGAAGGAACACTATAGACCTAGGTAGCTAGGGCTTAGTAGATATCAGAGAAAATAACAAAAACTGGAAAAGTATAGTTTGTTTCAAATTTGGAGGCTATCCAAATGCCTAGTAATGTGGACATTATTACTGTTTAAACTGTTGAGTTCTAGTTGCCATTGCTAGGTTAAGCATCAGTAAATATTGCCTCTGAAATTTAACTGGCTCAGCGAGCTAACTAGCTCATGACTGAAATATTTGTAGAGCTGAAAACCTTTACAAGGAGCCTGTAACTGGAGGACAATGGAAAAGGTTTATCTCAAAGAATAGCTTAGATGAAGAATGTATTGTGAAAAAGCTGGCCACCAAACCAAGTATTTGTTGTGTGAAAATTTACAAGTTTTAAAAAATATTAATCCTGAATAATAAGGCAGCCACAGGTCCTTCTAAATGCCACTGGGATACATTTGTGATCAACTAACCTGAGGCTTTTAGCTCTCCAGGCTGCTGATTATGATTCCCTACTAAAGTTACAGAACTAATGCCACTGTCCATGGAAGAAAGTCAGAGATGTAACTGAAAAAGAAAAGTTTACGTATCTTCTTGAGAAAGCCCATTGCAGGACCACAGCACAATATTGCTACACACTTCCCCGTGCAAGAGGCTGGAATCAGTTATAGTAGTTCAGCAATTCTTTGGAAAGCCTGGCTGCGAACATAGCCAACAGGGCGTACTAATTTCTCCTAGTTCTCCCAGGCAGTTACCATCAGATAAAGAAGCTTTCAGAAATACTCTGTAGCTTTTACAGCTCTGAAGTGACTCAAAAAAATACCTCAGGCACCACTTTGGAACAGTAGCTCTGTTACAGAAGAACTGTAAAAAACTTCTGATTTATCCAAATGCTAAAGCCTAATGATAGTCAAAATTTACCCCAGACACAAACCAGTTAATTTTCACCTGCGCTAGCTCCCTGAACCAGCTCTGCCCAGTCCCATGAGTTCTAAGACTGGCTCATGGGGAGGAGTATGTGAGCAGGAAGGAAAGGCAACACTGGCTGCGGGCCACTTGCAACCCACCAGGTCCAGTTTCAACTGCAGCAGCTGCCTGGGAGGTCTGACCACAGCTATACTAACTGCACAGCTCTGCTCCCTCCCAACCCACTGAACATCCAATGCTTGTGTTGTGTTAGAGCTAGCCACAGCTCACCTAGTAGCAAAGTGAATTTATCTGGCAGGGAAACAAACTCTGCAGTGAAGAAAAAACTTTCCTAGCAGATCAATGACCTGAATCAACTCACCTTGTGGTGTGAAATATCAGACTTAACATAAAAGGGGAGCAGAAAACTGTGACCAAAAGGGCTGGAAACTGTCCCCTTGGTGGCGCTTCACAAAACATAAAATAAAAACAATTTTTTAAGAAGAAAGAAAAACCAGTCCGTGTTCACAGTAACAGCTGCTTAAACTTCACCAAGAAAAGCACCGAGTTCTGGCCACCAGGCCCAGTCAGAAGGGTGAAATTCCTGGAGTTTGCTTCGAGGTTGTCTGAGAAACTAATGCGTCTCAGCCTTGGACAGGAGCAAGACAGACAGACTGAGACTGTAAATTCCTTTTGTGCATCTAGAATACTAATGAATGCGGGGTTTTTTAATTTTAAAAAATTAAGTCACACTCCAAATTTTCAGTCGGCTCAGCTACTATTTATCTGTTACACAGTTTACCACCTAGTGCGGAACAGCACCAGGGGTGGTACAGGAGGGTAGGCACGCGTTCCCCAGGGCAGCTCGCTACGTAGCCAGGAGGCCTCATCCCAAATTTCTCTCGGTGCGAACCGTGACCAGGCTCGGCTGCCTTTGCCGCTGCAGCTTCAAAAGGGGCCGCTCAGAGGGCCCGTGTCCCACGCAGGACGCATTCAGCCCCCGGGAGAGGCGCCGGGCCTCATGGCAACGGAAGCTGCCAGCCTTCCGCGGCCGCACGGCCGGGCCCGGCTTCCCGCACCGCACCGCAGGCAGGGAGCGGGCCCGCAAGCACCCCTCACGCTGCGGCACCCTCCGCCTCGGTACGCCACCCGCAGTGCCTCCGCTGCCGACC
>JAVJGI010000063.1:14494138-14544793 GCA_035590275.1 Ibycter americanus
TACTTGGAAAAAGGGAGCAAACGTGGAAAACTCGAGGCGTGCCAGCTGGCTCCAGAGGACAGGGAGGAGGAGGTGGGCGGCCGGGGAGGAGGAGGGGGGGCTTCCCACCGCGCCCCAGCTGGATCTGCGGAGCTGCTGCAGACCTGGTGAGAGGGCGAGGTTTCCGAGCTAATTCCCGCCGCCTTTTCATTTTCAGCTGACCTACAAGACGCGGGCACTGCGCTCTGACGCCTCGCTCGGTGGCTGGTAAGGGTAACGAAGCCCCCGAACCGCAACAGCCCTCAGCCGCGCGCCAGGGGCGCGGTTCCCAGGTCTGTGCGCGCGGGCGGCCGCGCAGAAGCATCCTCTTGCTGCAGCTGGGCAGCAGCGGGGCACGTGAAGGTGGCTGCAGCCCACAGACAAGCCTTTGTCAGGTTTCCGTGTAAAGAAAAAGGCACGGACTCACGTAGACAACCCATGTGCCTTTTTCGTGGAAAACGACTTTGACATATTAGTATGTTTTAAATGGAGAGCTGCATGCTGTCCCTTATAGAGCAGAGACCTTATTTCATGCCTAGTCCTTTATACAGTTATTTGCATACAGACGGCATGAATGACTGACTATATGGGAAGTCAGCAATGCTCTTCATCTGCCTAGAGTTAACAACTTCTACATGAATATATACTCCCGTTTCAGCTTTGATAGCTGAGCTTATTCACCTATTGTACGTAACTGAAGTATTTTCTATCCCTCAAAACTATAGGAGTTCAAATGAAATTTTCTCTTTTCGTCATAAATATCAGCCTCACTGAGAATAAATTCTGTGCAGTCTGAACTTTCAAAATTCATCAGTGTCTGAATTAGCGTATGTGGGAAAAGCTATTGTGTAGGATAGGAAGTGTATTTTTCCTCCTTCTATAACATAGTTGCCTCAGATTTTCTAAAAAAAGTCCTCAGCTCTGAAGAAAAAAAAAAAAGAAAAAAATTGAGCCTTATTCATAAAAATTTACTACATGCTTGATTCCAGTAGTGATTACTGGACATCAGGAGAGGAAAGAAGTCTAGGACTTTTCTGTTAAGACCTTGATTCTCTCTGTCCTTATTAAGTTTCATCCTTTATTATCTTGCTACTCCACGCAGAAGATAAATATTGTCTCATCAGAACTTACCATCACATGAGATCCTGTGTGCTTGCACAGATAAGTTTCTGGAAAGAAATACGCTGAATTCATTAATATAGTTTATATATATCATTAAAGTTACTCATACTTACAATAAAACACAGATTTCAAAGATTATTGGAGGGTTATTTATCTCAGTGGCAGTTTATTGGGGGTTATTTATCCCTAAGGTGCCAGCTCATTAGATACTTACATAAAAGGCCTTATTTTATCTCCTTCATGCCTGATGGTGTCTAAGGAGCAGAACTGCCCTCTGTTGCAAATGAACCCTGTGAGACGGGGTTACTACTAGCAATCTGCACCCAGGCTGCCACAGGGCTGCCAGGTTGCAGATTACACTGAAACAACTAAGCACCAAAATGTTGATTTTGAATGCACAGACTGGCTGCACATAGGTAACCCTGTCTTTATAAAGCTGTATCCTGGTCAGGGGCAGGTGAAGCGATTCATTGGCGCAGTGAATCCTTCACAGCCAAGGACACTTTCACTGCAAGTGGTAAAATATGAAACAGAATGGATGCTATGTTATCATATTCACATAAAACCATTTGGATCATTGTTCTAACTGTAGTTTGTTGTATTCTAGCAGTGCTTGTAACTCGTGTTAATTTGACTCTACAACTAAAATTTTTACTTGGATGAACAACTTCGAGACACACTGTTACCTACTCACAACTGTAAGACAAAGGAAACAGGCAAAAGAAAGATGGGTAAGGTGGAGTTCACAAGCCTGACATAAATTGTCGATCGTGGACTTTACCTTCCCCTCTAAAATCTAACCAACACCATTCCCATTCTTATTGAGTCGTGACATTCTCCCACCGAGCTTTACTCTTTGTGCAGCCAGCATCTGTGCAGTGCTGGAAAGCATAGGTGGAATGGAGGCCAGGCTGTGCTATTATTTTGAGGTTTCCTTACCTGTTCACTAGGAGAAGCCTTCATTGGGTTTTCATGAGTAGCTTGGTGGCTACAGGGCACCCATGGTAATCCCAGGATGTTTTTTGGACTAAAGTTACAGCAGAAATACAGAATTGTTTGATGGGGAATTCCAGAGTCTGCCAGACTTGAAAAGGTAATGCTTTTATTAAAGTTATTACTTTTGTGCAATCAAGACAAACTTTTGATGTGGATCTTGGCTTTATCTAGTCAATCAGTGTGGCGATACGATTTCCAGTAACAAATTTAGTTTTCAGTATTGAATTGCCTCAGAGATTTGTTGATTTAATAATATTTAATTTATTCTTTGCTTTGAAATAAATTAGAAGTGGTAAAAAATAAATTATATGTTATGGACAATTTTATATTGCGATGTTTCAGTGAAACTGGCATTGAGGATTCATTTTAAATCTTGTGGCTTGTCTATTCAAGTAGAAGTGCCTGCAACTTGGAAGGCTTTTAGTCTGAATTCCTATAGAAACAAGGTATATATAATTGCACCAGCTGTCTGGTCATCCTCAGTTCATTCCATTATCCAGCTTCCTAAGGGAGTAAGTCTTGCACAACTACATTCTTTCCAGTTTGGTTGAAACTGGCAGTGGGTGGTGGAGAGAGACCTGCATTACTGCTTCACTAAGAGAAAGACAGACAGGATTTGATCATGCAGGGAGTGAGCCTACTCGTTGCACATTGATCACACGCTCTTGATGGTTGGAGATACCAGAAGGAATATAAGGAGAACTGGGAATAATCAAGACACGTGTAAGAGACAGGCACAGGGAGAGACAGAACATAACTATGTAGGATTCCACGCTTCAGTAGTACCACCGCTTACTAAGTCACTCTTCATTCCACTTTTCAGTTTTTCTTCCATTTGTGTTAAGACTTGAGAATTATGTTCATCTTTATGCATAAAACATAGGGGTGATTTAAGCAGCACCTAACTTTGTGCGGGCACTTGCCAGGTGAGACATTCCCCATGGTGGAGAGGGAAGGTAGCACCACGGAGCTGGTGATGCCACATGCGCGCTTCCTCAGAGTCCCACAGGGTCTGCGGGCAAGGGGAAGTCCGCTTGGAATCCTCCTCTGCAATTCTGTTCCTGCTGCAGAAAATCAGATCAAATCAAATCACTCCCAGTTCTGTGGGGAGACACTGTTCCTCTTCAGTCCTTTTTGCTGGAGTCTGAAGTGACTTGAACATTAATTTGTCCAACAGCAGCTAAACATGAAAGCTGCTGAGCCAAAGTTGATGCACCGATAGCGTAGTTCACAGAATAATACATAATTTTCTTACACTACTTTCTTCTCTTTAAGAGCTGAAGGAATCTGTTGAAGAAATATTGCCATTCTTGAAGAAAGAAAATGTTACAAGTTTATTATTTAAGCAAGACATCTGCTACAGAAGGTGTTGAGAGCTTTCTTGATAAAGTAGATGCTGCTTCAGGTGAGCCTACTCCATTGTCTTGGAGATCAGATGTAACCTTTAAAACTCCTGCCATGTACATTTATACTTCTGGTACTGCAGGTAACGTTAATTCACAAAATCAGGTGACATATTCCTCCTGACACTGATTTTTTAGTAACGGAAGAGAATCTGTTCCTTCACATTAATTCCTACTCCCATTCATTCCCCCTCAGGAAAGTGAAAATCTGATGTCTGTATTTAAACCCCAACGTTTTAAGAATGCAAGAACTTGACAGAATGGATATTATTACTTAAACTGTCATGGTGCCAAGTGGGCTTAGCTTGTTACTGCAGATGTAAGAGAGTCTCTTCCACGAGGAACTCACAGTATAAGCAAGATCCACATTGATGTAGGGTGTCATCTGTCTTATCTAATGCCATTTCATTATTGAACTTCCTTATTGTGCTGGTAACCTTTATCTATGCTATCATTTCTTTCCTTTACATATACACAGAAGAAAAGAACTCAGTACACGTCATGGTTTTCTTTCTGATTCTATTTCCAGCTAACTTACGTAGTTGTTTCAAAACAAATGAACAGTCCAAGTATTACAGAAATCACCTTAAGGGTGAATTGCTAAGTCCTTCCTTCCTCCTTTCATTAACTGTGACTAATTAATGGCTAAATAAAAAATTTTCTTTAAGCAAATGGGGAAGAAAGATTGAAAATACAGACTTGAGAACAACAGAAGATGAGGAATAACGTGGATCCAATCAGCATTCTGTCCTCAGGGAATAATTTCAAAATAAAATGTTTAAGCTCAGATGTATAAATGCCCGATGAACTGGAGTCTCTCTCATGAGACACTACGGTATTGTGTGCAGTGTTGTAGAGCATCACCTACAACGAAGATTTTATAAGAAGCAAACAGCAAGTCATTTAGACACTGCAGAATTTCAGCAGATTTTGTTGTTCTATTTTAAGCTTGGCTCTGTGCTAACATGTTAATGGTGGATCTCTCAGTATCACAGACAGGACTATATATTAATCTATTTCTTCTTTAGATTAAATGTAGACATCCATTTCTAGACTACTTTGCAGAAAAGCAGTAATAATCCAGAAGTGAGATGACTGAAGTCCAAAATAAAATTAGTTTTACAGTATTTAAAACCTGTAGCCATTTTAGTGTGGCATTTTTTTGTCTTTTCCAGGAATATGACACTGTAAGACCTATTCGTGTTTGTCTTAATGGCCGCATTTCTCTCTTGAATTGCTCCTTGAAAGAGCATTTTGCAATTCTAGTGTTCCGTGCTCATCTTCTACTTCTACCATCTACTGCATTGCCCTCTGCACTGTATTTCCTGAAAGACACAGAGCCAACGTACTTGTTCTGCACAAATACACATTCCAGTCTGTTGTAAGACTAGTCTAACAGCAAAGCATTCCAATTTAAGAAGCCAATATATATTTTAAGAGACTCTTCTTGCCTTAAAGTACTATTAAATTATGCAATAAAATATACAGTTGGAGAAAAAGGCAGATAGTGGGACAAAAAAGCCTTTCCATACTTGGCTAAAATTCTCTGAGGCTATTGTTACTCATTAGCACGTTAGATATGTTTATGAATTACAAGTGTCTGACCCAGTTCAGTGCTTCCTATTGTTGAGGATAAACATAAGCATCTAAGAAGAGGCACAAATGGACAGCCATCCTTGCTATGTGTTTATCACTTTACTGTGTAAACAGAAAGATCTAATAGCACTATTAAAAGCGATATGAAATGAGGTAATAGAATTTTTAGCAGGCTCAATCCTGCTCTTACAATGGCAGAAGGGATTACCTTTCCACCCAAACACCATGTAAAATCCTGCAAATGTTTTGCTGAATTTAGGGTAAATTACACTCTTCTGCAGATATTCACCACAAGGCTTGCAAACAAAATAGTTCAACATGGTGCCTGAGTTTCATTCTGGCTTTCTGCATAGAATTATTTGTTCCTGTCTTCACCCAAATCAAGTTAACTCCTAACTATAGTCAGATATATAGCCTAACTTCTCCGTAATTTATTTTCTTTTTCCACATCAAAATCATAAGCTTAACTTTAATGATATTTGTATGCATTTTGCTTCAGAATATGTTCAATACTTTTAGACTAAAGTTTCCTTCAGAGTTTTCCAGAAAAAGACATTCTGCTTTCACTCAGCAGAAATGTGAATTCATGACTGTTTCTTGTTTCTAGAGAAACAATGATCAGGATCACAAAGTCAGACTTGCCATAGGAAATGGAATAAGGGCTGATGTTTGGAGGGAATTTATCCAAAGATTTGGAAATATTAATATTTTGGAGTTTTATGCATCAACTGAAGGAAACATTTCTTTTGTTAACTACACTGGAAAAGCTGGTGCAGTGGGAAGAGTAAACTGCCTGCAGAAGGTAAGAATAACAAATTCTGGCATTTTGTTCTTCTTGGTGAAGTTTGGTATACTGCCAAGGGCATATACCTGGCCACTCATATGACAAGTTGGGAAGAACCCAAGGCTCAGTTATGAATTTGTTTAAGGCGAAGATTCTCCCCCCAAGTACAGTCTATAGCTGCCCATGCTAGATACCACAGGTATTTCTTGCTAGTTCAGGCAAAAGAATATTAGGACTCAGTACATCCAGTTGAAATGTGATGAATTTGTCTCCTATTAAACAGAAAGCTGACTATGTAGTGTAATTCTGAAAATATTTTTCAAAGATTGAATATTCACGTGTATACATTTTGCAAATTTTCACTAGAAAATCTTACACTATGAACTGATTAAATACGACGTAGAGAAAGATGAACCAGTCTGAGATGAGAATGGATACTGCATAAGAGTTCCCAAAGGTAAAAACTCCTTTAAGAACTTCAGAAAGGGATTTACTTTTTAAAATTACATCTCCTTGCATCAATTTTATCTGGAGAGATGCTAAGAATTGCCATGGAGTAAGCCAGGTTTTTAAATACATGTTAGAAAATATATAACAAATCTCATACTATTGTAATACAGCTTAACAGAAAGGTGGAGTACAGTGGGGAATGCAGCATCTGCATACTTAGATTTTAATAACTTATCTAGTTTTAATAATGGACATGCTAACATTTTTTGAGTACAGATCTTGACTTTCAGCAGGAGTTACTTAATTCTTCTCAGACTTTGCACTTAACATGCCACTAAAGAAACATTTCCAAAATAGAAAGCCGTTCTGTTTTCCAGCAGCGACTGAAACTTTTTGCCATTGGCAATAGAAAAAGCACGCATGAAAATACTTTTTTTATAATATATCTTAATATCAGTTTTCATAGGAGAGGTTTATATATTGGCACGGGCAAACCTGTGTTTAAACCAGATACTTGTGAAACTTTTTGATTTTTTTGCATTCTGTTACATGTGTAGTCATTACTGTGAGCGAGCACAAAAACACTCACCTTCTCTGTGCACAAGGGAACAGGTTAACAACTGTTAAATTCTCATTGCTGAGGAATATACCAGTTATGTGAAGAGCATTTGCCTCATAGGCATACTCTCCGATGCCAGCTCTCCCTACGCAGTCTCCTGAGTTGGGATGAGGAGGCATGCGCACACATACATTCCATATTTATATAAATGCACCCAGTGTTTAAGTTGCTGAATTGCAGACGTAGCAAATATCTGCAATGTAAAAGAGAAACCCATGAAAAAACGTAAAACCCCAGGCTTGATAGAGACGGACTAATTTATTTTGTATGGAGATAAATCACTTCAGTGTGTAACATCCATGCAAAGCTCTGTATAACATGGGGTTGAGTTTCAGTTTACATAAACATATAGGTGTTCCTGTTCCCTTCTTAAGTTACTCCAGCTCTAGCACATGAAAGACTGAAGAAGATACTAAGCAGCCTGTTGGTCTCGTTTGCATTCAAAGCAAGCAAGCTGAAGCCCAATATCTGGTTCCTAAATCCAACTGAATCTTTTGGTTGAGGGGTAAGGTTGCCCCATGCCAGCTGAGTTGTGGAAGCAGCCCGCACTAATGGTCACCTTCTAAAGACACGCTGTGTGTAAATTTCCTTCGTAGACACAGCTCCTATTGAGTCAGGTGTTTTAAACTGAGGTTTATGAAGCTGTATAGAGAAACTGGGCAACTGTTTTCCACTTACTAGACAAGACTTCAGAGATTCTGTTCCGCTGCATTAATACAAGCAGGTGACAAATTTTATTATCTACTGGCATTTTTGAGGGCTAGTGAATTGAGAGGACAAGGTGAAACTCAATCTGTACCTTCACAACTGATTTTAAAAGATGATGATGATGACAAAATTCTCAAATAACTGTCACATCTGCAGACTTCACTGATGTAATGAAAATTAGTTATTTTTTGGCAACTTACACTGTGCTTTTTTTTCCTCTTTATAGGTAAACCTGGACTACTGATCTGCAAAATCACCCAATATGCCCCATTTAGTGGCTATGCAGGAGCAAAACATCAAACAGAGCAGAAGCGATTAAGAGATGTCTTCCAAAAAGGGGATTTATATTTTAACAGTGGTGACCTTTTAGTGATCGACAATGATAACTTCATTTATTTCCATGATCGAACCGGAGACACATTCCGGTTAGTTTATTTATTTAAATATGCTTGTGACAAGAGAAAATTCTGACTTGGTCTCAGGTTTGACTTCATATCCAGTATTTACTAACTGATGAAGAGGAATTTCTCTAATCTTGGTGAGAAAAACAGAGGATTCCAAGTCACCTCCACCATTTTATCACTTATATTCATAGTTGCATACAGAGCCTATAAGGGGTTCAGCTTAAGGTGATGAATGAATAGTATTTTCAACAGTCAGAAACCAGTCACATTCATAGGATAAAAATATTGTGGTTTCACTTTCACTATACTTTTAAAACTCAGAAAGCATAGAGCCTAGGATGGAATCTAAGATAAGTAACATTTTGGCATTTTGTTTACAAGTTTAGAGCCATTTTAAACATGATTAAACTGTGTGTGTTAAATTCTTCTTAGATTTGAATAATCTAGAATGCGTTGTTGAATTTTGTGGCATGCTTTTCTCTACTCTGGATAACAAGTTCCTTGTTCTAGTGCAGAAGTGGTTTCTGATCCCAAACTCAGTGCTCAGTGCATCGTGAAGTCAGACATTAAAGCTGGAGATCACTGTATGTAATACATGCAGAAATCATGACTATTGACTGCTTATTTTCCAGGTGGAAAGGGGAAAACGTTTCTACAACAGAAGTTGCAGATGTTTTAGGACTGCTTGACTGCGTTCAAGAAGTTATTGTATATGGAGTATCTGTGCCAGGTATGAGTGAAATACTAGGAAGTATTTCAACGGAAGAATTTTTTAGTATGTTAACAAAATATCAATATACTGAACTGCAGAGTATAGCTAGCCCTACTTCAGCTTATTTTTTGTAAGCTACATTCAATACATTTCATCATTTAAATGTATGCAATATTAATTAGCTAAAAACCCAAAGCCAAATCTTATATTAACACAGTATGACAAGAATACTAACAGGAGAGTGGAAGAACATTTGAGATTAAGTATATTGGATATAAATATTGTATCTTTTACAGGAATACAGGTCTGCAATTATTGTAGAGTGGGACAAACAAAACAGACTTGAATTTGTAGAAGAACAAGTATGTCATTTAAGAAATTGATTCCTCCCTTTTTCACCTTTCTTTAACAATCTGAAGGAATGCAAGAAGCTCTGACATGTTTACTGCCTTTTTTCTGCTCCTCAAAAAAATCTGTGAAATCTTTGAACTTTTATAAACCAAGTGCTTATGGCAGCTTTTTTTTCTTTCCTCCTTTTTTTTATTTTTTATTTGAGAGGCACTGCTGCTAAAAGCAGATTCCCAGAGGTATTGGAAGACAAAAGAGGGGACAGATAGCTTTACCCTGCTTTCTTGTCTCCTGTATTTTGAACATAACTTCCTGTCTATGTTTCTCACTTACCCAAGAGCTACAGGACTCCCGTCTAGCTCCTCACTGCATTTGGGTTGTGATGGACAGTAAAAACAGACCCATTCTTACAGTGTACTGTAGCGATCTGAAATCAAACAAACAAGGTTAGTAAGTTAGAAATCCCGAGTATTGCATTGCACAAATGGTTTGGACTAGGTGGCATAATAAATTGCATGCCCTTAGGGTAGTCTAAGGGGGAGGAGGAACTTTGAAGCCCCTATTAACTAAGTTAGCAGATATTAATAGGTATAACTTAATTATTAATTCATTAACAATATTAATTAACAGGTATCACACTTTTCCAGAAAAGCTTCCAGACCATGGTATATCATAACATGGGCCATATCAATGTCAGTTTAGTATTTTGGAATTGAAAGGTGTGTTAGAGACACCAGTCTTCCTACATCCACCATCTCCTTCCACCATTTATTCAACATGTGAGAGATCTGTCAATGTTACGATCCGCTCGCTATTTCCTCTACTAGAAGTAAAGGACATGAGAACAGAAATGCCCAGTGTTTCTGAGGCTAGAATAACAGGGCTGTTTATAAACCAAGATGATCTATTAGAATAGTGAATTTAATTCCAATAAATACACTTTTTATTAATCACATATGTCTCTGCTACACCTGTTGATTTAAAATTAAAGCCTCTCTCTTTAAATTACTCATTTTCAGCTGCTTTGTGGTAGGGATAAACACACAGCTGCCCTAGGAGACATTTCAAAAGAAAGGTAACAACATAAATGGTCTAGAGTTCTTTATGTATTTTTCAGATTACACTGTAGGAGATGAGGAAGATATGCTGTTATTCTCAATGCTCTTGTAAAACCACATAGAAGGGGTGTTAATACCTAATTATGGAACAACTTTATGGAACAAAAAATATTGTTCAAACTGGCTCTCACCTTACATTTGTGTGAGAACTGGGTGGATTCTGTTTGGGTTTTTTTCTGCTTTACAGGGCACAGAAATATTTGTACTTTAGCAATGTAGCGGGGAGTGGTAGTCTACATCAGCTGAGACCTCATTAATTCAACACTCTAGATTTTGAATAAACAAATTGGAATGCCAGGTATCATCAATACATTGTGTTAAAGGCAAACAGAAACAAGACTCAAAAGATACTGAAGAATGATTAATCTTAAATTAGCATATGCTTGCGCTCTACTTTTCTTTAAGCATTAGATGCTACTTTGTTTTCACTTCCTCCTGTACACAATTCTGTGAAAGCGTTCATATGGTTCTAATGTAAAAGTTTCATATAGGAATATTATGTATTTCTTCTTGCATTACCTGTAATCCCGTAAAACGGAAGGAACACCAAAAGGTTTGTGTTCAAATGGTGTCACATCCCTCAGCCACCAAAAGGGGATGGAAGAAGCTCTCTGAATATGTATTTAAACAAGTGAAAAATCTGAAATACTTGGATTTTTGCAGCGCTTAATTGTTCATATGGTAATAATCAATGTTAAACTGGGTCTTATTCCTTTCTGTCCTCTTTCTGCATGGATGAGCTTGTCAGCACAAGTACAAGCATATTTACCATGGTTTATTGTAAAGTAAATGAACCCACACAGTTAAATGCTGCTGGCAGACTTCTGCCTCAGAGTACTGAGACCTGATTTTCCAAAGTCTTTCCAAGGACTTTTGAAAGGAGGATGATTTTCAGGATGTCTGCCATCTATAATTCTGATGCTAGGCTTTCAGAAGAGTTTGGCATCTAGCATGCTGAAGGCTTAAGAAAACCTAATCACTTAGATGTCTACAGGAAAACATGTCAGAATGTTTTTTAGAGTGGCTTTGAAGGATGGGTTCACTTATAGGAGAAAATTAAAAAAAAAAAAAAAAGGGGGGGGGGGGAAAAATGGTTAGCCTGAAGTTCAAATTTATGTATGAACTACAGTTATCTGCTGTCATTATTCCTTCAAGTAATGAAGGCAAAACAGGAATGGCATGTATTCGACTCAAGGAAAATTGTGAATTTAATGGAGAAAGTACTTACAGGCATGTTAAGGCTCACCTTCCAAACTACGCAAGACCTCGTTTTATAAGGATTAAGGTAAACTGCTGTTCCCAAGTAACTTTGTGTGCCCGTCCGCATTGTGTTATCTCTCTCTTCTATGAGGACTATGGTCTTCCTAGTTATACTAGCAATTCTCAAAAAAGCTTCTTTTGTCTCTCACTTGCTCTTGTCATTTACCAATATGAGAGCAGAACTGCTCCCAGATGTTCAGTTCAGCCTGAAAAAAACCAAGTTGCATGAGCAGTTACAGGATACCTGGCACATTTTAACACAGAAAGTCAGGAAGATCTCTTAGTGGAAATAATTTCCTTTTGGATTCCTTCAGCACAGTAACACAGCTGTGTTCTCAGTTTAGTGCAGCTCCCTCTGCAGGCTGTGCTGCGCAAAATAAAGATCTACACATACACAAGCTTGCAAGAGAGGCCTTAGATTTTGATCCTACCAGTGAATAAATAGCCAAACCTAAAGTTTAACTTGAATTAGGAAAATGTTGAAAGAATGCCGCTCTCTCTGTACTTCTCACGTTATTTATTTAAAATAAACATTGCTCCTTTGAGAAAGGTTGCATATGCACTGAAATGATTTAAGAGGACTAACACAGATACTAGTATACCTAATCATTTAATCAATCTTTAAGCTTTTGAGTTATACAAACAAAACAGTTAACCAGCCAAAGCAGTAGTTTGTCTTGCCATCCCATGTAAAGTACAGTGAGTCCTGCCCCATCTGCAATTGCCACTTTCTTTGCTCTTCTGACAAAAATTCTGCATTTTTTGATCCAAGAACATAATCAAGTGATTTTCTGGATGAAACCCTTGATTCTCTCTGACTAGAAGCTGGAAACTAGTGTTTTCCTGCCTCATTTAAATAGAATAGTAAGGTAAACCTTTCAATAATGTTTCAGTAATGGCCCCAGGACTTCTTACGTTCAGAGTGATTATTGGCCCACATATTTCAGTTATTATCTGATGAATGCAGATAGTCTAGACCTCTGTTAGTACGGCTTTGATTTCTGTGCTGTATGGATTTTCATTAAATATGATTCCCTTTAAATCTAGGAAATTGAATCTAAGTCCCACAATTATATGCTGACATTGGTAAGTAGAGATGTAATTTTGTTTTGTAGAGTGCCATTGAACTTACAGCAACTTGTAAGTACCGTAAAGTACAACTAGTGGAAGAGAGTTTCAATCCAGCAGTCATCCAAGATCGCCTGTATTTCCTAGATGATAAAGAAAACCTGTATGTACAAATGACCCAAGACATTTATAACTCAGTAAGAAACCACGATGTCAAATTGTAAGCATGTAAAAAAAAAAAAAAAAAAAGTATCTGTGTTTTATAATATTCAGTTTTTAAAGCATGTTATTCTAACCTCGCCAGGAAATCCTGTTTATTAATATTAGCAAATATCAGTATCTGAAATAAAGTGTGAATGTGAGATTGTTTTAATAAAGCAGAACTTCTCCAACTCTACTTGTATCTTAGCCTGGCTTCTCCTCTCCTTCACACTTCGAACCCTACCTATCTTCCTACTGTGTGCAGATGTATTGTTAATGCTCTGAAAGTTAACACTGTGCACCTAAGCATGTGAAAGTGGGTACATTTATATTCATATTAAAGGGTGAACCACTGCATTAGTAAAAATTACGTCCCTAAGTCAAAACTCATTAAAAAAGACCATTAATGAAACTTACAGTTGTCTCAAAGGCACTAATCAAAAAAGGTCTGTATTAGATGCTTACATTAACTTTTATCCATTGCAGCAGAAACACCCTCTTATTTTTCATGTACCAAATAATACATGCACAGAATGAGAACAATTTGTAAGAACTAAGAAGTATTTTCCTTCAGGTGCAAATGGCGGAATGGTAAGCCAGGTACTTCATAATAAAGCGTGGCTTAGACTTCTCTAGGATTTTTTTTTAAAAAAAGGCAAATAGTATTACAGAATGGAATAAAATAAATCTGTTCTTAATAGAAGGCGTTAGCAGGCCAAATTTTACTGCCTCTTGTAACACATGCTTCAGTATACCCCACTGAGTTTAGCTGATGTTGTATAAAGTATGGAAATTTTTCTGATTAACCAGACTCATTGTTTATATAACTTGAGAACAGTTGTACTGGGTCAGACTGAAGATCCATCTGGCAGAGTACACTGCCTTCAAGATGGGGTGATTGTAGGTGTCTGGAAGCAACTACGGAGAAGGCAGCAAGCACCCAGCAGTGCTTTCCCAGAATAATCTCCTAGCAATCATCACGCTTCCTGACTCAATAGTAGTATCTCTGAATTTAGAGCTGCCTTCAATAGATTTTTCTCCCCCCAGGTTTTTTAATTATTATTGAAAAATATGTAAATCATTGGCCTCTCGTAGCAGTAAGTTTGTTTGCTTCACACAGATCCTTTCTTCTGTAATGCCCCTTAGTTCTTCTGCGAAAGGGTGAAACAGCATTCCTACTCTTCCCTCATGCACTTGTGATTTATAGACTTTAGGTAATGCTGAGAAAGGCCACAGGTGCTTAAAGCAAGGGCAACTGCAACATGGGTGTGGAACGCCTCCTGTGTACTGTAGCTGATTAGCACAGATGGAATGACAGAGCTGCTGTGTTTTTAAATGCGGGGAGTTTTTAAATTGCCCTAATACAGCAAAATCATTTGGGTTACACCCTTCTTTTTGCACAGTTCAGAACTGATGTTGGCATTGTCTGCACACGCAGATCCTTACAGCAGTCTAGAGAGTTTAAGTGAAAGTCTTAAAAAACCAAAAGCGTCAATGGTGCAAATAAATAGTCAAATTGTTTACCCCCTACTGAGGCCAGCATATTTTGTCAAAATGGCTCCAGACTACCAGCTAGAAACTGTTCATTACCAGGACTTATAAGGCAGAAATTGGCGTTTTCTTCAGCACAGTCTACAAACCAGCGAGTTTTGTGTCGTATGCCTACAAGATTTATTTGATATTTTAATCTATAAATACACGAGGTTTCCACCAGTAAAAGCACAGGAATTTTCTGAGTGGTCATGGCCACTGCTTACATACTGAACAAAGTAACATGTAGTATTGCATATGAATAAACAAACTTTGGTTCTCTACCTGGAGAAGTCTTAAGGACCGATCTCTTTTACTTGTTAAACAATGGCTTGCAGAGGACAACAAGGCAGCTGAAGGCCACACTGAACGCTACACTCTGGAAAGTTCGGGACACTGTAGAACTTAATTAGTTTCTTGAAGGCACTTTTTTTGATCATCACCTCTTCAGGCAGCCTGGAAAGAATTCTGGCATTTGCATGAGATTCCTTCTCAGTGGCTGCTGCTTTGGGGTTACATGGCTCGAGACTACCAGTCATTGGCACACTGTTGCAACTAAGGGAACGTGCTGTCTTTTTCTTGCCTTGAACAGATAAATAACTGAATAAAAAAGAAGTTAACTTATGTTTGGTAACATCTTGGACATCTTCTGGAAAACAGTCATCTAGAGGATCCCCTTGACCTTTCACTTGTTGACTAATCACACATGTACCGGGACTCGCTGCTGACTTCTTAGGCTGAACTACTATTTTTCTGGAAGGCATTTTGTATTTTCCTCTATCTAGATAAAGCTGAGAAGCATTACTAATGGCATCAGAACTAGGCTCAACTATCATATTAGGGATTCTTGACCCATCACCAGAATTGATGCAGTGCAACCCATAATTCTGGCTAACAATTTGGGCTGCAGTGTGTTGAATGATGTTCCAGTCTTGCAGAATATCTTCCCTGGTTGTGAACTGAGATGTTACAGTAAAGCGAATGATGAATTTGTCATGAACAGTTGCTGGAACAAGGAAGAGCCTGCCAGAACTGCTTAGTTCTTTCAGGAGTTTTTCTGTCAGCCAGTTGGGACCCTGTTTTAAATATGAATAATAAGGAAAAAAAAGGATACTATAGTTAGAATTTCCAGCAACATCCAAACATCTCCGTAAGAATTCCAGCATTACATATTCTTACATTAAAGTTCTTAATGTCTGGGGAGAGATCAGCTGTGGTCAATTCATTCCAAAGAGACATGCAAAAGGCTCAATCTTTACCTTTAGACGGAATACAACCAGTCCAAGATGTCTTGTGGCAGGAATTTCAAAGAGTGGATCACTTTTAACCAAGGATTCAAAGAATTTGGCTGTTTCAGTACCCTATAATTAAGGAAAAAAACAGTAGTTATGTATTGGTTTGTCACAAACCCACTGTAAGACACTAAACTAAGTAGTTAAGAAGAATTCCTTTCCTTACTGAAACACATCATTCCAATGCATGAATGGCAGCAAACAGAAGAATGACAACAAAGCTAAGAATTTAAAAATTGGTCTCTATTTGCCCAAACCCTTGACAATGAACAAGAGTAACTGGACTACATATAGGAATTTTCTAGAAGAAGGTTTGAAAACAGAACATGCCCTCTCAGATCAGTCCTTTTGTGGCAACCATTGATCCACAATATGATCCCTTTATTTATGCTCCATCAAAGACTTAAGACCGTAAATTTTCATCCTAATGGGTTCAGCCATTCATCACAGCCTGCCTCCCTAACAGCTGCCACTTTGCCTCAAAGAAAGCTTCTAAGATCAGTACTCAGTCATGTGCAGAAGGCACTGACTTACCAAGTCGCTTTCCATTACCTATTGATTGCAGAAAGGGTACAGGAAATGTTTTGTCTACACAGTCAATCTTTCCAGATCACTTAACCAGTAAAATCAGCACCCACTGAGTGTTCACACACAAGCTTTGTGTGTGAGGATTTCTGTTATGCCCCAGCTACCAATAAGTGAACATAATACATTTATGCTCGTATTGTTAATTTACATACATGTCGGACATGAGCTTGAAGCTTTTTCACCCCAAATGAACGAATCACAAACCACAACTTCAAAGAACGAAATCGACGACTGAGTGGAATTTGCCAGTGCTGTGAAAACACAACAGTTGATCAGTGAGTGCAAAAACAACAGAAAGGAGTGTCCCCTTACACTGCTACCTCTGCTGCTTCAGACTTAGGTCAGAAATTGCTGTTGACACAAATCATTTCAAATTACTGAAGATCTGCTAAACCTAGGAAATAGCCATCAAAGAAATGCTGTATCTACACATTTTTCAATTAATTGCAAAAATAAGATTCTGGCTATTCCCCTTAATCTACGGCCTAGATATGCTTGGAATTTTCAATTACCAGCTAACAACACCTTTTTGCATTTAAAGAGCATTATCAATTTCAGATGTGTCCATTTACACTTTAGGTCTGAGTGCTCAATTCAGTTCCTGTAATTTGCATATTTATAAGTGCCATCCTGAACGTTTTCCCAAAACAACTACGAACAGCGACTGTTGATGGAGGGGTAGACCCTTCCAGAGGAAGCAACACCTAATGCATGCAGAAGAGTGACAGAACATGTAAAGCAATGCTTCTAGGGAGCTACACAATTACATGCAGAGTTCTATTTAACCACAAGAGGGACTCATTGATAATTTTTTTCCGCCCCTCTCTACACTCACATTCTCTAGTGAAAAGCACTATTGATTTCAAGGAAACAATTATCTTTTCAGGACCAGGGTGAGATCATAGCAGAAACAATTGGCAGTGAATATTCTTTTGTTTTACTGTGCTGAAATCCGCTGTAAGATTGATCTAAAGTGAAATGCCTCTTAGCTCTCCTATGAATATCTTCATGTGAAGAAAGATGTAATTCGTTCTACTGCTGTTTTACAGCATGGTGTTTCCATTGCTTACTCTTTTCTCTCTTTTAGTACGTACCAGAGATACAAGAAAACCAGCCAAAATGCCACCAGTAGGAATTGCTTCAGCAACACAATGCACAGAAATGACCCTTCTAACTAAAAAGGCAAGGCTGGATCCCCATCTGTGTAAAAATCTGAAGTATTTAAATCTCTATATTTGAAAGCAATTTTATAATTAATTTTCATAACCAGGGCTCACGTCAGTTTTATTATTTATTCTGCATTAGGATCTCAGTATAATTGCTTTTATGCTCTTATATAGTAAGACCAGCTATAAAATAAGCACAGTCCAGAGTGTGAGGAATTTTGCAGTCCATTTGAACATTTTATATACAATTTAACTCAAATAACAACTTACCATGAAATCAACAGCAGCTCCTGAGTTGGGATGTCTGAGGTAGACAGGGTTAACACTGAAGGTTTGATGTAGTTTGTATTTATCCTTAACCCTATCAAATGTAGAATGAACTGTATTTAGCAAAAATTATGCAGAGAAAGACTTTGCAATTTGCACGTTATCCTTTTGGTGGTGTTTGTGTTTTGCCTTTACTCACCAAAATCCAGTGCAGTCAAAATGAACCATCATCCATTTAGAAGGGTTAAAAGTAAAGGAATCTGCATATTCAATTCCATCCAAGAACAATCGAAATTCAGGGCATACAAATGCTGTTCCTGCATATGCAGCATCAATATGAAGCCAGAGTCCCTCAGCATCACCTGTTGGAATCAAAAATGTTTTATGTAAGGGACATAAGGGATCAAAGTACATGTTTAATTTCTCCTCTCTGAAAACTAGGTGCATGTTTTTGCAGAAGGCAGGCAGGCTGACAACAAAATAGCAAGCAAGACAAAGAATTGACAATCTAGTTTTATTCTAAAGCTGTGGATCCAGAACCTCAAAATACAGGATAATGCTGAAATCAGATGGTATCTATAAGAAAATTCACTATTCCATATTTCATATGAGGCTTTTCAACATCTGATTTGCCTCACCTGCCTTTCTACTAAGTGAAATTCCCCAGTACAAAGCCAGAATAAAGATGCAGCGGCAAGCAAAAAGGACCCAGAGAGAGAATCCACGCTGATGCAACAAGAAAAAGTGCCACAGCAGCTACTTGTCAGAATTTAAGCCAGAGTAAGGTCTGCAACCATGTCAAATCTACCTATTGAACCAGTGGCTACAAAGGATGTCCTAACAAACACCACCTGCAGAACTCCTTTGCTAGGTTAAATATTTATGTATCCATCCTACAACAGTACTGCACTCTGTACTGTACAGTCTGTATTCCCTGAATAACCACATTAAAGATTTATCAGTTGGCAAATTTCATCCATCTTGAATAGAATGTATTTTAGCATCCTAATCTAAATCTCATAAAAATCACTGCAAAGTCTTGTGCTGAGTCCACTGATCTTTGAGACACATCTGAAAAACTCAAGATGATTAGTGTTTCTGCTCTCCTTTGTTTTGGCATGAGAATTTCTCATACTATCTTTTCTGTGCTATCACAGTTCAAAATTGGAGCGGGGAAGACATTTAAAAGACACTTACAAATTGGACCCAGTTCTGAGAGATTGTCAAAAGCACAGACACCAGTTGTACCCAAAGTTGCACAAACCTAGAAGAAAACAAACCTGTTAAGATGGCATTTTTTTAATAAATGGATGCAACACTTTAAAAGTGCAGAGGCTATCACAGACAGTTGAAATGATATTAAAAAATTTCTGTTCAATAAAATAGATATTCTATATGCATTTTAACCTCCAGCTAACATATTTAATTAATACATTAATTAATAAGGAATGCTTCAGATGTAATTTTATGTTGACAAGAAGAACACAACACAATGTTGATACTCCCAACCAGAAAGTGGAACATACAAAGACTGGCACTAGGCCTTTCCTTCTGTCTTCTGCAATGGCTTGCTTCAAAGTTTCACCTCTGAGGGAAAAGTTCTCATCCACAGGCAGAAATTTCACCTTCACAAGAGAAATCAAGCCAGCCTTTTCTACAGAAGAATGCGCCTGTAAAAAAAGAAAAACAGTAAGAAAGCAAGCTCTGAAGCTGAACAGCTGTGATAAGTTATGGCCTTATAAAGACAGTGGTTGCAGGAATAGCAGAGATAAGGTCCTTAGTATAATCCATATTAATACAAGTCTGAAAGTTTCTTTGTGAGTAACTACAAGAAACTGTAATTCCAGTGAATGCATATGTTCCATTTATTTGGGTTCTGGTCTCTAAACCGTAGTAACAGGCATCCTCACCTTGTGTTTGAAGGGCCATTTATCAAAACTCAGCTCTTAAAGGAGCCTCTAGAAACGGATCAACCTCAGTTTATTCCCTCCTCCCTGCCACAAGAAGATAACCCCCCCCTGAAGTATGCCTACTTCTGGGCTGGGGTAGACCAAACCCCCTGACAAGAAAAAGCCCTTTTAGTTATACTAAGAGAGAACCAGAACGAGTGTGTTTCCTGTTGCAGTTTTCACAGGGGAATCACAACTGTTCAGTTCAGGAGTCCAAGGACCGAACAGGTTCGCAGGCAGAGCTGCAGTACTGTGTAGATGTTTCCTCCAAGAACAAGCACAGAGGCCCAGAGTGGAGACCACAACCCCGAGCAGCGCTGGGGTAATGCCCTCAGTGTGCCTGTCCGAGTGGAAGGAGGCTGTGAAGAAACAAGAGCTGTAGCAGATGAGATCAGCACTCAGTTACTGCAGTAAGGCTTTGTGACAAACAGGAAGGAAGTGCAGAAATAAGTCACGTGAAACAGCCTCTTTAAGACTGCCAGGACCCTACAAAACCTCATCTCAAACTGATTTCGTTTCCCCATTTGCAGAAAGCAACATCAGAGGGGTTCGTTTATGCCTGTGAGCCATTCCTGTTTGTGTTTTCCTCTTGGTACAGAAAGGCAAGTTCACATTGCATGGTCTGGGCGGGACAGCAGAAGCAAATTTATTTTCTTTGTAACCATAAGAACCTACTTGATCAGACGCATAAGCGATGAGGCGAGAATTGAGTGAGGACTCATCGGTGTCTGGCTCAGAAAGCTTCATCTCCAGAATTTTGTTTTTCCTTGCTGCTAGCAGCGCAACCAAGGTTGATTCACTCACAGTGCTCTGCAAAGACATTGCTCATTTACTGCAACATATTGCTACTTTATTGCTTTTTTGTCAGGGATTTAGGGATGTCACTGAGGTGCTCAGCTGCCCACTCCCTCTTTTCTACCACCACTTTTCTGGGATGCAGTGAAAAGTTGCTAGCTGATGAGCAGTTCTCTGGGCCAGCAACACAAAACAAAGCCCTTTAACTGCTGTATATTTTTAACATGCAGGACCAGAGTTAGGAGGAGTAAATAAATCACATTTTCCTTTTGTTCTTCTACAGCTAAAACATAGTATCTCCCGTAAAAATTACAAACCTGAGCAAAGCTCCTTACAACAACATAGAGCCTCCGCACTGATTCCAGGGGATACTCATTTAGGCCTCATGAAAGGAGGTAAAGGTTCAGGCCTTGACCTTGCAACTCTCAAAGTAGACATGAGAAAAAGGAAAAACAATTTCTTGTGTGGCTATGTACTGCTGGCAGAAGGAATGACAAGGATTCCTTCTCTAATTATGCAAGAATCACTTTAGTGAATAATTTGGTGATGTGAAACAGACTGAAGACACCAAACCCGACTCTCATCTGTCCTTGTTAAGGCCACAAGAATACCTGCTCCTCATCCATAACACAACAGGACTAAAAGCAACAGTAATTCTTATTCTATAATCTTCTATATTTAATACTAAAATTTGGGAAAGTGATGTCAAATTGGGATTCGTCTCCATTCAGACTCATAAAGCAGATCTTGCTGGTTTTGCCTGCAGGAAAACTACCACCCAGAGGGAAATTCACTTGAGTGAAAACAAAACGTTGATGAGGCCACCTCTGATCTCTCCTACCTGTAATACTCCTCCACCCACACTGTCAGGATGGTGGTGCAGGAATTTATCTGGAAGGCCCAGCATTTTAGCCAACCAATCCATCACATTCATTTCCAGTTCTGTACAGGCTGGACTGGAGGCCTAGAAAAATAAAAATAAAATAAATAGAAAAAGAGAATCAGCCTGCAATTCACCCTGCAAACACAGTAGGATATAACCCTTAGAGTAAATCACGTATCACATTAGAATTAATAGCTATGAACAGTTTTTTATTGCCTTGAGAGAAATCTCACCCAGATGCAACAAAGGCAGATGACAAGCTTTGTAGCACTGGATATGTAAGCAGCTCGTTGTGTAATACTGTGGCCCATACCTAGCTGAACACAACGCTACTGCAATAAAAATTATGTTGTCTGCTGAGTTCTGTAATACAGACATCTAGGTTAAGGTCGCAGTTGAGGCTGAGCGCCAGGTACCTTGCTCATTCACAGCTGCTCTCTTAAAACCAAATACAGACTCCCACCAACCTCCTTAAAGTGCTCTCTCTAGATTACCTGCACCACCTCAGTGTTGAGCTTCTAAACTATCAATAATTTGAGTCATTAAAAAAAAAATTCACAATGAGCTATTTGAGACAAAACCCTGACACTGCAATTCACCACACAAGTACAGGCTCTTGGTCCCTAAAGAGACAGGGCACTGGATCTGTCTTCCAACCAAGTTAAGGGAGGCTTTTTGAAGAGCGGCAAAAGAAAGATGAAAGCTGTTCTGCAGTATCCAGCTTTCCTCTTAAGAATCTATTTACATCGCAAACTCAACAGAAATCTATCACAGCTAGACTGAGGGCATGGAAATGGGTGTTTCTGTGTATGCAATGAGCTAATGTTATACAACTACATGAAGACTATAACCACCAATTTCTTACAGGTTTATGAGCTTCTACTGCTTTCTTACACAGACACAAAAGTCTAAAAACCCAGGCAACTTCACCACTGGGGAGAACACTGGCTTCAGAACGCTACTGAGGTATGTAGAATCATAACCAAGTAGCACTGTGTACCTGCTGCAGGAGGATACAAAATACTCAGATATTCTGGGAGAGGCCACTAAACAATTATTTTCAGAAGAGGAAAAATAGGAAATGTGTTCTCTCAAAGGAGCAGGAGAACTGGAACAGAGCCCGACCTAGCCTGCAGTCATGGATGGTGTCTTCTCTACTGCCTGCAGTGCTTGTGTAACAGTCTTGGCACTGAGACTAGATGACAGGGAACAATGCTCACAGTGGGATATGCAAAGAATTAGAAAACAGACATTTCTAGTGGTATATTTCCTTAATTCATCTCTCACGACTAGGTAATGTTTGGTCTTATATATTCTATTTATTTATTTTTCTAAGTGACATTTGTCATTTATGCAAATGACATACAATTGGTTAAAGTAAATAATTATAATGACTCACAGAAGAAGAAAGAATGACTATGACTGGCTCCTCCACAATACACACAGGAGACAAATATATAAAATAACAACAAAAAGAAAATTACCCATGTGAATCCCAAGCAGTTAATTGCATCAGCCAACATGTCTCCAAGGAGTGAAGGCCAGGAAGTAAGAGCTGGAAAGTAGGCATGCATATGTGGACTTTGCCAATGGACTACCTAGAACAAAATTATCTAGAAGTTACATCTGAAAACATCACAAAATTCTGCAAGCGATGTAGTGATTAGTATCTGTTTAAAGTGATGGAAAAGGATCACAGCAACATAACGTGCAATTATAGATCTGCTAGCAAAAAGCTACAGAGATAGTAACAGGAGTGCAGCACTAGCGAATGATAATACTGGGTCGTTATTAGATAAATTCCAAATTACAGCAAAAGCATTATCTGAATTAAACAGGCAGCCAAAGACTCAGAACAGGAAATAATGGTCTTTTGAACATGACACAACAATCAGAAATATTTATCAAAACATTTATCTTCATAAGGGGAACCTTCACAACAAAATTGCTGTTACTTATTTTGTCAAACAACAGCTTCCCTTTAGCCACACACAGAAATTTACAATTATATAGCCCCCTTCCTTACACTGAAGGAGCCTGTATGTGGGACACCAGCATAAGTATGTTTAATGTGAATACGTCTCCTACATCACACTGAGCTTCTGCAAACATCTGTAAAGAAAATTTTAAAATACACTTTGAAACAGCTTCTTACCTAAAACGTTTAATTAGGTAATATGAACTCCCTTAGCAGAACCTGCAGTATTTATGCACAAGAGGAAGGAGACCTTTACATGCAAGGAGACAAATCTTACATGTACATGACCCTGGACAAGAGGCATTTCACTTTGCTGTGCCTGAGTTTTCACCTCTCTGAAACTAAGATGATGCAGTTCAGCAGGCAGAGGGGTCTTGTGAAGCTAAATTCACCAGTGTCAGAAAATCATTGTTCCCCTCTAAGCAAACATGAGTTATTCTTAATGTATAAAATACTTCAAAAATACATTCAGTCTATCCCCTACAATTGTACTTAGGAACACAACAGTAATCTCCAGAATCCTTCTGCAAATGTAACATCTGCAAAACTTATTCTACATTTTGGGCGCTTTAAGTAAATGTTCTGTAGAACCTGTGCATTCCAGGATTCAGTGTTCACCCCAGGTAGCAATGGCTTTTTCTTGTTGTGATTATACTTTATTTCTTACCCCAGGCATAATAATCTTCTCTATATCTCCAATGATGTTGTCCCAACTGTCTGGGTCCATTGGGGCAGAATCTGGCAATTGGGCTCTCATGTAACCCGGCTGTACATCAGGAGTCACTCGTCTCTCTCTCACATTGCTCAGGTACTGGCAAATGTAGTCCACCATCTCTTTCCCTGCAAGAGGCAAACCAGTGCTTTGAGTTTCAATTGCAGGAAAACTAACAGTACTAGTACTTCATGCAATTTGTCATTAGCATTGGACAGGGCTTGGAATACTGCTCCCAGGATAGCCACAGGAACTAACCCTCCTACACTCTACTTGTCCCATCTAATAATGTAGGGACACAGCCTCTAGAACAGGCTTCACGGGGACAGAACAGATCCACAGGGTTATTTCAGTGTCATCACTGAATAGTTCAAATGCACCTTTAAAATACAATCATGGTACAAGTACAGTTTGATTACTGACAGACAGATTTTCTTGCCTAAAAATTAGCTGAAACTGCATTTCAGACATCCAATTTTCGTAATGCCCCATGCTTTCCTGTCGTTACAACATACCCCCTTTTGCATCTTCTGAAAACAATGGTACAGGTCCACACCTTTTCTCCACTTTTCAGGCAATCTCCTTCAGCCCTGGGACCGAAGTTTGCTTCCCATCTCCAGAACTGTACCAGTATCACTGAAGTTTCATGGTGTCAGCCCGGGAAGAGCCACTGTGCATAATCTCTTAGCACAAGTTTATTCAGAATCACAGTTCTGCAGCTTTCCCACAGTATTTTAAATTTAAGACCAAAAAGAGCCTAAATCATCCACTGACTCCAAATCCATTAAACTCAACCCTGGAACACATTTTTGTCTCAGCCTCAGCAGATCTAATTTACAAGGACATGTGTGCAAATGAAGAGTACATATAGCTTATTCTAATTCTGGGTACCATTCCCAGCTCTACAACAGTTGATCTCCACAAGCAAATGCTACCTGTTTCCAAGAGCAAAGGATCACTCACCTCTCCGTCTGTACTCCTCAGGCTCCATGCCGATTCCTTCTAAAGGCACCTCTGCAAACGTGGGCCACAACCTTTCAGGAGAGGTGGGCAGTTTGGTCTGGTGCCCTGCTAGCTGCTTCACCCTTTATAGCTCCCTTTCTCTCTCAGACTCACGCATTCTGGAAAAGGTTTAACGTAGGCAGGTTATTGGTGAGCGTTTATTTTAAACTCCTCCCAACTGAGGGCTTTTAGTCTCTCGTATGTTCTCATCTGTGCTCTTTTGATGTTTAAGAGTATATCTCTAAAAGAAGCTGCCTCTGGGCTAACCCCTTCCCATTTTCAAATGATCTTTCAGAAGTCCCACAGTAATCCACGTCATAAATATATGACGCATTAACATCAGACTTGTGGGAGAGAAAAAGCTCAAGAGTTTCCAAAACCAAATAAAGGCAGACATGTTACTCTAGCACACTGAACAGTAGTCACAAAAACATGCCACCAGCAAGAACAAATCTGACACTGCAGGGACTTTTTTTTTTTTTTTCCTTTAAAAGAATTGTAGGACTGTTTTCCCAAGAGGACAGCATACCTGCATCCCTGCAAGTCTTCAGTCCCTACGCTGTCAGTCCCTTGCTGCTAGAAAGAATGGTATTACAATTATTGCCAGTTCCAGAACTGCTATACAAGGCTGCAATGATCCTGTATGGATATCTTGCCCTTCCAGATCAGATGAGGTTACACAGCAGGGTGATGTTCCTCCACTGATACCACCCTAGATTGCTGAGCTGGGAAAACGCATCTTCCCCAGTCACTGTTCTTCCTTTTCCCACACATGATATGCATAAGCACTGGGATTTGGCCTTAGATCTCCTGAATTCCTCCAACTCCTGCACCTGGATCATTCTCAGTTTGGAAGAGCAGCCATATAGATTCCCCCTTGTTCCAGTTCTAGGACCTAAAATTACATCCTGACCTCTTTGGCAGCACAACCTGTGACACCGTATCCAATGCTGAGCACTTCCCTTCACCAGAAGGAACTCACCTGCTCTACACTGACACCAGGCAGTCCTGGGAAGAGAGCGGTGGGACTTACGGACTAAGAACTAGAAAAAGAAACTATTACATAGTAAAGTAAATGCTTGCCCTATTTTTGCTATACCCTAGGCTCCTGCTTAGGGCTGACCCTGTTGGAGACAGGATACCTGGCTAGGCAGACACCTTCGTCTGATATGTGACAGCAGTTTCTTTATTCTCATCATACAGGAGAGAACTGGCTGTCAGAGCAGCTTTGATTTTCTGCCGCAGGTACTATAATGCAGCCTAAATGCATTCATTATTCTAGGAAGTTGTTACATCTTTCTTCACAGCATACTTTCCACAGAACAGTGCGAAAACCTTTCCTAGTTTCTGCTGCGATTAGATATTTGAGAAAGAACGATTTCACAGATATGACAAAGATGCTCTGATACATGCACATCAGATTAATATACTGAAATTAAAAAAAAAATTGATAAAAAAGGCACTGAAAGAACAAGTGCAAGAAGTGAAAAAAAACCACCCATACTGTATGCATGTTAATCTGCTTTATCTCACAGTTTTCTGGAAACATGAGGAGAAAATCCAACAAGCTGTCCTCACAGTTAATATCAATTTACGAACCTCTCATGGCTTTGCTGTAAATGCTACCATAAAGGGGAACAAAGGGGGAGAGAAGGAACTGGCATCAAGCACAGGACCAACTCAAAAAGAGGCGAAAATTCTTAAAAACTGTGATTCTAGCTCATTACAAGTAACTCATACATTACTTTAACATACGGACATCTGTTCAAAGAAAACTGGTAGCTAATTACACTTATGATTTCAATTTGGAACAGCAAATAATGAGCAATACTTTTAACAATGTTTTCAGAGCTCGACTACACAATAAATATTCCATGTGACATATATCCTACGCCTTTGCTCAAAGGTGATAGTTTCATCAGGTTGGTTTCTCGTTCTGTGCAGAAGAGAACAAACAGCAGGTCCTGTTCAGAACTAGAATAAAATAGGTGATAATGAATTACAGGTAGGGTAAATATTGCTGGTGATAAATAAATTTTTGTTATAGCTACCCTGCACTTGGAAGGATTTTGTTACAGACAATGAGGAATAGAATATTTGCTCACAGGAAGCAGAATGAATAGAAAACGTTCTTTTCATTGTTTGCTACAAAGGTCTCTGCCATCGAAACCGTGGGAAATTCTCCATTTGGACATGAACATTACCACTATCACTACTCAGACGAATGCTGAAATTCTTATCATTATTAAGAACACAGAGATTAAACTGTAGTTAAGTTTGTGGGACATGGGGACGCAAACATTATTTTGATCACAGAGTAATCCAATCGGAGCAACACCTAATGAGCACATTTAACTTGACTAATTTGTTTCTGTATTTGCTAGTAACTTAACAGACAGTTTCTGGGGCGGGGGGGAAATTAAAAAACGAAGAAACCAACCCTAAAATACAGTCATTTCCAGTTAGTCACTGCACAAGGCTGGGTTCAAGTCCTTGTACCAGCTGAGCATGAATATATCCTTGAAAATAATTTTTCTAAAAACCATCACCACAGATTTTCCATTTTTTATTATCTTTTGATTATTTTGGGGTCAAATTTGCCAATGGGGATTGAATTTGCCAAATTTATACCAATACTAGGATACTTAGGATTTTTTCCTAACTGTCAATTCTATAAATTCAAGTCAAAGTTTGAAGAAGGAAGATTTTTACTTCATATTGTATAACACAATTCTTTCCCCACTCCTCCCTCCTACCTTTGAAGGCCATTCTAAGCCTGAAATTGTTTTTTTATATTTTTCTGAATGACTAACACAGCCCAGCTTTGACCCTCTAATGCGCACACAAAACAACTGAAATGGAATTGATTCTACACTATATGTATGTGGAAAAGATATTTAATTGTAAAATAGAAAAAGTAGGCCAGAGTACAGTTTTAAGGGTAATTCTTCTGTGTACAGTATAGGTAAACTAGACTTTTTGCTTAAGTTTATATAAACAATTCCATAAAAGCAGTGAAACATGGAACAACAAAGCAAAGCACAAAGAATTTTATCTTACAAAAAAGGAATCTGCACAGTAGTTCAAAATTTAATGTAACACAGCACTGAACAATCTTAAGGCAGCTCAGTCTAAGCACAGGACTAGAAGTCAGGAACTCCTGAGATCTATTCCCAGGTCTACCACAGATTCATGTGGTCTTGGGCCAGTCATTTAACACTCCCTGTGTTGCACTTATACCAGTTATAAAATTGAGACAATAACACTCACTTACCTGCCTCAGGCAGTACAGTAAGGGTTCTTTAAAAGATTTTACAATGCTTTGAAGATGTAACGTGCTATGTAAGTCCTAAGCATAATAGATCACTGCACAGACACACACAAACACGGTATCACAGTGAAGAACAATGATGCTAGGTAAGAAGAGCATCACTACAACATAAAAAAAATTACTTGTCCAATTGCATAATTAAAATGCAAAAGTCTGTTTGGAAAAAAAAACCCAACGTATCACTGAAATAATTTCAAGGCTATTGGGGAAAAAGAGATCAATAGGAATATTCTAAAAGAACTACTAGTTGTGTTCCAGTGGAGACATTCTTTTCTATTCATTACTGAACTTTAAAATGTTTGTCCAGGAAAATTGTAAGACACACAAAGTGACGTTTCATTGCCTCCACTACCAAATGTTAAATTGCCTCCAATATGTCAATTAAGATTTTTTTTGTTCTTTTTCATTACAAATTACATTCTTCCAAGAAATATACCATCCACAATAAAACTGGCTGCTAGTTTACTTCAAATGACCTATAGGCTAAGCATTTTTCTCATAATTTTTCTCATCTTTGCTGAAAAATACCTATGCAAGATGTATGGGTCGAAATTATAAAAACATGCAGCATATGTACAAACTGAAAAGTTTAAAAAATATTAGCTTCATATACATGTAAATCTACTTGGATATATCTGAAATTAAATATAAAAATTTCACCACCTAAAATAAAAAAAAAACAACCAAAAATGGTTTTCAGAGAATCTGAGACAACTACTTAAAGCTGTACAAAGATTTCCACCTGGAAATGTCTTATTCAGAGAAGTTTAAGTTGTTACCATGTAGAAATAACTGTTAATTCATTTTGTCACATAATTCATTTTCAAGCTGTCAGCTTAAATCAACATCATCACCCTTAAAACTGTTCTGTTTTTCAGAAGTTAGATTCATACTAAAATCAAAATTTCACAAAAACATTGGCTTCTCGTGTTTCTGGTTCCCTTCAAAAAGATTTATCAACTCATTTTGAAACTGTAAAAAAAACAACTATTTACAGTATTTCATTTTAAATACTTTGCACAATTTCTAAATTCAGAGTTTTTATGTTACAAGAAATTCATCAGAGCTCACGGCTTAAGTCCGGTTATCAACTTGTAGCATCTCCTCTATCATGTAATCCTGTGTCTGTACCTATATAGCGTACAGTTCAAGATTGTACTGCAGGTTTTTGAAAGTAACAGGCTTTGCAGTATGTTCATTTTTTTATTAAACAGCTTCTTTATTAGTCTGGAGGCGGTTCATTGCCTCTAACTTCTGCCGATAGGCCTCTGCTTCTTGTTCTTTCTTTAGAAGCTGCTGACGATACTTTTGTGCTTCTCTGTTTGCCTCATCCAGCTGCTTCTGAAGAGTTTCTCTTTCCTATTAGAAACAGAACCAGCAATATTTTGTCAAATATGTATCAAATGCAAATTAAAATGGCAAATACTTTTCCTTTACATGCAGCACAAGTGTTAGGGTATCATGTAGAAATCGTTCAATTCTTACTCGGGCAAACCTATATGAATGCTGGCTGCTGTGTAAATTAGACATGAACTATCACACCACACAACTCCCCACAATAAGGCTTGGAAGTGTAAATACAGTAAACCCAAGTTTCTTTAGCTGCAAAGATACTAAGCAAGTCTTCACGGAAAAACAGTAAAATAAAAAAGTGGAAGCATGGTGACCTAATGCTAACATAAAATGGTAACATTCCTCCAATGATTCAATTCCCTTTGTTTCTTTTTAAAATTGAAATCCAATCTAATAGGATTGTCCCTTTCTGTTGTAATTCTAATCAAACAGTATAATGAAAAACTGTTACCTAACAGCAGTTTGCACTGGAAAGTGACAGCTGCTCCGTAACCAAAATATACATATAACTGGTTTGTGAATGCAGTGATCTGAAGTGACTGACACTATGCAATCCGGAGGTATAATTACATCCCTAAGGGCACCACATTTTTATGAATTAACAGGCATTTAGCTAGATAACCTTTTCCAATGCAAAAGAAGTAACTTAAGGCTGCACCCTGCATACAAGTTTGTTGAGGATGGCTACAAAATGGTTTCTAAGCAAAATAATATGGGAAATGCCACTTCCTATGAAGCTGCCTTAGGAACTAAGGCCAATGTATTCCTATCTCCAGTGATGTAGGTACTGTCATTTTGTTTGATGCTGCACTGGTCCAATCGAAAAAGCAATTTCCTTCGAAAATAGTTTGTTTTGATCTTCAACGACGTATCATTTCATTAAAGTGCATCATATTTTTATGAGTAAGGTAGCATTTGATTTCAAATCATTCTTTCCGCTGTAGTTTTTAAGTAGGCACAGGGAGGTTGTCAGAGAAATTAGCTATCTCCCAGAAAAACAAAGCTCTTATCGAAAACTGAGGCCCAGTGAAAATAAGTTGCCTTTTTACCTTATTCCCACCCCAGCAGTTCTGTACCCCATTCCCATTAATACCTCAAACAGTTGTTAGAGGTTTCTCCCCCCATCCCCCCCATAACAGTATCCCTATTCTTCATCTCTTTGATTGCACTCACACATTTTCATGGTCAGAGCCTGAAAATACAAAATACTCTGCCTCCCTTCTACTTGCTACTGTTCTCAGTACTTGTCACAGTCACATTTAGCAGTCACATGCTGTGCTGAATGTGCTGGAATATAATGACATAGGTGATCAGACCATTGCTAACAGCAGCATCTGTATAGCAAAAACAACAGGTGAAGGAGAGATGTTATTAACACATTATACAGACTAGCTATAATACAGCACAAACTTCATTATGTGCAACTTTATTTTACATAGGGTTTTAAGAGCTGAAGGAAGCTAGCTAGGGTTTGCTTCATTTAGAGGATATGCTAATAAAATGAGAGCTCATCTGATCTGGCTTACTTATTTGAAAAGGTAGTTCAACTTCCACCGCTGAAAATTTGGATCCTGCTTTTTGAATAACTTTATGAATGGCCAACCCATGTAGCAACTATACTGATGAATGCCAAATGAATGGTAGAGCCTACATGATTGATATTCCAGCACCAGTTCAACCAAAACACACTCCCATTTCTGTAAGTTATCTATGTAGCATAAGGAGAGCCAACAGCTTATGTAAAACAGCCTCACTGAGTAGCAAGTCAGTAAACAGACTTACAAGACAATTCTCAGGGAAGCCGTCAAATCAGTTGATCCTGCTATGTGTGGAAAGCAACCTTTCCCTCTTGAGCGCACTGAGCTCTGGGATATACTGAGCTGGGCATTATCTATCTCATGAATGTGTCACATAAAAAATGTCAGAAATCTAACACTAGCAAGAAGCAAAGCTGCTCTACCTACTGGGCTGCAGAAGAGTTTAAGAACCACTGGTAGCTCACTGGCCAGTGGTTCTGTGCTGCATTACAAAAAGCAAGGCACTACCACTACTATGGAGCGTGTGCAGACTGCAAACACCTGGGGGTAGAGAGGTTCTTAAACCACATCTTAAAGAGTATTTCCCATGTACCCATGATGAGTATAGCACATTAAGGAAGGGATAGAAAAAAGGGGAAAAAACCAAGTCGCAGTGGCAGAGACAAGAAGATAAAACCAGTATCTACCAGACAGATTAGCAATTACAAGCATGTAGATTAGTCCAGCAACTAATAGGTGTAAGCTTCTAGACAATCATAGTCCTAATGTAAACAGAATGAGTTAAGAAGCTGAGCCCAAGTATACTGTCTAACTAGGCAGTGGAAAGAAACTAATGCTTCTGGAGGAGCAGTGCAGACCTACAGTGGACTGAACAGTGAGAACTGGTCCCTTAACTTTGACATCTAGAACAGGAAGGACTATATCTGGTCTATTAATTTAATAGATCCAGAAGGTGTTCTTAGGGCATTCTTTACAACACAACCGAAAACCTTCTGATTATACGAAGTCTTTTTGTATTGGTATGAAAACCTACCAAGGTAAAAATCAAGTTAGAGGATCTTGAGTGCTCTTAAGAAATCTTCCATTTTATCAGGGAATTCTCCTCATTACATGTAACTTTTCTTAACAGCCTATATATTGACAATAGGGACACCCATAACTAAAATAACCAAACTAAGCATTCTTTTTAATGACAGAAAAACAGGGCAATGAATTCACTAATGTAATTAATCTACAGTTATGATTATTTTTTTTTCCAGTCTAATGAAAGGATTGTCCTGGTTTCTAATGTGTGTCAACTTTCAAATATGCAACACAGGAAAAACAGTCAAAATCAATAATGAAAATAAAAATCACTGTATGTTAATGAATTATGCACAAAAATGAAAAACAGAGTATCTGTGTGACAGGGTTTTTTTGCTGCCATCCTATTTTTAAAATATCAAATTGTTTAGGAATACTGCTATCACGCTTAAAAATGAGCTGAAATGCTTGAACTTAACAGACCCAGAAGAGAAAAGTCAAAAGACATCACTTCAGCTTTAGTCGTTCACAATAATTTCACGGGAAAGTTTTTTACCTCAGATGAATGGGAGGATGTTCAACTCAAAGGCTTTCAAACTACAGTTAATTTTTCATACACTGGGAATTTAAAACAGCTGAAGGAAGCACTCTTAGCCTTGAATCAATTCTTTATAATGAAATAAAGGGACGAATCACCAGTGAGGCAAAGAAACCAAATACTAAAGGTTTTCTACATTAAAAAAATATTTTAATGAGGGGAGGGGTCCCACTCCCTCCAAATTCAAGTATCTACCACCTTCTATGATGATGAAGCTTGAAGTGAACCAACTTTATGCGCACTTCTTTAATGTCCCTGTTACCAAGGTGAGGTAGCACCATAGCCCTGTGAACCACAGTAAGGCTCCTGAAGTCAACTGGCTGCCACACAGAGGCAGAGGTCTGCATGTGCATTTCCAGCTGTACAGGCAGGGACAAAGTCAGTCTTCAAAACTTGTACTTAAAAAGTAACAGATACAACTAACTCATTTAAACCAACTTCTTTTGATACTTGAGAAATGTGTTTAAAATACAGAATTGAAACTGGTCATCCTCCTAAAAACTATTTGTACAGTTATACCAACTATCTGTAATTAGGAACAGGTCAATTTATTCCTTAATGGATCTACATTTTTTTTCATTCACCTAACAGAATTATCAAAATACTTAAGGAAACATAATTTCCTTTACGAATAATTCAGGCAGATGTTTAAAAGTGTGAACAAAAGAAATGCTTTTATTGTAACAGTCATACATTTTAAAAAATGCAGCAAGAAAATTTCAACTGTCATGATAATCTGTAATGACCACAAAGCTGCAAAAGTCGAAAGTATTTGATGTGACAACTTAGGGACAGGGAAAGCAAGCGATGAAAGGTGGTAATTATTGTTATTAGACATGGATAACATATAGCACACACTGTACAATAAAAGGTATTGAATTAGGCACAATTTGTAATATGAACAGAACTTGGAGAATACAGCCTTTGATAAATGAAGTATCATGGAGTTAAGAAAACAAGAACTTACAGCCTAGCCAAGGCAGATAGCAATTTTTATAAATTTTTGACCAAAAGTGGTCAGCACAGTTATAAGAAACAGAAGAAGGAATAGATGGTTGACCTATCATGGCTAATATAAAAAAAGCTACAATTTCAAATTGAACAGCTACATATATTTGTCATATATAAAAAGAAAAGCTCTTAGGTTAGGTCAAAGGATGTTAGGTCTTCCACACTACAATTTTTAAAAAAACAGGATGGTGTAAATATACTTCACAGTAAACTGCTCCAGAACTAAAAAAAAAAAAAAAAAAAAAAAAAAAGAAGAAAAAAAAAGGGGGTGGGTGGGGAGGGGGTACAGATAAAAATTGGCAAACACAGCATCTTACTGTTTCACATTTCCATTAACAGTTATCTAGATATCATGAATGGAAAGGAAACATTGCTAAAAATATGATCTCACAATCAGGACAAGCATGTGGTGATAACAGAAAGATGAGGGTACAGTACTCTTGTTCACTGCTAGTGGAAAGGGTCAAGTTACTCAATAATACATTGGTACCTAGTTTTAAAAACTAGCTAGTGATCTCAAAGGAAAAAACAAAAAAATAAAGTTATCATATACTGAAAACAAGTGTCACTTATGTGTACAATCAGAGGATGAAGCAAACAGCTCTCCTATGTTCTTTTTACAACTTTGTAGAAGATGAATTTCAGTAACAGGGGAGACTGAGCAAGTTATTGTTTCACACACTTCATTCTTGGTAACACAGAAATCAAACTCTAGAACAACACAAAAAAACACAGCCAGATACTCAGTGCTGAACACTAATTAACACATATCACGTAATACACTCCTTACTTCTATTTCTGCGGACTCCACGCGATTTTCAACAATCTCAATGCACTGTCTCTTCACTGGTGGTTCTTCGCTTATCACAGTTTCTTCAGCAATGTCTGTGGCTGGAACTGTTAATACTGAAAACATATTTGTACATATAAATACATTTACTTCAAACAATATTTGCACTACATAAAAATCATACAATTAAGTAATTTTATTAACAGCAATAAAATGCAGAGGCGTTCACTTATGAAAACAAAACTATAAAATAAGTTCATTATAAAGTCTGTATGGTGAAAATTTACTAAATACTTTAGCTGCTTGTATGCTACTATTTATAAAATTCTTTGTTACTCACATCTACAATAATTAGTTGTCACTCTGGAGTATCATTGCCATTTTTCACAGAGTAAACCAACATGGAAGTGAATTGCAGCAGTTACCAGCTTGTCAATACTGTAACTTATTTAGCAGACCATCTTTAAAATGTTTCTGAAGACAATACTGAACACAAAACTGGTTTTTTATTTTGATTAATTAGAACACCTTAGGTAATCTGAAAATCCAGTAATTACTAACCTTGAAGGACAAAAAATTAGGGCTCTAAAGAAATTCATACTCCAATTTACTCATGCAACCATCTGGCAAATAAGTGTCATAACTGTCACTTCAGTTACTACCTACACACATTCATACTTTCTGATAACTAGCTGTACTTGCTCAGACTGCAAACCAAATAATTTGTCTCCAGTGTACAACTCTTCAAGCTCCACACTGGGAGTCCTCATGAAGAAACCAGAGAAGGAATCATTTTTGTCTAAATAGTAGTGGCAGAGCATCTTTAAAAGAAACCACCCAACACATATACATGTCACAAAATAGCACTTATTACACCAGCACTTTCCACAAACAAGGTACATATGGCCCAATAGCACAATTTGCGTTGCCTTGGTTTCACTGGTTCTGCCACTGCTCTGCTAAAAACTGTAGCATGTGAGACCTGGCTTTTGTCCTGTTAAGAACACACTCCACTGGACTTGCACAGCTGGCTTGATGCATCAGGTTTCTAAACTCAAGCCTCACCTCCCCATCTTTCCAGCAAGACAACAACCTAAGTACTGGAAGGCAGCTTTTGTTTTACTCCATCTTTTAGTTTTACAACAAGTTTCCAACAATTAAACTTAGTGAAGGTAAAGCAAATAGTTATCACTTTTCCCTTAAATGACCCATTTCTCCTCCACACAGTTTAGTAAATCTTCCATCCTTTTTCCTAATGCAGAGACTCAGCTGACGTGGTAACTCACTGCACTGCAGCAGCTCACGCGTCTGAGCCTTTTGCAGTATAAGAATTCAAAGATGTATTTAAACTGATAATTACACAAAGTTGTCCAAGCTATTTGCACCTAATAATTTATTATTATGACTATAACTACAATAGTTCTGGAAGCTCGAACCATACAAGTTTCCACTCACCTTGCTGTCCATCTGGCATGGTCACAATGATTGGTTGCCCTATTCCACTGGTTGGAATTGAATGCAGGTTACCAAGCTGAATGCCGTCTGTAACTATAGTAATAACTTGCTGACCTCCAGAACTGACAACTTGTTGAATAGCACCATCCACAGATTCTGCAGTCACAACTTCTTCTGTGGCCACAACTATTAACAGATTAGTAAAGGAATTAAGTCAATTTATAAATTAAGCTTTATGATTTCAAATGCATTTTGGTACAGCTGAGAAATAAAAAAAATCACTTCCATTGTCTTATTATTTGATATCATCCCCCCCCAAGCATTGCTACATATTATATTGTTAATAGAAATATTTCACTAGGCCAACACAGAGCACTAACATTTTGAAATATACATGCAACTCTGTCCTGGTTTGCCTTGGTCAATATAATAATTTCTTTTTATTTAGCCTGTTTCCTAATAGATACACCCCACTCAAAACTGACGCTTTGGGTTCAGTGTTAACATGGCAACCAGAGTTGTTTTTAAGAACACAAATAACTTTTGCATTGTACACAAGCTGGATTAAGTTACACTGACAGCAGAATTAAAAAAAAAAAAAAATAAAATTAAGCTTGAAATTACTCCTCAACCAGCACCTTGCCTGGTGTACCTCAGGACCCAGTCATGATTTCTCTGGTTACCATAATGGTCTTCAAGACAGTAACAGACTGATGGACCTCTAGAGAATCTTAAAAGTTTAGTCTGTACTACGTGGATACTTCAAACACAATCACAACTTACTTTATTATACAAAGTATGAAACAGGACTAAAGGAAAACTGCTGCAGAGCTGAAATTTTTACACCTTTGAACAAGAAGGATAAAGCTTAAAAAGTAAAATAAACACTGTATGTATTTAATTTTATAGTTAAAAATACAAATTCCTAGCTCAACTAAACATTTCAAATTCATGATTCGCTAATAAATATACAGCAGTGAACCCTCACAGTTCTATATTGTATCTATAAATCAAGGTAAGATAAGGGAAAGACTGCATTCAGAACTACAACACATAGCTCAGCTTGCACTATACATTGTAACTGGGGTCTTGCACTACCAGCCTTACTTTTTAAAGCAACAAAACACTGAGACGAAGAGCAAGACCACTAGTAGCACAATCAAAGAGTTTCAAACACACTCTGTATTTTATTTTCAAATTGTCAGGGTACAAGCAAAGCCTTTGATTTAAAGAACAGATATTAGAGTACTTCCTATCTAGAGATATTAAAACCCTATGGACTGTGTTGTGACGCTCAAGATGAGAGAAGGTACATAAAACCCTGAAGCTTTCATCTTTTAAGTTAATTACAGTATCACACAACACACAAAAAATCACTCTGTCGTTCACATAACGACTGCAGCCATTGTCTTCTGAAGATTCAAACACAAAAAAAGGAAGCCTACAGAGGGTGGAAGCAAGGACAGGTAGCCTGGGAGGAATACGGAGAAATTGTCTGAGCAGCCAGGGATCAGGTTAGGAAAGCTAAAGCACTGATAGAATCAAATCTGGCCAGGAGCATCAAGGGCAACAAGAAAAGCTTCTGTAGGTATGTAGGTGATCAAAGAAAGACTAGGGAAAGTGTAGGCCCTCTCCGGAAGGAAACAGGAGACCTGGTTACCCAGGACATGGAGAAGGCTGAGGTACTAGGTCACTTTCTTGCCTCGGTCTTCACCGGCAAGTGCTCCAGCCACACTGCCCAAGTTGCAGAAGGCAAAGGCAGGGGCTGGGAGAATGAAGAACTGCCCGCTGTAGGAGAAGATCAGGTTTGAGACCACCTAAGGAACCTGAAGGTGCACAGTCTGTGGGACCTGATGAGATGCATCTGCAAGGAACTGAGGGAACTGGTGGATGAAGTGGCTAAGTCAACATCAATCATATTTGAGAAGCTGTGGCAGTCCAGTGAAGCTCCAGTGGCTGGAAAAGGGGAAATATAACCTCCATTTTTAAAAAGAGAAAATAAGGAAAACCCAGGGAACTACAGACCAGTCAGTCTCACCCCTGTGCCTGGCGCCTGGCAAGATCACGGAGCGGATACTCCTGGAAACTATGCTAAGGTACGTGGAAAATAAGGAGGTGATCAGTGACAACCAGCATGGTTTAACTAAGGGCAAGTCATGCCTGATAAATCTGGTGGCCTCCTATGACAGGGTTACAGCATTGGCAAACAAGGGAAGAGCAGCTGATGTCATCTAGCTGGACTTGTGCAAAGCATTTGACAATCCTGTCCTGCACGACATCCTTGTCTCTAAATTGGAAAGACATGGATTTGACAGATGGACCACTCAGCGCATAAGGAATTTGCTGGGTGGTGTGCTCAAAAGAGTTGAGGTCAATGGCTTAATGTCCAAGCAGAGACCACCAACAAGTGGTGCTCCTCAGGGGTCGGCACTGGGACCGGCACCATTCAACATCTTTGTTGGCGACATGGACAGTGGGATCGAGTGCACCCTCGCCAAGTTTGTCGATGCCACTAAGCTATGTGATGCAGTCGATGTGCTGGAAAGAAGGGATGCTGTCCAGAGGAACCTTGACAGGCTTGAGAGATGGGCCCATGCAAACCTCATGAAGTTCAACAAGGCCAAGCACAAGGTCCTGCAGGTGGGTCAGGGCCACACCCAATATAAATACAGGCTGGGCGAAGAATGGATTGAGAGCAGCCCTGAGGAGGACGACTTGGGGGTGCTGGTGGACAAGAAGCTCAGCATGACCCACCAATGTGCGCTTGCAGCCCAGAAAGCCAACGGTATCCTGTGCTGCATCACAAGCAGCATGACCAGCAGGTCAGTGGAGGTGATTCTCCCCCTCTACTCTGCTCTCATGAGACCCCACCTGCAGTACTGTGTCCAACATAAGGAGAACATGGACCTGTTGGAACAAGTCCAGAGAAAGGCCACAAAGACAATCAAGGGGCCAGAGCACATCTCCTGTGAAGACAAGCTGAGAGAGTTGGGATTGTTCAGCCTGGAGAAGAGAAGGCTCCAAGAAGACCTTATAGCAGCCTGCCAGTACCTAAAGGGGCCTGGAAGAAAGCTGGAGAGGGACTTTTTACAAGGGCAGGTAGCGACAGGAGAAAGGGAAACAGCTTTAAACCGAAGAAGGGTAGATTTAGATTAGATAGAAGGAAGGGATTCTTCGCCATGTGGGTGGCAAGGCACTGGCACAGGCTGCCCAGAGCAGCTGTGGATGCCCCATCCCTGGCAGTGTCCAAGGCCAGGATGGATAGGGCTTGGAGCAACACCTGGTCTAGTGGAAGGTGTCCCTGCCCATGGCAGGGGGGTTGGAACTAGATGGCTTTTAAGGTCCCTTCCAACCCAAACCATTCTATGATCTTTACGTGAAGAGATTACTGTCCTACAGGACTGCTTAAATATTCACAAAATGTTTATTCATTAAACCAAAACAGTAAGTCCTACTTAAGTGGTGTTGTATTGAACCTGATTCGACTTCTAAGTGAGAGGCTCAGCAGCAAGAAAGACCACTGTCAAAAAAAGTCCAAGTTGCAAGTGCCAATACTAGCTGCTGTGGCAAGAAGCTCCGATCTTACAGTTTCAAACTCAACATTGGGCTTTTGGTTCTTTAAGGAAATATTAGGACTTCTCAGACCTTGAAAGAAAAACTGAGATTTTGTCTAAAAAGAAGTTATTCTATATAAAACAAAAATATCCCCATAAATACAGTCCTTATTCCTTTCTTGCTCTCTATCTGTATCTATATCCATATAATCATTGGGCACCACATTACTTTATATGCTGAAGGATAGCTGAAGTACTTAAAACAGCAGCACAATTACTTTCAAGAATCTCTGTATTAATGCGCATTATTTTCTTCTGCAGTATATGAGGGGGGAAGGGAGAACACCTGCACATGCAGTAAGACATATGCCCAATTCCAACATAAGCACACCAGACACTACATCCCAAATACATGTCTTAACTCTGATTTTTCTCTAATCCAACTCTGAGTTACATACATACATCATGCACCACATTTGTACGTAACGTCCATGTCCACATACACACTTCATTTGAGTAACAATTTAAAAAAGCATGATTCTATTCAGGTCCACTGAGACACACCTTTCTTTGGTTTTAAAAAAACTGACGTGTTTTTAACTGTAAGACATGACGAACTCCGGGGAAGAGATCAGGGTAAAGTTAAGCTCATAAGAGAAGGAAAATCTAGACAGAAGCAACATAAAAGGCAGAAACTAGGTGCTTTGTCCAAGTTTATACAGTCCTAAATACAGTAGGCTAAATACAATGTAACAGCCGAAACAAGAATTCTCAATGCTACAATTTTTGAGAGCATTTAGAAGTGGATCTTTTATAAGATGAGTGTGAAAAGAAGAGGGTTTTTTGTTGCTGTTTATTTTTTTTCTTGAACACACTCACATGTGTGCACATCTGAAAGTACAGATCTCTTCTGTATTTTCAGTGAAAATTCTGTCCTTAAGAATGATGTCATCTGCAGAGCTGAATTCTGGGAGAATTTTTAAGTACCAAAGACTTTGGCCACACAAAGTATCTCAGTTCTGTAAAATTTATCATACTGACCATCATGAACAAAAAAGCAAAATAAATGCATTTATTCTGAAATACAGAAAAATTCAGGTTACCATAAGCATTATAAATCTTTCATCAACAGAGGGTTGCTGCTCTCCATAGTGATCTCCAGTCACTGGCTTTAAAGTCAGGCTCATCTTGCTATATATCACATAACTAATAATTGCTCAAAATCCCAAGCTAACTTGGAAATAAGACTATAATGCTACATGTCAGTATAAAAAAAAATACTATAAATATTAAACAATCAAAACCCAATCTTGCCTACCCTAAAACTCCAGTAGCTACACACATATCATACTGCCTGAGAAAACTGGGGAGCAACACATGCAAAACCGCACTGGGCAAGTGAAGTATGCATGAAATTCTTCACAGCTTTCCTCAGAAAGCCAGGTCTCTGAAACACCTTTTGGGACCCTCAGAATAACAGAAGTTTTTATTCAAGTACACCATAAAGCCTACTTCCAAGACAAAAACTAGAGATTTCTGTGTCCCAAAGCTAGCCAACAAACAATTAGCATAGCACTTGACCTCCTAACTGCTAGTTTTACCTGATTTTTTTATGCAGTGGCAAGATACCAACACACACCATAATCGGAAAATATGGTCTGGAACAGAAGTTTAGTAGCATACTCTTATAATTTAACTTTCATCAATTCAGAAGCTTTTGATCACATTTTAACTTTATTGTAGATGGTTTTACAACTTGCTTAAATTATAAAAGGAAGTCTTTTCCTTATTTATATCCTTCTCAGACCTGTTAGTGGTAATGACTAGTCTTTATTATCCACTCTGATGCTGTAAGATACCTGACTGCCATTTCTTTATTCACTTTGCATGTTGTAATGAACAAAAGTGAAGAAGTACAGAAAAACAAGCAACACATTATTCAGAAACAATGGACAAGTATATCCAGGGCAACCTGCAGAGTATGAAACCTTGACAAAAGTTGGGGTTTTTTTCACACAAAGCAGTAACTGGCAAAGATCCACGGGGCAGGGGTGAAGAGGTTTTGTGTTAAGAAACAGGAACGCAAAACTTGGGAACTGAGGCAATGGAATTCCTTGTGCCTTTCTGGCTTCTTGTCATGGCCTTATGGAATAAGAGAGGGTGCGTATGGCTGCAGTGAGAGACAGGCTGTTTCTTCCTAGCAGAACAATAATGTATTGCTAGGCTTACGTTTACCTGAAATGTTATGACAGCGTACCAGCCTGAAGTGGGACACTAACCACTAAATAGTACAAACGCAAGTAGAATGACTCTTCTACTTGCATTGTAGAAATGACAAGCTGAAAAGATGACCCACAGACATTCTAATGGGTAAACTGCACATTAAGATTGCCAAATGTTCTTGTGTCTTTTCTGTGAAAGATTAAAATAACTCCTGACAAAGTATCTGCAAACAACATTGGGGACCATCTCCCAACATTTAACAGAAAGAAGCATTCAAAGAAAACATTCTCCCACCAAATGCAACTAAACCGTATGCAGACAAAGATGTAAATTCAACCTCCTGATCTACGCTTGCTTTCAGCAAGATGAATGCTACTCACTTTAGGCCCAGAAATCTTATTAAGAAATAACTGTACATATGAATCTGGCAACCCTCCAAGTGAAAGTAAAGGAAAAGTTTGTTCATGCTGAAAAAAGGAAGCCTGTCATCTCATTTCTGTATGAACTGTATCTCCAGAAGTACCAGTTACGTACTTTTAGTTTATTAAGTGAGGTTAAATGCCTTAGCTTTCTAACCTGGTGTTTCTGAAGAATTAGACAGTGGAGCTGATGCTTCTGCCAAAGCTGCCAACGTGGCTAATACTGATGTCGATGAATTTCCAAACTGTACAGCAGACACTCCTGTTTCGTCTAGTAGGATGGGGAAAAAAAAGTTAGCTGATAAATTTAAAACCAGTGAAGTCCCCTTTTTCATTATTACTGCACTGAAGCTTGTTAACACACATTCTGTTCTCAGCAACACTCTGCTGAACTAAAGTGCTATTCTGAAGGCAAGTTTGTTAAGCAAATACAGTTTCTGATAATTTATCTCTGAAGACTGGTGTTTTAAGTACCTAAACACAAAAACACTGAAGAGGAACACAGTAACTACTCTATTCTTACCCCTGTTTTTCCTCAAGCCTTTCCACTAAATGGTGAAAATCAATTAAAGTATAAAATCCCAGTAGCTATCCTATAGGCATCTAAATACTTGTTCCATTTGATGTATTTGCAGAAGATACCAAACCTGTTAGGTTCACCACCCCTCCAGGTCCAATGATGAACTGCGGTGTTGCTGCATGTATCGTCACAGTGTCTGGGCTCTCTGGATTTGTATTGATTTGGTTCTGCATTGCAATCTAGGAGACAAAGGTAATAATATCATTCCAGTTGTAGGTATAAGGAAGTTATTTACTCTGTAAGAACTAGAATTATTGCACATTCCACTCAAAGAGGGAGGATCTCCCTCATTATACTCATGCAATACATACACATCATGTCACATCCTGTGCTCTGTGTAAGTACACGAGAAACTTTTTTTTTTTGTCTGAATCTAAGGACAAAAAGTCTATTCACGTGAAAGAGAACGACACACCACTACTTCTCCTTTCCATTTACTGTGAACAAAGAGGACTATATAAAGACAAGGCCCTTTTGTAGATATGCAAGCTCACGTATCCAAAATGGAGGCCTGAAGAACCAAGGCTGCTGTGGCAGCTACATGCCATGAAAATCAGCTCCAACAGCTTAGTAATGGCCACGAATTGTAGGTGACAGTCTTCCTTTTGTCTTTCTTTGAATTATTGATTTTTATTTACTATATGCTTTCTGCAATGAAGAGGAGGCTAAAGGAACAGACCAGAAATTCATACAGTTCAAGATGTAGGCGAACAACAGATTTATACAGTTGCATAATTTTTCATTTACTTTCTTTTTTTTCCTCAATAACGCTTAGCACTTAATTTGCCTTTAAGAACACTACTGAAAAACAAGCATGCAGTTCCATGGAAGTATCTATAATAAGCCTGATCCCAATCACTTCAAGTCAATCCTAGTTTTTCTAATTCAGGGAAAATTGCCATCTCTTCTCTCCTCTCCTGATCTCCAATTGTTAGGAAATTAATATCTATATATGGAGCTAATTGAACACTAGGGTATAATCAAAATGTATTGGCAGAGTAGGGAGTTAAGTTTTATACCTTGCTTGCAATGACTCCACCTAGTTCTGTGTACTACAACACTCAAATTTAAGAAAATAAAGGATACTTATCCTTGACTTTGTAGATTGTGAATATGTTCTTTGATGAACTAATGTTTACTAACATAATCTCATTTCCACGTCATGAACTAGACTGAATTTAGCATTATCAGACAATATATGGTCTCACAGCTTCTATATTAAAAGCTTAGCGTATCACATGTGTAAACAAGTACTTTTCTGTAAGTTCCCTTAACATCATAAATCAAAAGTTACCTGTAATATTTCTGCAAGGTCTTCATTTCCATTGTCTACTGCAATATCTAACGCTGTTTTGCAAAATTTACTTTGAGCATGAACATCCGCTCCATACTTTATTAAGAGTTCTACAACTTCTTGGTGGTTATGTTCTGTAGCCCAGTGAAGCGCAGTCATTTTGAGCATGTCCTTCGCATTTACATCAGCGCCATGCTACAAAACAAGATCATTGCGTAAACTATGTTATTAGAAGTATCTGAATTAAATAATGCTGGTCACAGAATGAAGCCCCAGATAGTCTTTCTCCATCAGTAATGTCCTGTTATCTTACATTTACAGATTTATTAGAAGTACTTCAATCTAACTGCCAAATAAATTATTTACCTCAAAGGATTAAAGACTCCCCAGGACATAACATGTCTTGGTTCTTAAAGCTGTTACTCGCACAATGACAAATTAGGAAGTAGTCTTATTGTGAAACAGCAGTAAGTAATTCACCAGAAATCATGATGATTTTAATGTTACAATAAATTACAGTTTAATAGGAAAACAAAGCACCCAACACACACAGTATAAATATTTCAATGTTGGTTTCATGACTAAAAGGAATTTGCAAACATCTGATCATAAACCATAGTAATATCCCCTCCTCAGACCTTGTTTCAGCAGTCTTTACCTTAAGTAAGACTTCTACTATGCTGGCATGGCCTTCTGATGCTGCCATATGTAATGGAGTTCTGTCCACTTTGGTTCTGGCATCCCGACTTACACCTGCTCGCAGTAACACTTCTGTTGTTGAGTAGTGTCCATACTGTGCTGCTAGATGAAGTGGAGATGTTCCCAACTGTAAATGTAATGGAAAAAGCGGAGTTTCAACAGATGTCAGTATTAAGTATTTCTTCTTATTCTGGTGTCAGAACTCAGGTGTCAGGCCACCACTTCAAAATCATTTTCCCTTGCAGTCTCAAGGAAAGAAGCCATTGGGGCTTTTACAGAGTGTGAAGAGAGAAACAAAAAGGTTTAATTTTTTTTTCCCCAATAATCGCAACACACTAAGAACAGCTCACTGGAAGCAACTTTTTGAGGTCTGTGCTATGCTTTTTTGGTCTTCGAGCTGTGATGTTTTAAGGGGCCTAATCCCATTCTTAGCATTGGTCAACATGCCACACCAACATTGGAAGGGACCACTGGAAGTCACTTAAGTCCAATCTCCTACTCAAAACAGAGTCAGCTTAAAAGTTAGGTCACTAAGCAGATTAAGGCTCTTAAGGGCTTGTAAATACCCTACAATTTTAGGTACCTGACCTCCCTATACAACCTGTTCAAAAACAGCCACCTCCAAAAGACAACTCTGAGCCTCTGTATCAGGGAACACTCAGCTGTACATATTAGGCAGTTGTGACTGCTTTCTTAAATCAGATCTCTTATTATACTAAATGCATAAACACAATAACTAGGAGGATGATTGCTGCTTTCTCCCATGAACCACTCCAAAGTTCATCTTAAAAGCCATCAGAATGAGCTCATTCACAGTCTGTTACTAAAATCAGTAGGAGGTCATATGAAGAAACAGACAATTTTAATTTTTAATTAGACATTAGATGATGTGACTGCAGAATTCCAAGAAGAAACTCCCAAGGCTTGCACTGCAAATGCTTAATTTAAATAATCCTATTTTCTTCTTCAGGTGAGGAAAGTAAGAGGATGTACCAAACACTGCGAAAGTTTTCATTACCCAATCTGTGGTAAAAGGTGCTCCATTTGCCATCAAAATGCGAACTTCATCATCTTGACCTGCTCGTGCAGCTTCTAAAAGTTTCTTTCCCAAATCTACTAGTGACATCTAGTGAAGAACATAAAGGAATATAAAGAAAAAAATAACAAGATTAATACTATTGTAAGTATACAAATGCCACTGTCATTTTCTAAAATTATTATTTCTGAACTACTCTGAAAAGCTCAAAAACTGGAGTTTGTATTTTAGTCATGAGAACAAGTTTATTGACTGCAATAAGCAGCTTGATTTTAGAATTACTTTTGTCAGCCAAACAGAACTGACACTGGGGTGAAGATTTCAGTATTACAATGCTGCAACCACAGCAGCTGCAAAGTTATATCGAACTAAATTTAAACTGACCTGGATGCACATTTCTTACAGCAGAAAGTGGTTTAGAAGCTCTCACCTGATACCACACTCTTCTGCAGCTTTGTCCAGCTTTCAAACGGTACTACATCATGGCTGCTATGTCACACACCCAAAGGCACTACATTCACTTATACAAAAAGCCTACATATATTTAAGAGTTACTACTACGTAAACGCGTTTAGATATGAAACAACACCTTTCTGACATCTTGTCCATCACTATCACTTCATTTTGTTCACCCTAAAATATAATGTCTTCATTTCTAGCTACAAAACACCACAATAAACTTATTGTACTACATGCATCAGATATGTGAACTAAAACGCCTGCCTGAAACCAAACATTACTACCTGCTTCAACTGTCTACAGCTACAAAAAACATGTTACGTGCAAACTTTTGATTGAGACATGACCAAAACACTAGCTGAAAAACTTTCACATCATCTTTAGATAATCTCCCTTTTACAACACTCAAAGTTGCATACAATGGAGCATGCAAAACTATATGTAGACAAATGACACCTATATATGTTTCTGTCGCATCAAATATTTTTTAGTATAACATCTTTTTAAACCCACCCTATTTCGTACTTGCTATTAAATTTGTTCAGTAAAAAGAAAGTTTAGAACTAAACACTACTAACCAAAATGTATCATTAATGTTTTAGACCTATATCTATGTTTTCCACTACCAGGATGCCAAGAATGGAATTACTTTCAATATTTTAGTTTCAAGCCATAAGCAAAGTTAAGCCTGCATTACTAGAAACAGCAGTTGCAAGGCCGTGCTGCCAATTTCCTACACAAAGTTAAGAGTGTATCAGTTCAGAAAGAAATCCCATTAAAAATACACTTCTATCACAAAACCAGCATATCTAGAAAGTTCTCCACTGGCTCAACTGGTAAAAATCTGTGTGGCATATTGCTCAATAAGCTGAAAGCTACTGACTTTGGAAGAAACTAGAAAGGAAGACAAATACTGCAAATGCAGAACTCCATCATGTATCAGCAGAGCCATGAACTGGAACAGATCACATTTTTGTCTACAGAACTGACTTCAAAATACTACTCCATTATGTCCATCCTTCTAGTACACATGGACATGTTGATTTGTCTCCAGCCAGAAAAGGGAAGAGGAACAGGGAGGTGGCAGGACAGAACAAATACTGACAATGGGAAAAGGAAGGAAAGAAGGAGCAGAGTCAGATGCAGAGGAAGAGGAAGGGACAACAGCTGACTCTCTTCCATAAAGAGAAAGAGCAAAAGAGAAACAGGAATAAGAGAAACATCTACTGTCTCTGTTAAAGGGAGATGCTAGGAGTAACAATACAAAACAACAGGACACAGAGGGCATTTGGCAAGTGCAGCAGTAAAAGGAGGACTATAGCACTCCCTTTACATAGCAACTTTTTTTTTTTTTTTTTTTTGGCAGGGGGTACAATTTAAGAAGAAAAAGAGCACACAGACACACACTTTTTCTGGTGGTCTAATACCACCACATCAAGGTCCTCAGAAGCAAAAGGAAAGCTAGAACTCAATGCAAAATACTCAAGTTAGGAACTAATTTAGAAAGACAATAATTAATTTTCCGTGTGTTTATTTTTGGTTTACGCACCAGTAGAGAAAAGGAACTAATAAAGTCTCCTTTTGGAATTACAGAATAATTGAGGCTGGAGGGGACTTCTCAAGATCACCTAGTTCAATCTTCCAGTCAGAGGTGGCCCAGCAGGCTCAGGCTGCGCAGGGCTCAGTCCTATTGAGTTTTGCATGTCTCTGTGGATGAAAATCCCACCACTTCTTCAGTCTCATTCCAGTGTCTAACTGCCCTCATGGTAAGAGCTCCCTTCTGTAACTGTCTCTCCACTAACCAAAAAGACAGCCTTGATAACAAGCTTATACTCGATGTCTGTTAGACAATAAAAGTAGGTGAATTAAATTACTGTCCGCACATTTAACAACTACACCTATTCAGAACCCATGGACCACATCTACACTAGTGAAAAACTGCAAAGCTGTTATCAGCACCCTATGCAGCAAAATAGAGCAGAAAAAAAAAAAAAATCAGTTACCGCAGTCTGCAAAATAAAAGTCTCACTCCCAGGAGATGTTAGGGACAAACTTCAGCCCCAGATCAATACCTTTTCAGAGTCTCTCCGAACCACTGCTGTTGAACACACTGTCCAAGTGACAGTACATCAGCTCTCATCTCAATACAAAACTAAACAGCTTTGTACTAGATGCAGTAAGAAATGTTCTAATCAAGGGAAAAGAGGGACATGGAAAATCATACATGATGTAACTTTAATTACCACATATTATACTTACATTAACCAACACTCTCTTGGTTTATATAAAGTATTTGTATTTTAAACAAGCACAAAGCATCACAGAAATTTACATATGTTTCCTGATGCAGAATTTTAACTTCAGTTAAAACGTCACAAATTTAGTTTAGAAATTAAGTAAAAGTTCCAGTTCTCACAGGGTACTTGAAAGAACGCTTGAGCCATCTAGTGGAAGAAAATTAAAAAAGTAGCAAAATTACACTGTTGAACTCAAAAATAAAATGACATTGTATGTCACTAATCCATGAACAACAGCAACTGAAGAAGCCTTTGCAACAAAACTCATACCTATTCAGTCACTTTTAACCAACAAATACTAGCATTGACAAAATGTCTCGAGAGTAGTCAACCAAAAGTTGATTTCTACTTTGTAGACCATTCCAAGTACCGATATTGTAAGGTCAGGAAACCCTTGTGTAATAACATGCCCCACACTTCCCCCCATACTCTTTCACTGCTAGTACTGCAACATACCAAAAAGGGTCTGCAGTGTCAGAATTTCCCCTTCTTCCCTTTCCAGAAAAATACTTCAGTTGCTCTCTTGAGATCATTTAGTAACACTACAATAGCACAGTGATACTATCAAAAGCAAAGTTCTATATATAGTACAGTAACATATATTTAAAATTTAAATGAGATTTCGACTTCAATGCAGTACTCTTAGTTAACTAATGTTACTACTCCACATAGTGTTACAAACCAACTCTACTGAGCTAGGGTGTCAGAAGGTAACTCTTCAGTAACTGTGTCACTTCCACCAAGCTGGGCTAGCACGACAGCTGGGTAAGGCTTTATAAGAGGATTCTTTCAGACAATAAAAACATCGCTGGCTCCGAAATACAGTCTTGAGACTGTTATAGTTATTCTTATGGCAATCTTGAGTATGTTCTCAGACTTCTAAGAGCTCCCACACAACTGTAAGAACAGGAGGTTTTGTCTACAATTGAGTAAATAGGGAAGAGCTTCTGCTGGGTTTGGACTTCTTTGCATTAATCACCTCCTGAACTTCCACATTTCATTACTGCAATGCATTCTGTACGGTATCGTTTGCCAGATGCCACAATTAACTGGCAGTTCAAACATACATGCAATTATTATTGCTATTTTACTTCTGTTCAACAGGAAACACTACTGCTTTTTTGTATCCATGTTAGATTCAAGTTTTTATACATTTTATAAAACTCTGAACATCATGCTGTGACCAGAAGGGTATAGAACAGCACTTGACCAGAGTTTAGGTGGAACTGTGTGTTAAAATTGGCTCTGTGGGGAGGGACAGGAGCTGAAAAGCATGCAGCTTGGGAAGCCTGGGCTACCGCACCACAGCCTATAGCCAATAGACCAGCAGATTCTGCAGTCCAACGGAAGATTAAGTTTGGCTTAAAATATTGCAGCACCTTTCAGACTGGTGTCCTGCCCCAAGGATCCTGGACCCAGCCTTATTCCTCCCGTTCTACCACTGCAGTGGTGAACATCAGCTGGTCAAAATCAACAGGAATAAAACAGTTGTTGCAGAACGCCTGCTAACAGAGATCTCGCAGTCATCAGTGTACTTCTACCAAGGCACACTCCTGAGAGACATATTTACACTAGAAGAGCATGAACTGCAGCAGTGCAATTTACTGGAAGGCAAACTAAATCAATATACACCACATCTATGATAAGGATTTGCAATCATTCCTAAAAAATCTAGGACAAAGTTCCATAAAAGGCCAATTAAACAGGTTTCCCTACTGACTTGACACACAGCAGAACTGTACTTGGAAGATAGCTTGAGATCCATCATCTCTCACACCCACTACATCTGGAAAAAGAATGCTCTTTCAGAATGTCTTTTTCTTTCCACTTCAAAAAAACCCAACCTGCTTCCCCAGACCTGATCTTCAGAAATGCTATCCTCCTGGTTTAAAAGTAAACCGGCAGGAGAAATGAACCCAATTCAAAAGAGTTTAGAAGTCAGAACTACCATTTAATAAAAAAAGATTACAATAGATACACTGATACACAGGAAAATTGGTTTTAGCCCACAAAACCCAGTTGTACA